>CM060403.1:46514360-47114360 GCA_030545235.1 Helianthus tuberosus
ACATTTGGTTGATACTTCTACACTACTTGATGATTACGTGTTAGATACGTGTAATTAATACATGATTACTTGTATACTGTCCTAATAAGTGGTAACCATAATAGGACGTGGTTGACCACATTAGCTCAAGTGACCTTTATCTGCCGAGCTAATCTAAGGTGAGTTCACACTCCTAAGGCATGGGATTCCTGGTGGGTTGGGAATGGGATTGAATAACTAGTTATACTATCAACACTACTAGAATACTTACTACTGTCCTCGGATTGAAGGGCACGTGCGTAAAACCTACGTACACTCATACTTACTACTGTCCTCGGATAGAAGGGCACGTACGTAAAACCTACGTACACTCATACTTGCTACGGTCCTTGGATCAAGAAGGGCACGTACGGATACGACTAGTCTAGTAACATACAACATGGGAAGCCCCCACTAATCATCGCACACATGTTTGGGAAACCGCGATACGGATTAATACGATACACATGGGAAGCCTCCACTAATCATCGCAAACATGTTTGGGAAACCGCGATACAGATTAATACAGTACATGGTTTACGAAATAAACATATGTTTTTCGAACACTATAACTAAACAACCAACTGTGAACTCGCTCAACTTTGTTGTTGACTAGTTGTTACATGCCTTGCAGGTCGTTAGGTACTCATGGAGCTTGCATTGGAGTGGGAAGAGTCGTTGTGGGACATGGACAGCTGTGTGCCATGCTAAACATTTGAAACGTTTAAACTTATGACTTGGTTTTAAACTTTATGCTTCCGCTTGCAACTTAAACTATGTTTTGTTTAGACACCAATTGTATTGTGTTGGATTTTATAAACTACTTACATGCTTGTTCAATATGATTGGTGGCTTGATCCTGGTCAGTCACTCCTCCAAGCGGTGATACTCCGCGTGTGGATTTTGGGGGTGTGACAGATTGGTATCAGAGCCATTGGTTATAGTGAACTCGGTTTTTAAAAGGGGAAAACATTTTTAAGAAAACCAGACTATAACCTGTTCAGTGCTCAACGATCCACAACGACACTTCGCTCCAAGTGCAAGGCTCAACACTTTAGGTGGTATGATTTATGTTATATTGCCTACTTGCTAGTTTACTTCTGCATGATGTGTTGCTTATGGTATGTTTAGTTAGAGTAGTAGCATGTTATCTACTAGCCCGAGTGTGCTCTTTATGACACACAATTGTTTACTTGAAACTTGACGTGTGGTGATCAAATTCTTTTCTGTTTTATCCTTACCCCACTACGACAACCGTTTTATGCGTTCTACATATTCATGCGATTGACTCGACATGACGTCGTCGTTACAGCCAGAGTTCAGATCTGACTCTCCGTACATTCGGTTTTGCGCGTCAATATCCAAGTAGACCAAAATCGGCCCAAACGAACTCGGATTTAGGAGAATAATATATCTATGCGTCCATGTTGACGAACCCCATCATCTCCACCTGTCGTCGTCACTGGAAACCATTGTTACAGTCACAAGAAACAAAGCTGTCACTATTACACGCGTTTGTCGTTGTGCGACTCGAAACCCTATCACCCGAACTCTGTTTTGGACAAATGATATACTCACGTGACCGTGATACAACGAACTTTCCTCCCGTGTCGTTGCCGCCATTAATCACTATTGGAGCTGCTGGAGAACAAAATAGTTGGCGGAATTCTTCGGTTATTTGTTGGATTTTTGTTTTTCGCTTAATTCTTTGCATGAACATCACCAACCTCCAGTTCCTTCGATCCGCAACCAATATAACGAAACGCTAACAACCATACCACAATTTCCACCGATTACAAGGCTACCCCATTACCCTGTAGGGTGGTTAATTCTTGGCCTAACTTGATTTACACCTTCGTGTACCTAACCTAACCAATGGATGCCTCCTAATGATAGGATGGTCTTCGGGATATTTGAGGACGGAGATACGAATTACTCGGCCCACAGACGAACGCGATGATTGAAACATATACCTTACCCCCCCCCCCCGCGCGCGCACATTGCAAGAGTCGTTATTCCATGAGAGTTTTTCTTTTACACGCATCTTCTCACTAGCCATTGCACTGGCTGATCCTTGCCGTTTAAGGCAATATCTAATTACCATTATCAACTTAGACTAATCTATCGTTCCTTTATCATGGTGACACTACGCCTTCGTTTTTGTTTTTCATGCAGAAGCCCTAATAAGATTTCGCTCTAGCTTGGAAAAATTTGGTAAGCTAGATTTTCGATCCTTGGTTATCACATATTGAATCCTAAAGAGGGTGACGTGTGTTGATACAATCATACTGTTTTGAACATGTTTTCGAATTCCCACGTTGAAACTCCTCGACGACACAAGCACTACTTCGGACTCATCCGCATGACTTAGATAGTCCATCCAAAATTGGTTACTTGTTTGAGAATTCACAAACTCATTTAGAGATCATGAATCAAGGTGAACTACTTCCCTTTCGTACACGACCCCGCTCAAAACATCCCGTCGGACATTTCAGTGAACTTTAACCCTCTCAAACCCGTACGACGACCTTCCCTCCCTAGTTAGTTCTTGTTATGCCAACTATATCGACGTAACACTTCTTATCGGCAAACGACGCTCTTCATTTTAACCTCATACAACTTGCGTACGACCAGCTATATCCTCGACATCAGGTAAACCCTTACTACCGGTCCTTAAACGTTTACGCATCGATTGCGACCACCCTTTTTGCATGTTTTTACATCTATTCACAATATACTTCTCGAATTCTATGATTCTTATCCCAACGACATTCTACGCAAACCCTCGCTTGGACGAGTTACTCTCCACGAACGTTACTCGAGGAGTAACGAGCCATAGATACCACAGATATGAAGATATCACAAGCACTGTCTTAGAACTCGATACGACCAATGCAAGTTCCCGGTCACGACATTCAAATTTACCCGACCTTGACAAATTTGTCAGCTGTTTTCTTCGACGACATCTGAACCTGCAACGAGAACCAATAGAAATCCGAACGACTTCTACGCTATACCCTAAACCTTCTACGTCACAAACCACATTACGCTAAGTTTTCAACGCGCGACTTTTGACGTCACAAAGCCCGCTTTTCTCAAGCCCATACACATATTACTCATGGCTTAAATTCGAAGGAGTATCACCTAGCATTAGAAAAATGCTCAGGAATCCGCAATTCCAGCAATTGAAAGGTAAGCTATAAGGCACTCCTATCATATCCTACTCTGTCTGAGGCATTGATGAATTATTTGCTTGCAACGGTGCACCCATTCAAGTACTCGAATCGCAAGCTGAAACAACGCAAGGATAATCATTGCCTACGTAACTCAACAACTCAACGTTTGCAAGGAAACTACTCTACTCACGATCTAGAATTGGGAACGATATCTTCCATACTCGAAAATGAAGAGACACTGCTTGTACAGTACCAATTGCCCGACTTGCACCGATCACAAGAGTCACCGATACGCTCTCAGCCGAAAAGAAACCAACAAGTTTTCAAATCTTGCAAACATCTACTTGAAGGAAGTAGTTGCTAGGCACAGGGTGCCGACTCCCATAATCTCTGATTATGGCTAACGTTTCGCGTCTGATTTGTGGCAAGCCAAGCACAAATCCTTGGGCTCACGATCATGCATGAGCACCACTTAGCACCCACGAATGAATGGTCGAACCAAACATACCGTCCAAACTCTTGAAGACATGCTGCAGGCATGTGCCACCGATTTTGACAACGGCTGGGAGCGACACTTACCTCGTATAGGGCATCACTGGAGCTTGATCATACGTGAAACCAACTTTACCCCAGTATTGGGCACTTAGGATGTGCAAACATTGTTGCTATGCCAGTTCGTATCGTTGACACAAAACTTTCGATATAACACGCGCTCTAAAGCGAGATTCACTACTATTTCGCAAGAAGGCATCCCGAGGGGACAAACAAACTACTATTCCTGGGAAGAATACTTTTTTTTTTCAAACTACTATTCCTAGGAGAATGCTTTTCAATGTTTTGGTTTAATTTCGACGTTAATTGATAAACTTAACTTCTTCACTTCGTTAAGGAACCGGGTGAGACCCTAACCCTCAAGCATAGTAAGTTACCTATAGATCGAGCATCGTTTTAGAACAAGGTAATTTAAATTTTCGGGACGAAAATTCTTTCAACTAGGGGATGATGTGACACACGACCTTCACAGGGTGAACACAAACCTCGCTAACTTAAACATTCGCATATGAACTATGTCAAATATTTCACAAACACTCGCAGAGCCGTGTTCTTAAACGAATAAATATTTAAATTATGTGAAATACTATGCCATGAGAAATAAGTACAAACTCTGTGAACTTTCATGCTATGTGGATTTACATGCTATGTGACTTTACATGCTATGTGACCCTGTGTGCTATGCGACTTCATTGTTCGTTTTGTGGACCCTCGTGAAACTACGGGTAATTACGTGTAACAATAAGGTCATTAACGAATCTATAAATGAGAGCGCATCGTATGTCTTAGTTTAAATTTCGAGGACGAAATTTCTTTAACATGGGGAGAATGTAACACCCCGTAATTTCGACCATTGTTAGTTCCGGTGCCACGGTACAAACTATTATTATTAATTGAAATTAGTAATAATTTTATTTGAGCGAACGCGTTTGAAGTTTTCTTTTATTTAATTAACGATTGATTATTTGTTTTCTCTTCCCCGTTGGTTAGAAGGGTATTATGAAATATCAAAACCAAGGGGCACGATATTTAAACGGGCTCGTATACGCGTTCTACACCAAACCCATCTAACCTACACCCAAAACCCTAGCTATTTAAACCATCTTATCACCTCACTTTATTCATTTTCTTTTCCTCAGCCCCCACATCAAAAACCCTAGCCCCATTTAGAGAGAGAGAGAGAGTTACGGGATTGGGAGAGAGGGAGCCAGAAGGTGTTCACCGGCCGACCAACCACCCACTGTAGATCCGATATGGGTGTTTGGTGGTTTCCGACGGCAGTGGTCGTTGCAATTAGACGCGGCGGCGTCCTGGTGGTGGAGCCAGGTTATTGCAGGGGTGAGCGGCGGAGTTTAAGGTGTCGGGTCATGGTGGTTCGGATGGAACAAACGTGAGAGTGACGACATCGTTGTGGTGGTGAATGGTTACAGCGGAGATCGGCTCTGAGCGTCGAGGGATGGCAGCACAGAGATCGGTGGCGGCGACGTGACAGCGGTGACGGACGGCGAAGCCGTCGATTCAGTAACCGGAACTCCGACGATTCCGGCGGAAATCCCGAGATGAAACTGTACTGACAAATGGGCTGCAGTCAGAAACGGAAGCGGCGGTGGTGGCCGACGGTGGCGGATGCCGTCGGGCCACGGCGACGACGTTCAGGCTTCGGGTTAGGGTCCAGGTTGCACAACAGGATCAGATGGTGTTTTGGTTCGAGTAGACGGCGGCTGTGGTTATGTGGTAGTTCTCTTCGGGTTCGAGTTTAGGTACGAGAGGAAACAGTGGCAGCACGCATAGTCCATCGGTTAGTAATTTATTATTGTTTGTATCCTTGTGTTTCTTAATCTTGTGTAATGGTTAACTGTTAGTCTAGGTTTTACCCATATGTTGGCTGATTTATTGAATTATCGGATTGAGGATTTTGTGTATGTGCCAAGATGACTGATTGTAAGTGATAAAATGGAGTCTGTTATAATGGGCTGCACTTCTTTGTTATAATCGAAGAATGATATTGTGAAATATTGAGTACAAACTAATTTGGAACTAGTGGATTGTTGGAATAATAATTTGAGGACCTTGAACGGTTTACATAATAAGAAACGGAACAACAGTTGTTAGTGATATGGACTTTTGCGAATTGAAAATAAAATAGATGTTTTATAGGTTACTACTTGTTGCTAATTGCATAAAGAGGATAGATAAAGTTGGCTGTGCATATAGTGCTAATTGATAGAATGAAATATTCATACACTATATACTAATTTAAATATGTTTTTTTTAAATAATCATACACTATTAAACTTAATTTTGTTTACATTATGAAGTTAGTAATGTAAATGCATAATAGTGAATTGTACATGATATATAGATTTATTTAAAGCATGATAAGTTTTAACCGTATTATATATTTGATTTGTATATAAGTCATAACTCTAATAAAATTTTGGAAGATAAGTGATATGTTGGACTTACTTGACTAGATGAGCTTAAATATGAATTGATATGGTTTGTTACCACTTAAGTAGTATCATGTACAAGTCTTTAAAACACACCGCACACTTGTCAGAGTGGTCGAACACTCCAGTGTGGGCCGCACACTGACAAGTGGGCCGCACAGTGTTAAGTTTTGGGCTCCGCCTTGGTGGGCCGCACACTATGAGAAGTCCATACCCCTATATGGGCCGCACACTGCTATTGTCCACTTTCATATATGTTTAACTGTTACTGTTAGGATGCTATGAGTACATATTCAGTATAACTAATTATTAGTACATGTCCATTATTCAATTTAAATACGTGTATTCATACATGATTAAGGCATTATGCAACATTTGGTTGATACTTCTACACTACTTGATGATTACGTGTTAGATACGTGTAATTAATACATGATTACTTGTATACTGTCCTAATAAGTGGTAACCATAATAGGACGTGGTTGACCACATTAGCTCAAGTGACCTTTATCTGCCGAGCTAATCTAAGGTGAGTTCACACTCCTAAGGCATGGGATTCCTGGTGGGTTGGGAATGGGATTGAATAACTAGTTATACTATCAACACTACTAGAATACTTACTACTGTCCTCGGATTGAAGGGCACGTGCGTAAAACCTACGTACACTCATACTTACTACTGTCCTCGGATAGAAGGGCACGTACGTAAAACCTACGTACACTCATACTTGCTACGGTCCTTGGATCAAGAAGGGCACGTACGGATACGACTAGTCTAGTAACATACAACATGGGAAGCCCCCACTAATCATCGCACACATGTTTGGGAAACCGCGATACGGATTAATACGATACACATGGGAAGCCTCCACTAATCATCGCAAACATGTTTGGGAAACCGCGATACAGATTAATACAGTACATGGTTTACGAAATAAACATATGTTTTTCGAACACTATAACTAAACAACCAACTGTGAACTCGCTCAACTTTGTTGTTGACTAGTTGTTACATGCCTTGCAGGTCGTTAGGTACTCATGGAGCTTGCATTGGAGTGGGAAGAGTCGTTGTGGGACATGGACAGCTGTGTGCCATGCTAAACATTTGAAACGTTTAAACTTATGACTTGGTTTTAAACTTTATGCTTCCGCTTGCAACTTAAACTATGTTTTGTTTAGACACCAATTGTATTGTGTTGGATTTTATAAACTACTTACATGCTTGTTCAATATGATTGGTGGCTTGATCCTGGTCAGTCACTCCTCCAAGCGGTGATACTCCGCGTGTGGATTTTGGGGGTGTGACAGCACAACAAGCTTGCAGGCAATGTACGACGTGTGGTAAACTTGGGCATTTGGCCAATGTTTGTCGTTTGGGACAAAATCAGGTTGCTCAGGTTCCAGCTCCGGGTCAGGGGAATGCTGTGAGATTCCCACCGGGTTCATGTTTTAATTTTGGAGAGTATGGTCACTTCCGCAACAACTGTCCGAGACTGGTAAATGCTAACGCGAACCCGAATGCGAACGTCAACGTCAATGTGAATCCCGCTCGTGGGCGAGCGTACAATTTGAATGCAATCGAAGCGAGGGCTGACAACGAAGTGGTTAACGGTACGTTTCTTGTTAACAATCGACCTGCGTCTATTCTTTTTGATTCTGGTGCCGATAGAAGTTTTGTTTCATTATCTTTTGAGCCTTTGCTTGCGATACCTAGAACTAAACTGAGGAAACCCTTATCTGTAGAAGTTGCCACTGGTAAACCTTTTGTTCTCGATTCTATTATTCGTAATTGTCAGTTGAACCTTGATAACCAATTTTTTTTCCTTTTGACCTCATACCAATGCAACTTGGGAGTTTCGATATTATCATTGGAATGGACTGGTTAACCAAACACCACGCTGAGGTGGTTTGTTTCGATAAGATTGTTCGTATTCCTTTGTCGTCTGGCGATGTTCTAGAAGTTCGTGGCAAAAAACCACCAGATGGTTTGAAGCTTATGTCGTGTTTGGAAGCCCAAAGGTATCTACGAAAAGGATATGTTCCTTTTCTGGCACATGTCACCGAGGAGAAAAGCAGGAGCAAGAGTATTCAGGATATTCCGATTGTTCGGGATTATCCGGAGGTGTTTCCTGATGAACTGCCTGGTTTACCTCCAGTTCATCAAGTCGAGTTTCATATTGACCTTGTACCCAATGCCAACCCGATTGCAAAAGCACCTTATCGTCTTGCATCATTGGAGATGCAAGAGTTATCGAAGCAGCTTCAAGAGTTATCTGATAAAGGATTCATCCGACCGAGCTTTTCACCTTGGGGAGCTCCTGTCCTCTTCGTGAAAAAGAAAGATGGATCTTTTCGAATGTGTATCGATTGTCGTGAGCTTAATAAGCTCACCATCAAAAATCGATATCCCATACCTCGAATTGATGATCTTTTCTACCAGCTGCAGGGTGCTTCATGCTTTTCCAAGATCGATCTGCGTTCTGGGTATCATCAACTTCGTGTTCTCGAAGAAGATATTCCCAAAACTACTTTCCGCACAAGATATGGGCATTACGAGTTCACTGTCATGCCTTTTGGTTTGACGAATGCTCCAGCTATCTTTATGGACTTAATGAATTGGGTCTGCAAACCTTATTTGGACAAGTTCATTATTGTGTTCATCGACGATATTCTCATTTATTCAAAATCTCGAACCGAGCACGAGCAACACCTTCGCTTAACATTGGAACTCCTAAAGAAGGAACAACTTTTTGCTAAATTTCCAAGTGTGAATTCTGGCTTAAAGAAGTTCAATTCTTGGGTCATATAGTCAATGAGCAGGGTATTCATGTGGATCCATCCAAGATTGCTGCTATCAAGGACTGGAATACACCGATGACGCCTACAGAGATTCGATCTTTTCTTGGTCTTGCTGGTTATTATCGTCGATTCATTTCAAATTTCTCAAAGATTGCGGTTCCACTCACTGCTTTGACTCAGAAGAATAAGCCTTTCGAGTGGGGACCCAAGCAAGAAGAAGCGTTCCAAACACTGAAGCAGAAGTTATGTAATGCTCCTGTTCTATCTCTGCCCGAAGGAAGCGATGATTTCGTTGTCTATTGCGATGCGTCCAACTTAGGTCTTGGTTGCGTCCTTATGCAACGAGGTAAAGTTATAGCATATGCATCTAGACAATTGAAAGTTCACGAGAAGAACTATACGACTCATGATCTTGAGTTAGGAGCTGTGGTTTTCGAGCTTAAAATCTGGAGACACTACCTCTATGGAACAAAGTGTGTGGTTTTCACAGACCACAAAAGTCTCCAGCATATTCTTAATCAGAAAGAGCTGAATATGAGGTAACGACGTTGGGTTGAACTCTTGAACGACTATGACTGCGAGATTCGCTACCATCCTGGTAAGGCGAATGTCGTAGCTGATGCGCTTAGTAGAAAAGAACGAGTCAAGCTTCATTCTGTTCGAACTCTATCTGATATCCAATCTCGTGTCCTTCAAGCTCAACAATTTTGTGTTTCACAAAATTTGATGGGTACGGAATTACCACGTCAACTTGAGCTTATGCTCGAAGCGAAAGACGATGGTTTGCTCTATTTTATGGATTTATTGTGGATTCCGAAACAAGACGATCTTCGCACCTTGGTAATGGACGAATCTCATAAGTCTCGATATTATGTCCATCCTGGTGATGATAAAATGTACAAGGATCTTCGTACTAAGATCTGGTGGCCTGGTATGAAGAAAGATGTTGCCTTGTATGTGTCAAAATGCCTAACTTGTCTCAAAGTCAAGGCAGAACATCAACGACCTTCTGGTTTTCTTGTACAACCCGAGATACCGGTTTGGAAATGGGAAAACATTGCCATGGATCTCATTACTAAGTTACCGCGTACGTCTAAAGGTCACGATGCTATTTGGGTTGTAGTTGATCGTTTGACAAAATCTGCTCACTTCTTACAAATCCGTGAGGATTTCTCTGCTGAGAAGCTTGCCAAGATCTATGTAGACGAGATTGTATCACGACATGGTGTTCCTTTAGATATCATTTCCGATCGTGATGCTCGATTTTCATCTCATTTCTGGAAGGCCATGCAATCTGCTTTGGGAACCCAACTGAATCTAAGCACTGCTTATCATCCCCAAACAGATGGCCAATCTGAGAGAACGATTCAAACTTTGGAGGATATGCTTAGAGCATGCGTGATAGACTTTGGTGGTAATTGGGATTCTCATCTGCCGCTGATCGAGTTCTCTTACAACAATAGTTATCATACTAGCATTAATATGGAACCATTCAAAGCTCTCTACGGTCGAAAATGTCGTTCACCTGTCTGTTGGAACGAGACCGGTGAAGCTCAGCTTACTGGACCTGAGCTCGTTCTGGAAACAACTGACAAAATCAAGAAAATCCGCGATAATCTTGTGACAGCTCGAAACCGTCAAAAGAGATATGCGGATTTGGGACATAAGCCCTTAGAATTTCAAGTCGGAGATCGTGTCCTACTCAAGGTTTCACCTTGGAAGGGAGTCGTGAGATTTGGAAAGAAAGGAAAACTTGCACCTCGATATGTGGGACCATTTAAGATTGTGGAAAGAATTGGAAAGGTTGCCTATCGTCTAGAGCTACCTCCCGAGCTTGGAAATATTCACCCGACTTTTCACGTGTCCAATCTGCATCTGCAAAAATGTTTAGTTGACGCTGATCTACACATTCCTCTCGACGAAATTCAAATTGATGAAACGATGCACTTTGTCGAGAAACCTGTGGAGATAGTGGAACGTACATACAAACAGTTGAAGAACAAACGGATTCATTTGGTTAAAGTTTGCTGGGAATCCAAACGTGGCCCAGAGTTTACTTGGGAATGTGAGGACCAGATGAAGACGAAATATCCGCATTTGTTTTCACAAGCTTCCTCTAATTAAAATTTTGGGACGAAATTTCCTGAAGTAGGGGAGACTGTGACAACTGTGTTCTGTAATCGATGTACGATGTAAAACAATGATGATTATTAATGAAACAATGTGCTTTGGTGTTATTATATGTGTTTTGGTGTTTCTATGTGTGTATTTGTGTTTGGTGACTTTTCAATTCGATTCGGTTACGATTGCAAGCTTTAAATCGCGTTCTGGAAGGTTATACGCAAACTGGTGCGTAAACGCAGTCAGTATAACGCTACAAACACTCTGGAATAGTGACATAGGCTTAACATACCTTAAATAACCTCCACATAACTTAGAAATAAGTTTTGAATGGTTTGGTGTGTCGAAATCAACTTTGTTCGATCGCAGGGATTATTTGTGTCAAACTGCGAAACTATGCCGATTTGTATAGTAACGAACATTCCGGAACTTGATCATAAGTTAAACATACCCTAAATAACCTTTACATAGCTTAGGAATAGGTTTTGAGGGGTTCGGTATGCTAAAATAAACTTTATGGTCATTCAGGGACTAAAAGCGTCAAAAAGTGCACAAGTTTGCATTTTCGCGCATAACTTACGTTCTGAATACATCCGGACCTCCAAAAATTTATGTAAGCACTAAAATATTTTATTTTAGTGTTTGGCATAAGAAAAATCCATTCGTCGCGCAATTTGGATCGTTTTTCGCGCTTATGCGCATTCCGTCGTAATTAAGCGAACATCCGATCATACGACCAAACGAACCGACATCCGGCATATTTTTGAGCATGTTTCATGTCCACAATGTTTAGGCATCATTTTAGGGCCTTAAAGTTGGCTTAACGGGCCTTAAACGTGTCGAAATGAGCTTTAAACACCAACAGGGACTGAAACTGTCAATATGGCAAAGTTGTTTTCTGATCAGGACCCTCAGGCGTGGCGCGTAAGGTTTGTGTATACCTTACGCGGGCCGCGAGACCCTCCCAGATCAGAATAATCAGTTTTAAACAGCTGTTAACAGCTGTTAAACACCCAAAACCCAATTCCACATGTCTTTTCCTGGTGCAAGTGGGCCATTTTGGTGTACCATGGAATTACAACAAGTGTAGGGGTGAGATTGAAGCACGATTTTCGAGGAACGATCCTAACGGTCCTAGTAATCCTATAAATACCCCCACCCTTCACTTGAAAAACCCACTCGAATTCTAAGTTTTTCTCTAAGTGGTTGTGTTTATACACTTCCTACCTGAGATTACATAGAAATCAAACTTGCGGGGACCCTTTGTAAGTGTTCTTTCGTTCTTTTCATTCGTTTTAGCGTTAAAGTCAAACTGCGTTTGACTTTTTGCATTGACCAGTTTATGGTCAATGTGAAGTTCGTTTGAACTTCATAACGTGAGCGTAATCACGATGGTTATAGTCCCTAGTGACTATACCTACTGATTACCACGTTATCTAGGCTCAGTGACGAGTCGTAGTTTCGGCCAAAATGCGTATTCTTGCGTATTTTGTAACCAAACTACTCTAGGATATCAAAACCGTTTGTTTTGATATCAAAACCTGTTTTCTAACTTAACTAAACATGTTTTAGCATGTTTAGCTCGTCACTTTTTAGTTTAGTGCTTGTGTAGAGTTGTAAGTCAGGCGGACTAAACACCCGCTTAGACTTTCGAACACGACCCGTTTGGTCGATCATTAGGATCTGACCAAACATGGTTAGTGACCATAGTTTCATAGGGAATAACCTTCCGAGGTTATATCTTATGGTCACCTAGTTTAGATAGTTGTATGATAAGTAGTTTATATGCCTTAGGTAAATTACCAAAATACCCTTTTCATGCATAATTGGTAATTAAGCTTATGTAACCTAAAATTTTGTCCCATAACTGATTATACAACATAATTAAGCATGTATAGGCATATAATACTTGTCATAGGACTAGTTAGACGTCTCGAACGCGCTTTGCGCGCACGATGCGTTAAAGTAGCGTAAGCTACCTTAATGAGTCGCGATGAGTCGAAAGCACTTAGGTTAGGTTTCATTTAGGATGTAGGCTTTTTTAAACCATATCACATGAGTTCCAACACTCATTTGGTTTACAAGACCTCATTCTGTCCGATCTTCCGATTTTGGCGTCTATTGTTTGACTAGTGATTCAATTACTAGGTGCTGCTTGATTTCTCTGATTTACTCGAGTTTGTTGAAGTACTATTGATTGAGGATACCTTGCACTACATGTGAGTACATAGTTCCCCTATTTTACAACTTTCAATTGTTTTGGGGTGATTCATATGTACAAAATGTTTTCAAGGTTGAAACGATGATTTCAAAAACGAATAGAACGATTTATACTAAACTATTAACGATTTCGATAATGTGAACGGACTTGTTGGTTGTAGTTACATAACGAACAACATTCATTAGCATTGATCAAGCCGACCAGTATTAGGTTATGGTACCATAGGATATGACAAATCCCGTTATTTCACTATACCCATGGTTATGTGTGGGTGTTGTGGGTAACGACTGAATCTGATGATTTTTAACTTACCCTTTGGAGGTTTGTTAATGCAAGAACGAGTTGAACGATGAACGAGTCACAAAGGTTTGAATGTTATTAGCGAGACGACCATATATAAGTTATCACAATTAAAACGAGGACGATTTAAACGATTTAAACGAGTAAACGATTTGGAAACGATGTTAAACGATCTGGGTAAACGATTGGTTTTTGGCTAGTGTTTAGATAACGGGACGGGTGTAATGTGGTGAAAACATGGTAGATACGCCGCTGGTACTTCTTATATATAAGTGTTTTCAACATATTACATACCGTGGCGTTATTTAGTTCACTTGGGTAAACGATATTGAAACGATGTCACTCAACGATGTTTTCGAAATAATATACGAGTTCTATTAACGAGTTTATACGAGATATTTTACAAGATGATTTTCTAAAACAAAAAGCTTTTGAGTTAAGAATCATGGCTACGAAATTTTATAAATTATAACCATCTTGATTTGAGTTGGTTAATCATGTTGCAAAATTATACACTTTTTAAAAACAAGGTTTTCGAGGTATTGCAATATAAGTAAACAAGCCATGATTCCGATACCCTTATAAAACCTATGTACTCGCCAGCATTTCTTTGCTGACTTTGTTTTTACATATGTTTCAGGTGTTGTTGCTTGATTGACGTTCTAGGATGCATGCGTCACATAGGATCTGGACGAGGCCTTAGTGACATATAACTATGATAGACGATATAAAACTTGTTTGTTCTATGTTAAGACAATGTTAATGTTTAATATTATCAATAAAACGAAACACTTTTTATATCCATGGTTATGAAACGATAATTCTGTTACAACACTCCCCGACGTTTCCGCCACGCTTTGTTGTTTTACGTGGTCGGGGTGTGACAGGGGCTGTGCCCAGCTGAGCATGGGGTTGTGCCCAGCTCAACACGGGGCGTGCCCAGCGGACATGGGGCGTGCCCAGTGGACACGGCCCCGTGCCCAGCGGACACGGGGGCGTGTTCAGGTGTCTGCAGAAAAGTCAAAGTTGTAGAAGCTTCTATTCCCCACACGGGGGCGTGCCCAGCTCAACACGGGGCCTTGGTCAACGCTAAGATTCGTAGAATCCAAGCAAATCTTGATAGTACAGATACGCTTCTGCACACGGGGCCATGCCCAGCGGACACGGGGGCGTGGTCAACTAATGCAGACAAACTTCAACTAATGAAGAAAGAGAAGAAGGGTGGACACGGGGCCGTGTCCAGCGGACACGGGGTGGTCAACTAATGCAGACAAACTTCAATTAATGAAGAAAGAGAATAAGGGTGGACACGGGGCCGTGTCCAGCGGACACGGGGCCGTGTCCAGGCTTCTGTGCAGGCTATAAATAGGGGTGCTTGGTTCACTTCAAAGGCATCACTTGGCACACCACCTCTCTCACACTTCACCCACCACCCACCACCATCACAACACCATCATCCACCACCATCATCCATTGTCCATCGTAGAGTATGTGAGTTGTCTCGGGATCCAAGATTGATCGTAAGAGTTCTTGACAATCAAATGCCATGTTTGCCTAAGTCTCTTACATCACTTGGTGAAGACAAGTGTCTAGTGTAATACTTTTTATTTTTAATCTTTTCGCACTTTTTACTTGGTTATGTATTAATGACTTTAATAACTAGTTTCTTATGTTGAAGGTGATTCTTCCTTATCGTTTGTCCGTGGTGTCTTGGCATTATTTTACTGTCTATATAAAATAAAAGATTTTCACCATTCATATCTCCACGGTCTATATGGAGGTATGTTGGCTACCTGGTCGGGGGTTAAGGGAACGATTTGGTAAGAGTCTTGCCTTGTTCAGTGTATAGATCCTGCAAGGACCTGGGTCAAATTTAGTAGGACCTCCTTCAATAGCCACCGGTATTGGATGGCGGGGGTCCAAACTCTTTGATCCCCTCATATGTAAGCTACTATTAATACATTAATCCGGCTACTTTGGACTGTATCCCTGCTGACTCAGACTACTTAGCCGAGGGTAACGTCACCTCCAAAAGAGGGGCCTACCATAATATGCATTAATAACTTAATTAATTATCTTTCAATAATCCGACCCTTTAGGATTGTATCCTTGCTGACTCAAACTACTGGGTTGAGGGTAACGTCACCTTCAAAAGAGCCCTACTACAATAACTAAGATAATCTCTTAAAAAGTGCAAAAGTGCGGAAATAATCAAAGGTTACACTAAACACGAGTCAGAGCCAAGTGATTCATCTTGTCTATCTGTTTTTATTTTTATTTTATTTTTCCGCATTTTAGTTAGGCCCTAAACTGTGAGACTGACGCATCAAATTAATACAATGGGATATGGTTATGAACTGGTCCTTACCGGGTTAGTTTATATTAGGTTGTGGACCTTTATAGGTCACTTGGGCCAAGCTTTAGGCCATGTGGGCCAAGCAGGCCCAAGGGGAGCCCATGTAGGGAAGTGGGCTTGAGTTAGTATAAAAACAAGTTTCTAACTTGTTTTTAGGTTGGAACCTTAGGAACCTCATTGTTAAAGATTTCCTAGAGAGAGCTAGAGGAAGGCGATTGTTTGTGAGCACTTGTACTAGACGGTTTTGCTAGTTGATAGTAATAGAATCGTGTGCAAGTGTTTAAAGGTGATTCGTTGTGTTCTTCGTATTTCATATTTTTCGTTTATTTTGAATCACATCAAGTTTGGATTCCGCACAAACTTGGTGTTGTTTGATATCATTGAAAGATCCGGTTATACGGGACTTACAAGTGGTATCAGAGCCTTTAGAACCTATTTCTAGGCTCGTTTTGATATCAAATATTCAAGATTCTCATTATTTTTGGGTTGGTGTTCTTCGCGTTCTTCGTATTCTTCGTGGTGTTCATCCGAATTTTATTGAAAATTCTTTTATTTTGGTGTTTTGATCTTTTGAAAAGGTGTTAACAGATTGGTCAGGTTTTAAACTTTACAAAATTTTCGGAATACCAACTGTTTCTTATTTGGTATATTTAAAAAGATTTGATAAAATCAAATATTGATTTGAAAAGTTCCATTATTTTCGAAATTTCATATTCTGTTTTGCTTCACATCGTTTCGAGTCCCCAAAATCTCGGGAGAAATTCATTTCCAAAAGCAGGGTTGGAGTTCTCGAGTCATCTCTCAACGTTCTCGAGTCACGGTCTTGACTCTTCATCACCCTCATACGGTCTCGAGTCTTCTCCTTCACAACACCAAGATCTCGAGTCATCATCATCCTCGGTCTCGACTCATAATTTTTCATAGTCTCGAGTCGCAACCGAGATCTCGAGTCATCATCCATATCTTCCTGGTCTCGAGTCATCATCTTCCTGGTCTCAAGTCATCGTTTTCCACGGTCTCGACTCAACAACCTTCACAAAGGTCTCGACTCACTTTCACGGTCTCGACTCAACAAGAGGTTGTCAGCTCCAAAAGTTTACACAGGTCTCGAGTTGCAAGCTTCTCCGTCTCGAGTCGCAACCTCGGTTTCGCTAATCAACCAAATCCAGTCGAAACCACAGTCTCGAGTCATCACTCATCACGGTTCCGACTCCATCTACTGACCAGTTTGATCATCATCTTCTTGTCTGATAACTGTCGCCGGAAACCTGCAACACCTTCGCTTCGAATCATCATCACTGCTTGATAATCTCCATTCATCACTGGTCATCTTCTCATCTGTTATCACCGCCACTTCCATCATCACCGTCGACTGCCGTCCTCCACCGACATCATCCCTTCACCACCATCTTCATCATTCCGACGTTATCTACAACACATCATCTTCATCAACCCCATCTCCGGTCACCATCTCCGTTTACAACAGCCCTCCACTGTTACCACTGTACATCACCGATCATCATCATCTCCGGCGACCATCACACTCCATTGTCGTCGGACCTGAAACTACCACCTGACATCATTTTGGTTTTGGTCTATTGCCGGGAACGGAAGAGAGAAGGGTGTGACGGCTGAACATTATTTAGGGTTTTGTTGGGTTCTATCGAAGAAGAAGACATACAGTCTTTGTTTTTTGATAATATTATCCATCAGGTTTAATAATATTAATTAAAATAATAAATTGACTAATCATTGGATCAAAATTACCTAATCATTAGTTATTTATAATAATAATTGTTTTATTATATTGTTTAATTAATTAATTAAATAATAATAAAAAAAATTAAAAAAAAAAAAAGGTTTGTTTGGTTGTGATAACGGTTTTGACAGATTGTTGAGGTACGGTTCAGATAGCTGGTTCATTCGACTGCTAAGGGTTTGAGTTAGCGAGTACACAGGTTCTCGCTTTGAGCTTGTGTTGAGGAAATAGTTAAAAGATCACATTCTTGGGGGATCACTTCTTAAAAATGTCTTCTAAGAGAGAGGTGCTTGAGCAGGAACTCCAAGGATTCAGTTACTCATATGGTGAATCTATAGAAGCACTTACAGGCCGGTTTGCTGAACTGCTCTCTAAAATGGAGAAGGCAGAGATGGTGGTGTCTACTCGCATGAGCAACAGAAAGCTTCTGGATGCTATAAAAGGGATTCCAGATCAGGCGAACTGTAGTTGGTTTCGCAATGTTAATCAGATATTAGTGACAACCGACTGCGGCTGTTACAAAATGAAGTCAGATGAGCTAATCTCACTCATCAAATCATATGACAATGCTGACAAGCAGTCTACTCAAGCCAACACATCTGCTGCTATTTGCTCATCCACACAAAATTCAGTATTTATGTTTAACAAACCCCTGGCTTAAGAAGTTACTCGTGATCGTGAAGAGATACTTTCTGTCTTTTGCACTCCTGAGTGTAGAGAAAGAAATGAGGCATATCGGTTACACAACGCTGAGTTGATTCAAGACTACAACGACATAAAAAATAAAAATTTTACTTTATCAAAGAATGAAAAGCTTTATAAAGATAAAATTGAAGCTCAGCGAAAAGACATCGTCAAACTCAAGGATGATGTAAGTGTGAAATCCACTCAACTCTTTTATGTTCAGGAGAAACTGTGTGCTGTGACTAAGGAACTGGAAGATATCAGAGATAGATATCAAATAAATGAGCTTAATATTAAGAAATTTGATTCTTCCAGCAAATTAGTCAAAAACTTGTGTGATCAACAGCTCGCATACAAGGAAAAGAAAGGGTGTGGATTGGGTTACAATCAGGCTCCTCCTCCTTACAATGATAACTACACATATTTACCCATGACTGAGGAGGAATTGATGAATGAGGACAAGATGGCTTACGGTCCTAAAACTGATAAGTCATCAATCAACAGCAGACCTGTTAATAAACGAGCGACTCCTTCGGTAAATTTTATTTCAAAGGGTACTTTTGATCCTAATGCTTCGTCTTCCCCTGCAGATGAAATTAAAGTTAAAGGTGTCATTGGAGATGAACAAGCATCAAATTCTCATGTGTGTGACATTTTTGGCTCATTTTTTCACTCTATGATTAATTTCAGGCCTGATGGTTTGGGCGAAAACGTTGATGCTTATGTAACAGAGACTGAAATGGCAAACGAAACAAATGAGCCAGCTGAACCATCTAATTCCAAATGCGAATCACCTGAAGTAGCTGATTCTGAGAAATTGGAATCGGTTGATTCTAGTGAATTCAGCTCAAGGGTGTCATGTGCAGAACCGTCTTGTGCTGAAAATTCGTCAAATGTTTCAGCTGAAGTTTCTGCTAAAGTTTCTGGTATTTCTTCCGACAAACCAGAACTCTCCGATTCTGTCAAAGCTGATGACATGAAGGATGAAGAGAAGACATGCGTGAACAAGGCTCCAAGTGCGCAAGCTAAACAATCTGAACCTTTTGTTAGTGATGACAAAGTTCAGATCAAGCAACAAGAGCCGAAGCGAGCAGGTAAAGGACGCGGAAATAAGAAGCCTAAACATCAAAGACGATCAGGCTCTCCACAGTCCTCAACGGGCAGTAATAGTCCTCAAAAGGCCCGTGATGTGAAAAATGTCTTTGTTAAGCCAGTCTGTAATGGCAAATGTGAGAAATATGCATTTGACTGTGCTAACAAGGGTTTCAGAAAGACTGGTGAGATTTCTGAACAAGACTTGCAGTCTAAGGAAAACAAGAAGAATCAAAGGAAATCTCCACCACAGAAGGCCCCTGCAAACGACAAGTACAGGCACCCAAATTCATCTTCGTCTGCAGGAAATGTGAAACACAAACAAGCACAGAGAGGACCGGTTCGTCCTTCAGGGCTTGCAAGAGCAAATCCAACTGATCAGAATGCCTTCTACGTGAAGAGACAAACATGCTTCAATTGCGGCATTGCTGGTCACATTGCTCGAAATTGCACACATCGTCCCTATGTACCCTATTATATGCAAAATCAGAAGGTTACATTAAAGGATAACTACCATTCCAAGCCGATGAAGGTATCATCACCTAAGGCAATGAAGAATGTGAATCCCAAGGTTAAACCATCTGATGGGGATTGGAATGCTGCTAAAAGCAAACGCAAGGCTGTTCAAGAACTAAAACGTTTTTCTAAAACTAACAAGCCTGAATCAGCTAAAGTTGCTCAACCGAAGGCAACAAACACGTTTGTTAAACCGAAACAGATTTGGAAACCCAAATCCAAAGCAGCAATGTCTCCAATCCTTGAAACGAAAGGGGACTTGTGTTTGAAGGAAGTGTCTTACTTTGATGCTTCAGGTAAACCCAGGACCACGATGGCCTGGGTACCCATGTCTTACTAATCTCCTTACCTTTCAGGAACAACCAAGGAGGAGCTGTTGACAATCTCTGGAATGTTGATAGCGGTTGTTCCAGAGATAAAAACGGGTAACATTTCATTGTTGCAAAAAGTTCAAATTTTTTTTACAGATGATATGTTTCCTTTGGAGGAGATTAGAGAAGTAAGATAAGATCAGCAAAAGGTACCGTTTAAATTCAGTACTTTGATTTGAATTTGATTAGTCTTCAATCTGATGACAGAACGGTTAAGCAAAAATAGTTTTCTCTCTTTTTTCTTAGTTTATAACTTTGTACATAAAGTGTCCTTTCTCTAGTAAATGGTAAATTTGCGCAAAAATACAAGATTTATGCACAAATTTAGGGGGGGAGAGGGACATATAGATAAATATGTATTGTTTTAGGGGGAGAAAATGAGAAAAATACAAAATCATTAGAAAAATGAAAAGGCCAAAAAGAAAAATTGCATGACATGGGAAGTGAAATAAATGTTCGTGTTAAAGGGTTTGACTAACACATGTAAGGTGCCATAGCTGAAAAGACTAGGATCTACTGCGATATGTCGATAGGCTTGACGCTCAAAATGATAAAAGATACTAAGTGTTATAAACATAACGAACTTTGTACCATGTGGGTAACATACCAACGGCATATGATTTTATGGTCTTAAATCTTGCGTTGATAGATAGCCAACATCTGAGGTTTCGGGTCTTTATATTGTTGAATCATCCGGGGATATCTTGGCTGTCCTTCTGTTCAGAACTAAAATTGTACATGAACCCAGGAAAGAAAGTCACTTGGAATTAGCTCATTTCTATTTGAATGTCTGTATGTTGTCCCGATACACACAATTTTGATCTGATTCTGAAATCTTCTCTGAAAAAAGTCGTGTACCTCCTCTGCTGCATCCAGATATATGCTGACCTGGATGTGCTAGGCAACGACAGCTTCTGTTGCATCCAGATACATGCTGACCTAGCTGTACGTTGTCGCGCTATAGATCTAATACACCCGAAAGAGGCCCTCAAGTGCCCAAAAGAAACCCAAGAAACCTATATCAAACTGAGAAAAACTCATTTGATCTGTATATTATACCATCTCTGCAAAAGATCTATTATGTTCTCTTCTCAACCTATTCCCAGTTAAGATTTCAGAAATCTGGATTGGACTTGTGAAATATGTGGTAGGGAAGATACTTGCATGATAGAGTGTGCTGTTTATATCTCCGGGATTTGATTAGTATTTGTTTGGGTGTTCATTGTTAAGAAATCAAAACATGATAAATTTGTTACAGGCAGTTATATGGAAAAGGTCTAGGGAGATGAGTTTAGGTGGACAAATATACTGGTAATCGTCTGGATCATTCGGTAGTAGATCAGTGTTGATAAGTGAAGTCAAGCCCGAAACCTCGTGATTTGATCCCTGAGCAATTGGGTTATGAAAGTTATAACTGATTCTCAAAAGGATTTTTGTCTTTAATTAAAATACTCAAAGAAATACTTAAATTAAAGGGTTTGATATAATATTACCTTAAGCATATCACGAAGTTGAAAATTTGAAAGTTGAGCGTTAAAGTTTAAGTGGACAAATATATTGGCAATCGCATAGACCAGTTTGATTAGGTTCGTACTGAAAAGTGTTCTTTAGTCTGCCTGAGAACGAATTTTGATCCCATTGCAATTGTTATTGTATATTATGGTAGTTGTTTATATTTTGAGATTTTATTTGTTTCAGTTCTTAAAATTAAAAAATATAAAAAAATAGAAAAATTCAAAAATACAAAAAATAGTGTCTTGCTTTTCTATAAAACCAAAAATCCAAAAATAGAGTGTTTATTTGTTTTCTTAAAATTAAAAATGTAACCGTTCTTGAAGATTTGACTGATCATAAAAAGTTGAAAGAGTTTAAACTGTGAAATCCGAGTACAATTACTTGGATGTACCTAGTGTTCATATGGTACTCTCCCTGTTGCATAAGAAATGTTTGTTTATGAGTTTGTGAGCATGTGCAGAACTTGATTTCAATCAAGAACAGGGATTGATGAAGACCGAGATGCTGTTAGTTGCTGCAGAAGCCTGAAGCAGCTCAACAACAAGATGTACATGAGTCAGAAGAACCGGATACGAAACGCCGTCTGACAGTGAAAGTACATTTGAAGAAGTACCGTGAACCTGCTTGAAAGACAAAGATTGAAGAAGAAAAGAGCTGCTGAGAATCCTCCTCTCACATTCTTTTTAACAAGATTTTCAAGCAAAGCTGATCGAGATCCTGATATGAAGCTAACCACAAGAGCTGAAGAAAGAGACCCAGTGCTGAGAGTTCAGAAGTCAAGAACTTCCACAACATCTGCAGCATAGAGACAACCATAGACTTCATTGAAGATGTTGCTGAATTCATGTTATGAAGACAATTTGATGGCATCAGTCTAGGGGGAGATTGTTAGGCCCTAAAGTGTGAGACTGACGCATCAAATTAATACAATGGGATATGGTTATGAACTGGTCCTTACCGGGTTAGTTTATATTAGGTTGTGGACCTTTATAGGTCACTTGGGCCAAGCTTTAGGCCATGTGGGCCAAGCAGGCCCAAGGGGAGCCCATGTAGGGAAGTGGGCTTGAGTTAGTATAAAAACAAGTTTCTAACTTGTTTTTAGGTTGGAACCTTAGGAACCTCATTGTTAAAGATTTCCTAGAGAGAGCTAGAGGAAGGCGATTGTTTGTGAGCACTTGTACTAGACGGTTTTGCTAGTTGATAGTAATAGAATCGTGTGCAAGTGTTTAAAGGTGATTCGTTGTGTTCTTCGTATTTCATATTTTTCGTTTATCTTGAATCACATCAAGTTTGGATTCCGCACAAACTTGGTGTTGTTTGATATCATTGAAAGATCCGGTTATACGGGACTTACAAGTTTTTATTTTTTCTAGTTTAAAAACATTTTTCTAACTTTTGATTTGATTAGACGTTGAGGATAAACCGGTACTAAAAGCTCTTGTGTCCTTGGAGGACCTCGGTATCTTGCCAACACTATACTACGCTCACGATGGGTGCACTTGCCCATATGTGTGTTTAGTGTTAGTAAAATATCGTGTTTTATAAATTTAAAACTTGACTAACGTGTAAAAAGGGCTTAAAATATACTTAAACTTATATACACACTCGCACACATCAATACACATGTGCATACTTGTTATTTTTATGCTTTCATTGCTTTTATGACATAAACATGCTATGTTCATCTAGTACACATATAGTACATGATTTCAATTATGTTTTGCTATGTATGTTGACTGAGCATGCTAGCACATTGATTTCATAAGATACTTTTGTTGCATATGTTTACTCAGCATATGGACACATTGATTTACATCACATTTCTGCTATGTATGTTTACTGAGCATGCTAGCACATTGATTTCATGAACATTTCTACTATGTATGTGTACGTAGCATACTTAGTACATGGTTACATTGGTTATGACATTTGGTATGTTTAACGGGACAATAATACATTCATTAACATTGATCACGCCGCTCGGTAGTATGTAATGGTACCATAGGACTTGACAAATCCTGTTCCCGACTTCCTAGGTTTGTTTGGAAGTGGGGAATGACAGAATCCGATATACATAATTGATAAACCTTTAATTCGTTTAAGGGTTTATCCGACAGTCTCAAGGCTTGAATGTATGCGATAAACATTACTGCATAAATGTTTGTAATCATAAAGCATTGTTTTCTACAAAACATAACTTTTGATTTAAACTTAGGTTTATTCAAAAACATTGTTTTGTACACTTTACATTTGGGATTGAGTAAATATTTTTTTATTCACCATACATGACATTTGATTACACATTGACATTATACATATGGTTTGAGTAGATACTTTTTACTTGCCATACATTACATTTGATTATACATGACATGGTTTACACTTGACATTTGGACATTGTTTACACATAAACATTTTGACATTTGTTTAAACAAGACATTTTTGGTGGTTATTGATAAGTGATTTATATAACGAGGCATGTGTAATATTATAAAAGCATGGTGGATACGCCACTGGTACTTCCTATATATAAGTGCTTTTATGATATTACATATCGCAGCGTTATCTAAACCACTTCGACAGAAACAAAGACATGACACATTTTTATACAAACAACATATTTTTACAAGATATTGTTTTACAAATGACATATTTTATACAAACTCATTTTATACTTGGTTATTTATTTAACCATGCATATTTCTTTTATTATCATCTGATTTTCATATCGATTTTCACATGATTTTATAAAAGAAACACATTTTACAAGGTTCATGACTGCTTTTTGTTAAACATTTCTTTTAACTACAAGTCATGAATCGTGCTTCAACAAAACCTATGTATCTCACAGGCATGTTTATGCTAACGTACCTATTTTCACATATGTTTCAGGAGCTAATGTTTGAGGTTGATTGTGCTACACTTAGGCGGACTCAGGCCTTAGTGACTTAAAAGACAGTTTAATTATGTGATGTTTTTTTGTTAATTCCAAGACAATGTAAACTTTAATTCTAATAAAACCAAAACTTTAATTACCATGGTTGTGAAACAATAATTATGTCGCTCCACTCCCCGACGTTTCCTCCACGGTTTGTTGTTTTACGCGGTTGGGGTGTGACAGTTTATAACACGAACGATTGAACGATGGTTTATAACACGAACGAGTTGAACGATTTAAACGACTGGTTTTGATAACACGAACGATTGATAACGTGGACGAATTGAATGATTTTGAATGATTGAAAACACGGACGAATGATTTCAAATGATGTCACGCAACGATGTATACTAAATGATATAAACCATACAAGTTTTCTTACAAGAACGATTTACTACTTGGTTTACAAAAGCAAATGTTTTGGGTCAAGATTCATGGCAACGAGGTTTTCATAAACATATAACCAACTTGTTTTAGTTAGTTAATCATATTGCAATATATATACAAGCCATGAATTTGACACACTCATAAAACCTATGTACTCGCCGGCATTTTTATGCCGACTTTATTTTCACATATGTTTCAGGTGCTGTTGTTTGATGAATATGATGCATGCTCACATAAGAATGGACGAGGCCTTAGTGACAATAAAACAAATAAAGACAATTTGCTTATGTTTTGATTTTAATTTCAAGACAATGTAATAAACTTAATTAAATAAAAGAAAACTTCAATCCATGTGTTGTGAAACAATGATTCTGTTACTCCACTCCCCGACGTTTCCGCCGCGGTTTTGTTGTTTTAACGCGGTCGAGGTGTGACAATTTAGTAGATTGTTTTTGAGATATAAACCTAAATATCAATAGCTTACTTATCTCGTGGGGAACATGTCTCGGATATATGGGTAACCACCGAAATCTTGTTTGAGATATTGCCAGATTCTGAGATACTAGGTTTTTATACTGTTTAATATCTGGGGTATTATACCTGGTCTTCTAATATTGCCGAAGCAATGTCCTAGACTTCGTATAATACTTTACGCGCTTAATGCTTACCCTCTGCATAAAAATTGATAAAATATCGAAAGATACGAATCAAGTACAGTTGTAAAGAAGATCCCTAAGTGGGACACACCTCAAAGTCGAGCCTTCATCTCTTTGACTGAACGGTTATTCATACCTGAGCTCTCAAGGTCTCGCACTATCCCAGAGAACAGATATCAATATGGCATATTCACTTGAAAGACTTAATCTAGGGAATCTTGATACGGGAGTATATTCTGAGGTGGGACACGCGAATAAGTTAAGTTCTTAAAACACTAAATCTCGTATCTCGAATCAATTGAACTTTGTGTGAAAATTTAAGTGGATCAGTATACTGACAATCTAAGTGAATCGTTTACAACTTAAAGTGTTTATAAGCTCAACGGTTTGTGAAATCTCCAAGGTCATTAATTTGGACTTCGAAGATTATTTGTGAAGTTTTGGATGATTAAACTGTAAAATTTATAAAGTCATTTGATAAGGGAGTAGAGTCGAATAATCCTGGATAAATACATATTGTTACATTTGTGCAATAGAGCCAGATTCTCGATCCAAAATATTTTAAGAACCAGGTCATCATTCCTGGGAAAACCTAAAAAGCTTTCACTGTCACATATCTGAAATGTTCCGGTTTATGTTTAGAGCTAGGTTTTCAATCTTAAAATTGTTAAACTTCTTATAAATTGTTTGAGATTTTTAGATGAAAAAGCCAGACTACGATCCCGAGAGCAGAACTTGAGGGGGAGTCTGAAGACAAGCTTGTGTTCAAAGAGCCAGATAACATTTCTGGAAGAGCTTATAGAGCCAAGTGAAGATCCTTAGCAAATGAAAGCACGGAAACTTAAAGCAAGGGGGAGCCTGAAGATAGTACAAAAAGAAAGGGGGAGGAGCTGACGCTGAAAACAGATCCACAGGGATTCAGTTAGATCAAGGGAGAGTCTGTGTGCTGAAGTTGTCAACATTTCATAAAGACTCAAGAGTGAGATAAATCTACGAGATTGACTGTGGCAATATCCAAGGGGGGGTCTGTGAGTACATATGTCTATCGCTTACGTCATTCAAGAAACGTAGCTAAAACAAATGAGACAAGACGGGTTCTGATAAGAGTAAAGCATGAAGATTTGGTTCGAAGGGACGTTCGAACGAAGGCAATAATACACATCAAAGTGCCTTCGTATGAAGGCCTATTGGCTTTGTACGAAGCCATGCTTCACTTGGTTCGAACCTTTGTTGCCTATATATATGGGTCTGGTTTTTGTCATTTGTAACTTTTAGAGCATTCTTGAGGTGAAGCTCTGTCCAATTGTTCTCATGGTATTGTACTGTTATATTCAGCAATAGAAAACAATTATTAATTACATCCTTGTGTTCTTATCCACGTACGTGATTGGATTCCGCACATATCACGTGACGGTACACATTCATCGGTTAGAGATTCGGTCCAGGGAACAATTTCACAAAATTAAAGGGAAAATTTTATAGGGTTGCAGTTAGACCTGCAATGTTATATGGAATAGATTGTTGGGCTATCAAAAAGACACAAACACGCCGGATGGAAGTGGTAGAAATGAGGATGTTACGGTGGATGTGTGGGCATACAAGGCTAGAACGTATGAGAAATGAGGTTTATTGTTATAATTATGGATGAAATTCATATTGTCCATGGGTAATTTAAAATAATTAAATTTGGCGAACAACAAGAAGTATTACTAATTGTCCTGTTAGTTGTAGTTGTGTTAGCATTAGCAGTAGCTTGATCCTTAAGGTTCATTATTGTTGAGATTCATATTAGGAGTATTTTGTTGATTTCCATGTTTGGTTTCAGACATTCTCTTGCAAATTGTCTGTACATGTCACAATTGAAACACTTGACATTTGACTTATCAACACCCATTCTTGTCTTTGTGCCTCCGACTATTACTTCTTCCTGATTCGTTGTAAGAAAGTTTTCTCTCTTCTACCTAATAAAGCCATATTCAAATGAAGATCTAATTCTTCTAACTCATGGTGATCTATTTGATCAAAATCTCTGTTAGAACCTGAAGCTTTATTCATAGAGGGTTACATTAGTTCAGGGGTTGATATGTAATGTTTTGTTTAATGTATGTTTTGGGTCGATATAGTGGTAATGGGTCTTGTATGGTTATCGGTTTGGGCCTAAGGGGTCTCGACCCAATATATCTAGTATTTAAGTAAACCTCAAACACATGTTTGAGGTTGATCAGTCATTTCGATAGCAAGGGGCCAGCCGAAACCTGTTTTGGGGAGTCTTGTATCAGTCACCATTAATCAGTCAATGCAAGTTTCCGGTTTGTTTTTTTATTTATATTGTTTCAGTTTCAATTATATGTTCTTGAATCAACTTGTGATTGGTTTCCGCACTCTCACAAGTCTTGTTTGATATCATTGAAAGATCCTATCGGAACTTACAATTGGTATAAGAGCCAATAAACCAATTCTTGGTTCGGTTCGATATCATTCAGATTCAAGAAGGCCTTATTTATTACTGATCTTGTTTGCTAGTTTCTGTTTTACAGCGAGTTTTGGTTTGACTGTGTTTTCTGATTACGGAACATTCAAACTGTTCTTCGCAATATTGCATCAAAAGTGCTAAATTTTGGTTCGTGTGATTCCAGAAAAGCTGTTTGCTCATTTATCGGAGATTTGCTGATAAATTCAAAAGATTTGAAAATCTTTTGAATTTTGGAAGGTGCTGGAAATCAAGGATTACGAGTCATATTTTTCTCACAATCTGTTTTGCAGGGTCTCGACTCGTAATCAACAGGTCTCGAGTTGTCTATTCTTCTATCTCGACTTGTAACCTCACATCGTCTCGACTCCCGTCTCGACTCAACAGTGATTCTGTGGCTACTGGACTCCAAGGACTCGACTCGCAACAACGTGGTCTCGAGTTGTAACTTTCTGACTCAAAACTATCAGTCTCGACTCGCAACAGTGGTCTCGACTCAACAAGGATTTTGCTATTCCCTGGTCTCGACTAGCAACACTTGTCTCGACTCACTGTCTCGACTCAAGGATCCATTACTCGAAACAGCTGTCTCGACTCACAGTCTCGACTCAAAACGACAAAGGGCAACGTGATTTTGACTTTGAACCTTGGACTTTGGACTTTTGGACTTGACAAATTAATTAATCAATTAATTAATTCATCAAATAATTGAAAAACATGACAAAAAAAATAACCAAAGTGTTGACTTGGCAGCCATGAACAAACATCAAGAGTTAGATTCTATCATTGGGACCACCACTCGTGTTCCCAGACTGTTAGATGGAAATGACTTCCCTGAATGCAAGTGGCGTTTTGAACAACACATGAAGGTCAAGGATGCCAAGATTTGGCGAAGCATTTTAAGAGGTCCTAGGGAAATCACAATGGAACGAGAAGGTGAACCGGGTGTGAAAGTGAAGAAACCTCTTAATCTGTACACTGAAGATGACTTCACTATTGTTGAAGAAGATGACAGGGCACTTTCCTACCTGACCACGGCTCTGGGTCCAGACATTGCTATCGGATTTCGTACTTGCAAATCAGCCAAAGAAATGTGGGAAGCTTTTATAGATGTCTATGAAGGTAATGAAGACATGAAAGAGAGTCGAAGAAATTTGTTATGTCAGAACTTCAACAATATCAAGCATATCTATGGAGAGATTGTTGATAATCAAATTCAGAGGTTTGTCAAGCCGGTTACTCAAATGAAGATGGAAGAGCTGCATACAACAAATGCTTCAACTAATAGACAACTTCTGAACACTCTACCTAAAAGCTGGGATCATCACGTTGCCATGATCAAGAAAACTAAGGATCTTGCAAGATGCAGTTTGTCTGGGATGATTTCATATATCAAGGCATGTGAGCTAGATGACAAACATAGGAAAACTGACTATAAGAATAGTATGATGGCTGCAGGATTTTCTGCTACTCCCACTGCATCAAACAACAACAATGCTGCTCTCATATCTCAAGGTGGTTTTCAAATGTTCAGCGGCTCGGCGACTTCCAAGGCAGCACCTACTTCTGCAAATGCTTATTACTCTGGCTTGCCTGCTCCTCCTGCTGCACCATCCACAGCTGCCTCTACTGCTGCTAATCCTTCTGTGAAGAACGAGATGATTGCCTTCTTCACACAACAGTCTAAAGAAAATTTGCATATTGCTGCATCTATTATAAACTGCTTGAATGCCTTTGTTGCAGGTAAACTGGATCCTCCAAGATGGTCTATGGATGATCTAGATCAAATCCATCCCGAGGATGTAGAAGAGATGGACATTACATGGCAGATGGCTATGGCTGCTTTCAAAGCAAAGAACTTCGTGAGAAAAACTGGAAGAAACAAGTGGCAAGGTCTCACCTTTACAGGACCCACCAAGATGCCGTTTGAGCTGTGCTGTTACAATTGTCATGAACCAGGACATTTGGCACGAAACTGCACTAAGCCAAAGGTCAATAGAGAACAGACTCCAGCACAACCTGCTCCACCGAACCCTGAAAGAGCTCTTGTTACTACAACTGACACTTCAATAGCTGCTGGCGGAAGCACTCAAAGTTCAGCCCTGGTTGTTCAGCCGAATGCTACCTTCGATTGGAATGCAGAAATTCAACGTTTGAACATCTCCGCTCCAGAAAATCAGACTGCCTCAGATAACATTGCTTTCATGACTTCAGCTCCTGAAGATCAAAATTCTGCACCTGAGGATGAGGTTTCAGCTGTAAACTTGGCATTTATGACTCAGATCCTTTCTGCTCCAGTTCATGGCCTCACTAAAGAAGAGGTACTTTCTGTCTTTTGCACTCCTAAATGTAGGGAAAGGGTAGAGGCTTATTGAATACACAACGCTGAGCTAATTCAAGATTATCAAGATATAAAAAATAAAAATTTCACTTTAGCTAAAAATGAAAAACTTTTTAAAGAGAAAATCGAAGCTCAACGTAAAGACATCAGTAAACTCAAAGATGATCTAAGTGTAAAAACAGCCCACTACTTGGAGGTAAAAGAAAAGGTTTGCATCCTGACTAAAGAACTGGAAGACATTAGAGAAAAATATCACGTTAACGAAATGAACATTAAGAAATATGAGTCTTCCAGTAAGTTGGTCAAAGATCTCTGCGATCTACAACTTGCATATAAAAGAAAGAAAGGGTGTGGGTTGGGATTCAATCAAGTTCCTCCTCCTTATAATGACAATTACACATATTTACCCATTACTGAGGAGGAACTGAAGAATGAAGGCAAGATGACTTACGGTCCTCAAATCGACAAGTCATCAATCAACAACAATTTTGTTGATAATAAACGACCAACTCCTTCTATGAACTTTGTTTCTAAAGGCACTTTTGATCCTAATAGTTCGTTTGCATGTGCAGATCAGTAGTAGATTTAAAGTGTGGAGATATTCTTGTGGGAGAACAAGTTTTTAATTCTGATTTTTCTGAAACTTCTTTTGATAAAATTGATTCTGGTTGTGTGTTTTTCTTGATTAGTTTCATATTTATGTGTCGTCTAGTGGGCCTGATGTTTTGGGCAAAACTGTTGATGATTGTGTTGAATCTTTAAACAATGAGTCTGATGATGGATGTTTTTCAGTTAATGATTGTGATTGTGATATTTCTAACTCTACAGCTGATGTTAGTATGACAGGTGAGGTCCCTCAGGATACATTCAGTGAAATCACTGAAACTTCTTCTCAAGAAAATCAAGAATGTCCTGATTCTTCTTCTGAATCGGTCTCAGTGGACGTCCCTAATGTTGAATCTAGTAGGACCCCATTGGAAACCATAGATGAAAGCAAACTACGTGTGTTGATGAAACATGTGTTGATGAAATTTCAACATGTTCTGAAATTAAAACTGAATCAAAGTTTGTTAAAGAAGAAAAAGTGGTTGAAATAAATGAACAGTCACAGCAAAATGTTTCTGAAAAGAAAGATAAAACTGAAACAAAACAGGTTTTTCAAAATGATCATGATAAAAGTAAGAAGGATGAAACACATCATCCGTCTACATCTCATGCTTGTGCCAGTTCTGATTAGCAGGGACCAAAATGCTCAAAAATGGCACAAGCTAAATAAGCAAGAAAAACCAAACATGCTCATCCTTCAAAACCCAACAGATCCGCATCTGCTATGAAGCACTAAAATTTCCACACATTGAAATGACAAACATGTTTCAATTGTGGTATTGCTGGACACATCGCCAGAAACTGTGTTCAACTCCCAAGCGTGCAATCTAAGAATAAGAATGCACAAAATCAGAAGGTCAAGCAAAACTGATCACATTGTTCAGAGTCAGTGACGACTGCAAAGTCTGAGACAACGAAGAATAACTATCGTAAAGCTAAACCTTCTGATCAAGATTGGAATGCAGCTAAACGAAGAAATCAAAATCGTCAAAATGATTTTCAAAGAAATCAACCTAAAGCTTTTGGTAACTACAATTATAAATGGTCACATGAATATTGGAAACCCAAAGCTAAGGCTACTCAATCGAATATATCTCAACAGAAAACTGCCAATAAAAACCCTTCAAAGTTTTTGAACAAAGACAATTTAGTTTGGCAGAAAGTGACATACATTGACGCTCAAGGAAAACCCAAATCCACTATGGGCTGGGTTCTTAAAGCTAACTGATCCCGCTAATCGTGTAGGAACAGCTGTGGAGGACTACCGTGCGACTTTGGTACATGGATAGTGGCTGTTCCAGGCACTTGACAGGAGACTTGTCCCAACTCGTCAATGTAAACGAATTTGATGGTGGATATGTCTCTTTTGCGGGAAGAGAGTCAGGCAGAATCACGTTGAAAGGAACAGTGAGAAACGGCGTATTAAACTTCGAGAATGTGAACTACGTCCCAGAACTGAAACACAATTTGCTAAGTATCTCACAAATCTGTGATAGAGGAAATTCGGTTCATTTCACAAAGAAGGGATGTTATATGCTTAAACCAGGAATTGTGATACCTGAGGATTGGTTTTTGATGACTGTCGAGAGAAGAGGAAACGTGTATGTTATCGACATGAACAAGAAACCGTGTGAGGAAATCACTTGTCTTTTCTCAAAGATTTCAGAACATGATGGTCCGTTGTGGCATCGTCGCCTTGGGCATGTGAATATGAAGAATCTGAATCGTCTTGCTAAAGGTCAAATGGTCAGTGATCTACCAAGCAAAGACTTCATGCTGGTAGAAAAGTGTGTTGCTTGCGTAAAAGGAAAAGCTCATCGAAAGCCTCATAAGTCCAAGTCGTCGTGCTTGAGTTACTACACATGGATCTTTTCGGTCCTGTAAATGTGCTGAGCATTGGCAAGAAGGCATATTGTCTTGTGATCGTAGATGACTACTCTCGCTACACACGGGTATACTTTCTTAGTCACAAGAATGAGGCTGCGGGTTTAATCAAACAGTTCATCACTCTAGTTGAAAATCAAGCTAGTACAAGGGTGAAAGCAATTCGATCAGACAATGGGACGGAATTCAAGAATATCGCCTTAGATACATTCTGCGCAGAAAAGGGAATCGAACGACAGTACAGTGCGCCACGAACTCCACAACAAAATGGAGTGGCTGAGAGACGAAATCGTACTCTTATAGAGGCGACACGAACCATGTTGGCCGACTCGAAGCTTCCTAGTTTCTTCTGGGCCGAAGCAGTTAGCACGACTTGTTACATCCAGAATCATGCTTTGGTAAACAAACGTCATATGAAAACTCCTTACAAGATTTTGGAAGGACATAAACCCTCGGTCTCACACTTCCGTATCTTTGGTTGTCCGTGTGTCTTGTTACTCATGCACACTAATGGGAAGTTTGAGGTCAAAGGGGACGAATGTTTCTTTATTGGATACGCTAAAGGATCTTCCTATAGAGTGTACAATAAAGTAACCAAGAAGCTCGTCGAGTTGTGCAACATTGAATGGCTCGAAGAAAATTCTACGGACGCTAGAGTTGGTCCAGATTGGTTATATGATTATGCTGATTTGTTCAAATCCTTTAACATTTTGTGTAGTGTTTCCCCTGATGCAGGTGTGTCGACTCCGAAACAACCAGTTTCGTTTGGTGATACAGAAGAAGAGGAACATGATGAAGGGAGCTCGTGAAATCATACTATTGATCCACCAGGAATAAGATTTACAGAGCATCCAAAGTCCCATCAATCCCTTGAAGGTGCATCATTAGGAGGTGTTCACTTGAATGTATATGGATCTGATTTCTTTCCTGATCCCATCCCTGAAGATTGTACTGTTACTAATCCTGTGGTTCACAGCACTGTAGCACCTAATGAGGGGGAGTCGAGTAACATCAACACAATTCAAGACGAGACCATACCTGAATTTGCCATTCCAATAAGTGTTCAAAGAAATCATCCTATTGAGAACGTGATTGGTCCTGTAAATGCAGGAGTTCAAACCAGGAGTCAATCAGGAACCATTAATCTTTGCTTATACTCATGCTACATTTCTCAAATTGAACCTAAAACCATTGATGTAGCTTTGCAGGAACCAGGTTAGGTCGATGCTATGCATGAAGAGCTGAACCAGTTCAAGAAGCTAGGAATATGGAAGCTTATGGAGTTGCCGAAAGGGAAACGCAAGTTTTCAGAAACAAGCAAGATTCCGCAGGAGTTATTGTTCGAAACAAAGGAAGATTGGTGGTCCAGGGATTCAGACAGATAGAGGGACTGGATTATGATGAAGTTTACACCCCGGTTGCACGACTTGAGGCCATCCGGATTTTCTTAGCATATGCGTCCTACATGGGGTTCACTGTTTATCCAATGGACGTCAAGATTGCGTTTTTGTATGGAGACATGAAGGAGGAAATCTTTGTTGAGCAACCACCGGGCTTTGTTCAACCAGATCATCCAGAGTATGCCTACAAGCTTGACAAGGCATTATATGGATTGCAGTAAGCACCAAGAACTTGGTATGCAACTCTGACTGAACATCTTCTGGCTCATGGGTACACGCATGGCACAATAGATCAGACTCTGTTTATCAAGAGAGTAGGCAAGGATCTGATCTTGGTTCAAATCTATGTCGATGATATTATCTTCGGATCAACAAGTGAAGAGCTTTGCAAGGAATTTAAGAGAGTTATAAAAAAGAAGTTCGAAATGAGTGCGCTCGGAGAAATGACATTATTCTTGGGTTTACAAGTCAAACAGAATTCTCGAGGTATAACAACCCTCCAAAATAATTCTGACACCCTAAAAATATTTAAAATGTCCCAATACGTCCTAAAATACACCCCGTATATGAAAATAGGCCCCGAATACCTTTATTTTTATTAAAATTAATTAAAAACAAAAATCAGGTGGTTCTGGCGGGGCGCGACAGACCCCCCCCCCCCCCCCGTGGTCCGTCGCGGGGCGAGATTGAGTAAAGGGGTGGCGGAACCCTGGGGTGCCACGTGGCACAACACCCGGCGAGCCTATAGTGGTGACTAACTCAAGCTAAACCCTAGCCACCTAGCTGACGGGCCGTGAGAAAGACAGCTGTGGCTGTCGCGGGCCGTGACCCGATGTCTGATCAGCCCTATAAATTGAGAGTTTCGGCTCTCATTTGAAATCGTTCAATTCGCAACTTTCTTTCTCAATTTCTAGAGTGTAGGCAGTATACCCGGGAATTATACCCCCTAATTAGCGAAGCCCTGCCTCGTTGTAAGTATTATAACCCCGGTTACGTATTAGATACGCTACCCGATTGATCTAGGGTTCCGTAACGGCTGTCGTGGTTCTGCCCGACGTAGTCATTGGAATACCGTCTCGGGGAGGGTATCACTAATGTAAATATTGGGTTATTATACTAACGCGTGTGCATTGTATAATTAATAGATAATCACCAGGAAATCCTTAAAGAAAACCCTAAGACAGCAATGTGAGTTTATCCCCTTTTTGTAAATCCTTTTTGTGAGTAATCCTCCTTTTTGCAAACTGTTTTTACAAAACCTCAAATGATTTACATAATATTAAACAGTGATTGAGTATTTGTATTCTACAATTATCGTCGGTATGTTGGGGTTTTGTATACAAATTTTGCTACTACATTGTGAGTAGTAACATGACCACAAGTCGGGTTGACAGTACCATGGGTGGTAATTAAAGTAGATGGAAACAAATGTAATTGCGCGACCGCCCTCAATACTGTAAAACGGTTTTACTTATCTTGATTGAACTAGGATTCACTCACCAGTATTTCCCACTGACAAAATGTTTTTAAACGCGTTTCAGGTAACAAAATGTGAAAGCCAAATAGAAGCCAGCTGGACAGCACTGAAGGCTTGGAAAAGTGGCTATAAAGTTACCTAAAATAAAGAGATGTTTTATTTAAAATAAAATAGGGTTTATCCCTATAAAAATGTGTGTACTTGAAACTTGGGATTTTCCCATGTGTTTAATATTATAAAAGCGTGGTATTTTACTCTGATGTAAATTTCGCTGCCAAATTGATAAACACCGATACCACTTAAACTGGCTGCGGCCGCCCGTTCCCGGGTAATTAGGGGACGGGTTTGCGACAGAAGGTGGTATCAGAGCTAAGCCACTGATTCAGCCACAGAAGTGTTCTGCTGACACCAAAATTTATTCGTATGTTAGGAAATAATTTACGGGATTACGTGCATATCTGTATATTATTGTTGTGTGTTATTTGACTATTTGTTAGTTTACAGTATGACCTTCCGACGCCTATCGTCAGTTGTCCAGCTCACCTAGGGACGAAGGCACTTCTTCACAGCCTACCCTCTCAGGGTATTCGACTGATAATGAAGATGGAATTTTCGTGTTTAAGGCTCAGTCTGAAGAGCCATTCCCTCCTAAGAAAAGAGGATGGTTCAGCAGAGGAGCGCATGAACGTAGGAAAAGAATGAAAAAGTTACAACAACAGCGAGCTTTAGCAGCTGTTAAGAGAGAAACAGATGCTCACACCCAGGATATGCTCAATAGGAGTCTAGCAACCTTTCATATCTTAGCAACTACAGCTGCAGACCCTAATCTAGAGCAACTCATAGCACCCCAGCCCTTACCATTGTTTCCCACACAGCCAATGGAAATTGAAGCAAACCCAGAAAACCAAATCCCAATGACTGACCTTGACCCAGCAGAGATACCTAGAATACCAGCTCCTAATCCCTTAGACCCAGACTTCGACCCGTGGTTTGACGACCATAGGGATTACCAACAACGTTACCCAATACCGGAGGAACCCATGCTAAACCTAGCATCTTACCCAGACTTGGACCCTTTAGACCCCTATTATGATAATGACCAATACATCAGGGAAATTCTAGAGAACCCTTACCCTTACCAAGAACCCATGCCCCAGTTCCCAAACCCAGTACCAGCCTCTGCACCCCCAATGAGTGTAGAAAATGTGCAAGAACTCCGAACCTTTGGTGAGGAGATTTTAGAAGGTAGTGAGAGGATGAGGCAGATAGGAGAACGACTCGTCTGGAAGTATGACGAGCGTAATATGAGGTTCTGGATGAACCCATACAAGTAATAAAAATAATAATAATATAATAATATAATAATAATATATAATATGTGTGTATGTTTGAAAAAAATATCTAGATAATAGCTATGGATGCGTAATAGTATTGTAATTTTAAATTCCAGTTCCAGTTTGTATTAGATGCATAATATATAAGAAAGAGTAAAAGTCGCAATGTTCGACGATTTTGATCAATATGCGTGTTGTGTGATTGTTTGCATTAAATATTATTTTGTGATATTAATATTTGGTAAATGTTTAACGTTCAGATGGAGAACGAAGTGAACCAGGAAAACCAGAATAACGATAACCCGAACAACAATAATAATGGAAACCAAGTGGATAATAGTGCCATTCAACACATAGTGGCACAAGGAATTATAGATGCGATGCCATATATTATCAAAACGGTTAAGGAAGCGGATAATAATAAAAGTAATCATGGCAGTAAACGACCTACTGAACCTGAACACAGCGTAAACAATGGACCCATACTTCAAGTGCCCATTCCCAAAAGAAGAAGAACCATGTCTTATGGTTGTTCTTATAAAGAATTCTGGTCTTGTAAACCAATGGAATTCTCGGGCAATGAAGGGGCCGTTGCAGCTCTACGCTGGATAGAAAAGACTGAGGCAGTCTTAAAAATAAGCAAGTGTGCGGAACAGGATAAGATAATGTTTGCCTCCAATCTGTTTAAGAACTCAGCCTTAGAATGGTGGAACACTATCCTCCAATCCAGGGGAAGTGACAGGGTGTATAATATGGAATGGGGGGAATTTAAAAACATGGTGGAAAGGAAATTCTGCCCTCCTAATGAAAAGGAACAAATAGCAAATAAGTTCTTAAACCTTAGAATGACTGGAGTGGATAGTAAGGGTTACACTACGTTATTCTTTGAATATGCTAGAATAGTGCCGACCCTTGCATCACCAGAACCAATATTAATCTCCCGTTATATCTGGGGATTAATCAGTGAGATTAGGCATGTAGTCAAGGCGGCTAGACCTCAAACTATAGAAGAAGCTGTAGAACTAGCAAACACCTTGACTGGTGAATTAGTGCGTACACGAGAAGAAGACCAGAGGAGGAACCTAGCTCAAAGGCTTACCCAAGAATTTCGTTATGGAAATTCCAACCATGGGAAAATGTAGGTTCTAACTCTGCACCTTATTGTAAGGCTTGCAAGAAGAAGCATTCAGGAAAATGCTCCACCTACTGTAATTTCTGCAAGATACCAGGACACAAGGAAGAAGATTGTAGGAGGAAACCTAATAATGGATATGTGCTTCAACTGTGGAGAAAAGGGTCACATCAAACCAAACTGTCCAAAACTAGCTCCAGCCATGAACAACAAGACTACTAAAAATGCTAGGTGTAACACCTGTGCCTCCACGGCCATCAAACAAATACCGAACCAATGAAATATTATATTTCATACTTGGGATTTATAAAAATGTGTGTATCATTTACACATATCAATTCTTGTTCTATTTCAAACTCTAAATCGCTTTCTGGAAGGTTATACGCGCACCGATGCGTAAATATAACCAGTTTAATGAAACGAACACTCCGGAATAGTGAAATAGGCTTAACATACCTTAAATAACCTTTACATAACTTAGAAATAAGTTTTGGAAGGTTTGGTATGCCGAAAACAAGTTAACTCGCTTACAGGGACTAAATATGACAAACTGCGAAAGTATGCCAATTTGAACTGTAACAGACATTCCGGAACATGACCATAAGTTAAACATACCATAAATATCCTTTACATAGCTTAGAAATAGGCTTTGAGGGGTTCGGTGTGCTAAAATAAACTTTTGGGTCATTCAGGGACTAAAAGTGTCAAAAAGTGCACAAGTTTGCATTTTCGCGCATAACTTACGTTCTGAATACATCCGGACATCCAAAAATTAATGTAAGCATGACTATATTATATTTTAGTGTTCGCCATAAGAAAAATCCATTCGTTTCGTCATTTGGATCGTTTTTCGCGCTTGTTCGCATTCCGTCGTAATTAAGCGAACATCGCGTTCGTACGGCCAAACGAACCAACACCCGGCATATTTTTGAGCATGTTTCATGTCCACAATGTTTAGGAATCATTTTAGGGCCTTAAAGTTGGCTTTACGGGCCTTGGAAGTGCCGGAAATGGGCTTAAACACGTGCAGGGACTGAAACTGTCATTTCTGAAACATGTTTGCTGATCAGAAGCCTCAGGCGGCCCGCCTGAGTTTTCCCTGATCCTGAAGCGGGCCGCGTCCGCCTGTCTGATCAGATCAGATCGAACAGTCAGCGTCTTCCAGCTGTTTGATCCAACACCACATCTTTCCCACTTGCCTGATCAGCTGATAAACATCAATTTTAGGCACCACAACTTTACGACACATGTACGGCATGGATTAAGGCACGATATTCGATAAACGATCTTAACGGTTACCCGAAAACTATAAATACCCCACCCCCCATGCTTCAAAATCACAAGAACTTTGATTTGAGAAACTCTAAGTTGAAACTATTGTTTCATACCTGAGATTTTTGAATCGAGGTTAGCATTCGGGGACCCTGGGTTAGTATTCTTTCGTTCTTTTCCTTATTTTATTGCTTTTCGAGTCAGAAAGTCAAACTTTGTTTGACTTTCAGCGTTGACCAGTAATGGTCAATGCGAAGTTCGTTTGAACTTCGCAACGTGAGTGTAATCACGTTGGTCATAGTCCCTTGGGACTATGCCCACTGATTACCACGTTGTCTAGGGTCGTAGGGTAGGCGATCTGATAAATCGCCTATACCTTCGAGCCCGACCCAGTTTGGTCGATCATTAGGATCCGACCAAATACATTAGGTGACCCTAGTATAGGGCATAACCTTCCGAGGTTATACCCTATGGTCACATCGTTTAAGTAGTTGTATGATAGGTAGTTTATATGCCTTAGGTAAATTACCAGAATACCCTTTTCATGTATAATTGGTAATTAAGCATATGTAACCTAAACTTTTGTCACATAACTGATTATGTAACATGTTTAGGCATATAACACTTGTCATAGGACTAGTTAGACGGTCCGAACGCGTTTCACGCGCACGACGCGTTAAAGTAACGTATGTTACCTTAATGGGTCGCGATGGGTCGAAAGCACTTAGGTTAAGTTTCATTGTAGTATGTAGGCCTTGTTAAACCATATCATATGAGTTCCAATACTCATTTGGTTTGCCAAGCCTCATTCTATCCGATCTCCCGATTTATGTCTGGTTTATTTATATAGTTTAGATTTGCCGACTGATTCCGTGCTCCCTCAAGCTTTGTTTGGTTGTTGTTCAAGACCTCCAAGCATTCTCAGGCGAGTACATTATTCCCCTCTTTTACTGTTTTCAACTGTTTTGGGGTGACTCATATGTGCTAAATGTTTTATCAATAGTTTCAAGAACAATTACAATATGGTTTCAAGAACAATTACAATGTGGTTTCAAGAACAATTACAATTATTTCAAGAACGCTAACAATGATTTCAAGAACGAATACAATGATTTCAAAAACTAATAACAAATTTCAAGAAGTGAACAAACTTGTTGGTTGTAGTTTATATGACCGATGACATTCATTAGCAATGATCAAGCCGACCAGTATTAGGTTATGGTACCATAGGATCTGACAAATCCCGTTATTTACTGCACCCATTGTTATGTGTGGGGGTTGTGGGTAGCGACTGAATCTGTAATTATTAACTTATCCTTTGGTAAGGATTTGTTAAGAACGAAATTATTAACTTATCCTTTGGTAAGGGTTTGTTAAGAACGAGAACGAGAGCGAGTTGGAACGAGGAACGAGTCAAGAAGGTTTGAATGTTATTAGAAAATCGACCATAAAGTAGTTTCACATTAAAATATTAACTTACCCTTTGGTAAGGGTTTGTTAAGAACAAGAACAAGAACAAGTTTTAACGTTTGGGTAAACATTTGTACATGATTTACATTTGATCATGCATTTACACGAAACATAGTATTGGTTTAAACCCAGTTTTACTTCAATACTTTGTTTTGTGCGTTTCACCTATGGTTTAGTTGATGCATTTCACTAGCCATACATATCACTTTTGACATTGGTTATACATAACATGATTTACATTGGACATAGACATTTTACATTGTTTGGTTTGGTTTGATTAAGTGATTAAGTAATGATGCGTGTATAATATGATACAAACATGGTGGATACGCCGCTGGTACTTCCTATATATAAGTGTTTGTATGGTATTACATATTGTAGCGTTATTTGAATCATTTCAGTTTGAGACATAGAACATTTTATACAAGTAACATACCTTTCACAAGACATTTATTTACAAACAACTTATCTTACACAAACTCATTTTACATGGTTATTCATTTAATCATGCATTATTCTCTTATTTATACTTATCATCCGAACTTATTATTTTTCAAATGATTTACAAAGACAAAGCAAATTACAAGGTTCATGACTAAACATTTTCTCAAACAGAAGTCATGAAACTTATTTTCAACAAAACTAATGTATTCGCCAGCATTTCTTTGCTGACCTCGTTTTCACATATGTTTCAGGTATTGTTGGATGATATCGATTGATAAGATGCATGCTCACATAGGACTGGACAAGGCCTTGGTGACTCAATAACAATGATAGACTATGTTTAAATAGTGTATTTAGATTTCCAGACGATGTAATTACTCAATGTTTAATAAAACGAAACACTTTTGATATCCATGGTTATGAAACATTAATTCTGTTGCAACACGCCCCGATGTTTCCGCCGCGATTTGTTGTTTTACGCGGTCGGGGTGTGACAGAAAAGATGGTATCAGAGCCAATGGTTATAGGGAATTAGGTTATTAGTAATGCTTTGACCTAGTCTATAACCTTCTTAGGACCCTAACGCGAGTTTACTTGCGTTTAGTCATAAAACAATACTGTCACCTATCCTTAGGCGACGACCACAACAAGAACATGAATTTCAAAACCGCTTTGAAAACTAATCATCTGTTCTAGGATGATTGATTACTAGGTTTTGAACCCTCTATTGTAAGGTTTTGAACCCTCTGTTATATGGTTTTGAACCCCTTTGAATTTTCAAAATTCTCGTCAAGGTTTTGGGTTTTAAATAATGTGAACACGTGCAAACTGGAAGGGTGAATGCCTGTATTCTGGGTTTTCTGTCTAGGCAAGCACTTCGTATACATCTCATCAGACGCGAGACCAGTTGTGCTTACCTGGGAATTCTTGGGATGAGTGTTCACTTATAGGCGAGCATGTCTTCGCGATACATTATTTTTAACCTATTTACTTTGACTAATCACCAAGGTCGTTTGTTGCTTTGTAGTAACAAACAAATGACCACTATCCTTGCTTTCATCAGATTTGTTTCATCTCATTATTTCGTCTAAATTCTCTCACTCGTTTCCTTTCATGTTTCCTCTTTTAGACAATGCCTCCTCGACGCGAAAGCCAGATAGAGACTGCCGAGCTGGCAGAAATCATTGCGCAGCAAATGGCTGCTCAATTCCCAAACCTCTTTGCTCAATGGAACCAAGCCAACAACAACAACAATGTTACATGCAAATACAAGGATTTTAACCAGGCTAAACCACTCAAGTTTAGTGGTTCTGAAGGAGCGACTGGGCTTCTTCAGTGGTTCGAAAGCATTGAGAATACTTTTCGCCACGTGCAGTGCCCGGATAATCGCAGGGTCGAGTTCTCCTCGAGCGTGTTTCAGAAGAGGGCTCTTACATGGTGGAATGGGGTAATGAGAGACCGAGGTGCGGAAGTTGCTCTCGCACAGACATGGGCTGAACTTAGGGCTCTGATGATGAGGGAATTCTGTCCTCGTCATGAGCAGCGAGCTTTGGAGAAGGAGTTTGATGAGTTGAAGCAAGATAGTGGTGAGCACAGGGCGTATACTGATAGGTTTGAGGAGCTGAGTCTGCTTTGCCCGACAATGGTTACCCCACTTGACATAGCTATCGAAAGGTACATCGACGGCCTACCTGACTCGGTACAAGACATCCTTACTGGTAGTAACCCTGCCACACTCCGTCAGGCGATCGAGTTATCAGCGACATTGACTGAGTCGCAGATTCGGAAGAACAAGTTGCACAGGAAGGGTGACAAGGGCAAGAAACAGTCAGCTGACAAGGAGGATAGCAAGAAAGGTCAAAACAAGAAGGGTAAGGAAGGTGAGACGTCGAAGAAATCAAGGAAGCGCAAGGGTGCTCAGAACTTTGCTGTTAAAGCACAGACTGCTCAGAATCCGCGGAACCCACCAGCTCAGCCACCTGCAAAGAAAGCATATGCCGGTACCGCACCTTATTGTGCACGCTGCAACGGTCATCACGCAGTACAACAAGCTTGCTGGCAATGCACGACGTGTGGTAAACTTGGGCATTTGGCCAAGGTTTGTCGTTTGGGACAAAATCAGGCTGCTCAGGTTCAAGCTCCGGTTCAAGGGAATGCTGTGAGATTTCCACCGGGTTCATGTTTCAACTGCGGAGAGATTGGTCACTTCCGCCACAACTGCCCAAGACTGGTGAATGCAAATGCGAACGCAAACCCGAATTCGAACGCCAACGTCAATGTGAATCCAGCACATGGTTGAATGTTTAACATCAATGAGGCTATCAACGATGCAGCGATGAACGATTAGCATTTTGTATTTCCTCTGGTTGTTATCTTGTAACATTTAAAGACAATGCAGTTGTTATATAAATAAAATTTGTGGTTTTATTTTTAACTAATGCAATTGTATGAATGTTTGATCCAACCTTATGATATCAACACAAAGACAAAACTACTTGTGTGGTTCTGTCATTTTTATGATCACCTGTGATCTCCCTAAGAACCTCAAACACTTGTTTATTTTAAATCTAAAGTATCTTATCGTCTTGCACCGTTCGAGATGCAAGAATTATCAAAACAGCTTCAAGAGTTGTCTGATAAAGGATTCATCCGTCCAAACTTTTCACCTTGGAGAAACTCCTGTTCTCCTTGTGAAAAGAAAAATGGATCTTTTCGAATGTATATCAATTAACGTAAGCCTAGTAAGCTTACCATCAAGAATCGATATCTCCCTACCTTAAATCAATGATTTCTCCGATCAACTGCATAGCGTTTCATGCTTTTCCAAGATCGATTTGCGTTTTGGGTATCATCAACTTTGTATTCTCAAAGAAGATATTCCCAAAACGGTTTTCTGCACGAAGTATGGCCATTACGAGTTTACAGTCATGCCATTTAGGTTGACAATTACTCCAGCCATCTGCATGGACTTAATAAATAGAGTCTACAAGTCTTATTTGGATCAGATCGTCATTGTTATTATTGATGACATCTTGATCTATTCATGTCCTGAGCCAATCACGATCAACACCTTCGTTGACATCGGAGCCCTGATTGAATTCCTTGTACACTTTAAAATGTACAAAACAACTCAATTAGGACAAACCGAATTCCTTTTAAGATCTTCCTATCTTCATAGTTAGATTCTTGAAAATATTTAAAGTGCCAAAGGAAATCCACGGATTGGATTCCTGGTATGCTTTAAATACCCGTGTCCAAAGATAACAAATTAAAGGTCAAATTGAACGATTATGCGATTGAACGAGTATGCAATTATGCATATATGTGTTTATGAGTTATGTGTTCTCCTCTATGTTTTTGTGTGATACGATTTTCAAATCCTCATAGAATCTTTCATATATTCATATGAGGGATTCATAGTAGGATATTCAAAAGGTACTACCTTAATCTTTATGGGCTTCTACGTTGTAGTTAAGACCCTTGGGTTATATGGTACCACTCCATGGTTCGATAAGAGACCCTTTTAGTGGTCTAGTCAAAAAAGATTGATCCACAATTTGGTAAAAAAAAAAAAATGACATCTAGTGATGTAGCTGAACAGACTCCTTGATAGTCTATTTAAATCATTTAATGATTTAGTCTAAAGGACTCTATGGCGGTCTAAGTCACACTCATCACCGGTTTGTTCATTTGGTTTTTCCCCTACACACTATAAAATAGACTATGTGAATTGTGCAAAGAATTGTCTGATTATGGACGCGTACATAATTACGAAATTTAGTGCACAGAAACACAGTAAGATTTATTATGTGTAAGAACCGATAGTGACAAAAATAACGAAATGAGAACGATGTAAAGGAGGTACGGTGGACGCACCAATGACGCTTCATATACTTGTATATAAGTATCCCTCTTACATTGCAATCATGATGTTATTAAAGTTTACTAGAAGTTCAGAACCCTAACCAATATTGTTCGATCTTTTCAACCTCATGTATTCAAGCTCTCACAAGTTTCCTCTAAATAAATTTCGGGACGAAATTTCCTAAAGTAGGGGAGACTGTAACACCTGTGCCTCCACGGCCATCAAACAAATACCGAACCAATGAAATATTATATTTCATACTTGGGATTTGTAAAAATGTGTGTATCATTTACACATATCAATTCTTGTTCTATTTCAAACTCTAAATCGCTTTCTGGAAGGTTATACGCGCACCGATGCGTAAATATAACCAGTTTAATGCAACGAACACTCCGGAATAGTGAAATAGGCTTAACATACCTTAAATAACCTTTACATAACTTAGAAATAAGTTTTGGAAGGTTTGGTATGCCGAAAACAAGTTAACTCGCTTACAGGGACTAAATATGACAAACTGCGAAAGTATGCCAATTTGAACTGTAACAGACATTCCGGAACATGACCATAAGTTAAACATACCATAAATATCCTTTACATAGCTTAGAAATAGGCTTTGAGGGGTTCGGTGTGCTAAAATAAACTTTTGGGTCATTCAGGGACTAAAAGTGTCAAAAAGTGCACAAGTTTGCATTTTCGCGCATAACTTACGTTCTGAATACATCCGGACATCCAAAAATTAATGTAAGCATGACTATATTATATTTTAGTGTTCGCCATAAGAAAAATCCATTCGTTTCGTCATTTGGATCGTTTTTCGCGCTTGTTCGCATTCCGTCGTAATTAAGCGAACATCGCGTTCGTACGGCCAAACGAACCAACACCCGGCATATTTTTGAGCATGTTTCATGTCCACAATGTTTAGGCATCATTTTAGGGCCTTAAAGTTGGCTTTACGGGCCTTGGAAGTGCCGGAAATGGGCTTAAACACGTGCAGGGACTGAAACTGTCATTTCTGAAACATGTTTGCTGATCAGAAGCCTCAGGCGGCCCGCCTGAGTTTTCCCTGATCCTGAAGCGGGCCGCGTCCGCCTGTCTGATCAGATCAGATCGAACAGTCAGCGTCTTCCAGCTGTTTGATCCAACACCACATCTTTCCCACTTGCCTAATCAGCTGATAAACATCAATTTTAGGCACCACAACTTTACGACACATGTACGGCATGGATTAAGGCACGATATTCGACAAACGATCTTAACGGTTACCCGAAAACTATAAATACCCCACCCCCATGCTTCAAAATCACAAGAACTTTGATTTGAGAAACTCTAAGTTGAAACTATTGTTTCATACCTGAGATTTTTGAATCGAGGTTAGCATTCGGGGACCCTGGGTTAGTATTCTTTCGTTCTTTTCCTTATTTTATTGCTTTTCGAGTCAGAAAGTCAAACTTTGTTTGACTTTCAGCGTTGACCAGTAATGGTCAATGCGAAGTTCGTTTGAACTTCGCAACGTGAGTGTAATCACGTTGGTCATAGTCCCTTGGGACTATGCCCACTGATTACCACGTTGTCTAGGGTCGTAGGGTAGGCGATCTGATAAATCGCCTATACCTTCGAGCCCGACCCAGTTTGGTCGATCATTAGGATCCGACCAAATACATTAGGTGACCCTAGTATAGGGCATAACCTTCCGAGGTTATACCCTATGGTCACATCGTTTAAGTAGTTGTATGATAGGTAGTTTATATGCCTTAGGTAAATTACCAGAATACCCTTTTCATGTATAATTGGTAATTAAGCATATGTAACCTAAACTTTTGTCACATAACTGATTATGTAACATGTTTAGGCATATAACACTTGTCATAGGACTAGTTAGACGGTCCGAACGCGTTTCACGCGCACGACGCGTTAAAGTAACGTATGTTACCTTAATGGGTCGCGATGGGTCGAAAGCACTTAGGTTAAGTTTCATTGTAGTATGTAGGCCTTGTTAAACCATATCATATGAGTTCCAATACTCATTTGGTTTGCCAAGCCTCATTCTATCCGATCTCCCGATTTATGTCTGGTTTATTTATATAGTTTAGATTTGCCGACTGATTCCGTGCTCCCTCAAGCTTTGTTTGGTTGTTGTTCAAGACCTCCAAGCATTCTCAGGCGAGTACATTATTCCCCTCTTTTACTGTTTTCAACTGTTTTGGGGTGACTCATATGTGCTAAATGTTTTATCAATAGTTTCAAGAACAATTACAATATGGTTTCAAGAACAATTACAATGTGGTTTCAAGAACAATTACAATTATTTCAAGAACGCTAACAATGATTTCAAGAACGAATACAATGATTTCAAAAACTAATAACAAATTTCAAGAAGTGAACAAACTTGTTGGTTGTAGTTTATATGACCGATGACATTCATTAGCAATGATCAAGCCGACCAGTATTAGGTTATGGTACCATAGGATCTGACAAATCCCGTTATTTACTGCACCCATTGTTATGTGTGGGGGTTGTGGGTAGCGACTGAATCTGTAATTATTAACTTATCCTTTGGTAAGGATTTGTTAAGAACGAAATTATTAACTTATCCTTTGGTAAGGGTTTGTTAAGAACGAGAACGAGAGCGAGTTGGAACGAGGAACGAGTCAAGAAGGTTTGAATGTTATTAGAAAATCGACCATAAAGTAGTTTCACATTAAAATATTAACTTACCCTTTGGTAAGGGTTTGTTAAGAACAAGAACAAGAACAAGTTTTAACGTTTGGGTAAACATTTGTACATGATTTACATTTGATCATGCATTTACACGAAACATAGTATTGGTTTAAACCCAGTTTTACTTCAATACTTTGTTTTGTGCGTTTCACCTATGGTTTAGTTGATGCATTTCACTAGCCATACATATCACTTTTGACATTGGTTATACATAACATGATTTACATTGGACATAGACATTTTACATTGTTTGGTTTGGTTTGATTAAGTGATTAAGTAATGATGCGTGTATAATATGATACAAACATGGTGGATACGCCGCTGGTACTTCCTATATATAAGTGTTTGTATGGTATTACATATTGTAGCGTTATTTGAATCATTTCAGTTTGAGACATAGAACATTTTATACAAGTAACATACCTTTCACAAGACATTTATTTACAAACAACTTATCTTACACAAACTCATTTTACATGGTTATTCATTTAATCATGCATTATTCTCTTATTTATACTTATCATCCGAACTTATTATTTTTCAAATGATTTACAAAGACAAAGCAAATTACAAGGTTCATGACTAAACATTTTCTCAAACAGAAGTCATGAAACTTATTTTCAACAAAACTAATGTATTCGCCAGCATTTCTTTGCTGACCTCGTTTTCACATATGTTTCAGGTATTGTTGGATGATATCGATTGATAAGATGCATGCTCACATAGGACTGGACAAGGCCTTAGTGACTCAATAACAATGATAGACTATGTTTAAATAGTGTATTTAGATTTCCAGACGATGTAATTACTCAATGTTTAATAAAACGAAACACTTTTGATATCCATGGTTATGAAACATTAATTCTGTTGCAACACGCCCCGATGTTTCCGCCGCGATTTGTTGTTTTACGCGGTCGGGGTGTGACACTAGGGCATTTGTTCTGACTGCAGAAGAAGCTAAGATGATTTCGGACGTGATAGCCAGTACGTTTTTAGTTAATGATGTTTTTTGCTAAAGTATTATTTGACTCTGCTGCAAACCAAAGTTTTATTAATACTTCATTTTGCAAACTTCTCAATCGACCATTAACTAAACTTCTACAAGAATGTCTAGTAGAGACAACAAATGGGGAAACCATTAAAATTTCCGAAATCTTGCAGGGAGCAAGAATAGAATTTTTAAATCAAAAGTTTATTGCAAACCTTTACCCAATGAATCTGGCATAATTTGATATTGTATTAGGAATAGATTGGTTAGTAGCCAATAAAGCCAGTATTCTATGTGATCAAAAGTCAATTCAAGTAAATTCACCAAGGGGTGAAAAGATCACAATTAAAGGAGATAAGCCATCTAGATCTACGAAATTCATCTCTGTGATGAAAACAGCTAGTTATGTAAGAAAAGGATCATTAGTGTATTTGATTTCTATAATCATTAACACTAAAGGAAAAGAATTAAAAGATATTCCAGTAGTATCTCAGTTTCCAGTTGTGTTTCCAGAAGAACTACCAGGACTAGCGCCAGACAGAGAAGTTGAATTCAGAATCCAACTACTACCAGGGACAGCACCAATCGCCAAAGCACCTTACCGTTTGGCACCTGCAGAAATGCAAGAAATGAAGAAACAGTTAGACGAACTACTGGAGAAGGGATTCATAAAGCCAAGTTCATCGCCATGGGGAGCGCCGATTTTATTCGTTATAAAGAAAGACGAATCAATACGTATGTGCGTTGACTATCGTGAATTGAACAAGGTCACGATTAAAAATCGATACCCATTACCGAGAATTGATGATCTGTTTGATCAATTGCAAGGAGCTCAATTTTTCTCTAAGATCGATTTACGTTCAGGATATCATCAATTAAAGGTACAGGAAGAGGACATTCCTAAGACCGCTTTTAGAACAAGGTATGGCCATTATGAATTTACTGTCATGCCATTTGGTTTAACCAATGCCCCAGTCGCATTTATGGACATGATGAACCGAATATGTAAGCCATATTTGGATAAATTCATAATTGTTTTTATAGATGATATTCTCATTTACTCTAAAAATAAAGAGGAACATGCAGCGCACCTGCACGCACTTCTAAGTTTATTGAGAAAAGAAAAGCTTTATGCAAAGTTTTCGAAATGCGAGTTTTGGTTAGAAGAAGTACATTTTCTTGGACATTTAGTTAATCTTGAAGGAATTCATGTGGATCCCACCAAGATCGAGGCAATTACTAAATGGAAAACCCCTGAGTCACCAACTGAGGTTAGAAGTTTCTTAGGATTGGCTGGTTATTATAGAAGATTTATTCGAGATTTTTCTAGAATAGCCATTCCCTTAACTAAGCTAACCTGTAAATCTGTTAAGTTTGAATAGGAAACAAAACAAGAAGAAGCCTTTAGAATTCTTAAGCAAAGGTTAACCAACGCACCCATACTAGCGTTACCAGAAGGAACTGAAGATTTTGTAGTCTATTGTGACGCTTCTAAATTAGGTTATGGATGTGTGTTAATGCAACGTCAAAAGGTTATAGCTTATGCATCTAGACAACTTAAGAATCATGAAGAGAATTATTTAACCCATGATTTGGAATTAGGAGCCATAATTTTTGCCCTTAAGATTTGGAGACATTACCTTTACGGTAGTAAGTTTACCATTTTCACTGATCATAAGAGTTTAAGGTATGTTTTCAGACAAAAGGAGTTGAATATGAGGCAAAGACGCTGGATGGAGATACTTAGTGATTATGATTGTAATATCCAATATCATGAAGGAAAGGCTAATGTAGTAGCTGATGCTTTAAGTCGAAAGTATCACGAAAAACCAAAAAGAGTACGTTCTCTTAAATTAAATCTACAGGTAGATTTAAATGAACAGATTAGAAAAGCACAAGAATCAGTAATCAAGGATGATACTGAGAAGTTAAAAGGAATGATTAAGGAATTAGAACAAGGAACAGATGGAATTTGGAGATTCCATAAGAAAAGAACCTGGATACCTAAATTAGGAAACCTACGCTACCGTATATTAGAAGAAGCCCATAAGTCTAAGTATACGATGCATCCTGGAAGTGATAAGATGTATCGGGATCTAAGAAAGAATTTTTGGTGGATAGGAATGAAGAAGGATATAGTAGCTTATGTTTCTAAATGTCTAACCTGTTCACAAGTCAAAGCTGAACACTAGAAACCCTCAGGTTTGTTGCAGCAGTTAGAAATGACAGTATGGAAATGGGAATTGATAACAATGGATTTTTTTACCAAATTACCCAAAACAAGAAAAGGTAATGATACAATCTGGGTGATTGTAGATAGACTAACTAAGTCAGCTCATTTCCTACCGATGAAGGAAACTTTCAGTATGGAGCAATTAGCTAAATTGTATGTGAATGAAATAGTTTCATTACATGGAATTCCTTTATCAATTGTGTCTGATAGAGATAGCCGTTTTACTTCTCATTTTTGGACAAGTTTCCAAAAAGCAATGGGAACCAAGTTGAATCTAAGCACCGCTTATCATCCTCAAATGGACGGACAAAGCGAAAGGACGATTCAGACAATGGAAATATGCTTAGAGTTTGTGTAATTGATTTTGGAGGTAATTGGGACGATCATTTACCATTGATAGAATTTTCTTACAATAACAGCTATCATACCAGTATCAATGTTGCACCATTCGAAGCACTTTATGGACGAAAGTGCCGAACGCCAGTCTGTTGGGCGAAAATTGGAGAAAAACAACTATCCGGATCAGAGATAGTACAAGAAACAACCGACAAGATTGTTTAAGTCAAGGAAAGACTAAAAGCAGCACGTGATTGACAGAAGAGTTATGCAGATAACAGGTGAAAACCATTGGAATTTCAAGTAGGAGACAAGGTGTTATTAAAAGTCTCTCCTTGGAAAGGAGTGGTAAGATTCATCAAGAGGGGAAAGCTAAGCCCCCAGGTATATTGGACCTTTCGAGATTATTAGAAGAATAGTACCTGTAGCCTATTAGCTACAACTGCCAGAGGAAATGGCAGGAGTACATGATGTATTTCATGTATCTAACCTCAAGAAATGCTTAGCCGATGAATCACTGGTAGCACCTCTTAAGGACATAGAGGTAAACGAAAAGATTAAATTTGTAGAAAGGCCTCTACAGATTGAAGACAGGAAAGTCAAGAATCTTAAACACAAGAAATTAGTTCTGGTCAAAGTAAAATGGGACTCCAAAAGAGGACCAGAATACACTTGGGAGCTTGAATCAGAGATGCGAAGGAAATATCCACACCTATTCCAGTAGACCTCGAGGACGAGTTCTAAAATAAGGTGGGGAGGATATAACAACCCTCCAAAATAATTCCGACACCCTAAAAATATTTAAAATGTCCCAATACGTCCTAAAATACACCCCGTATACGAAAACAGGCCCCGAATACCTTTATTTTTATTAAAATTAATTTAAAACAAAAATCAGGTGGTTCTAGCGGGGCGTGGCAGACCACCCCATGGTCCGTCGCGGGGCGCGAGTGAGTAAAGGGGTGGCGGAACCCTGGGGTGCCACGTGGCACAACACCAGGCGAGCCTATAGTGGTGACTAAATCAAGCTAAACCCTAGCAACCTAGCTCGCGGGCCGCGAGAAAGACAGTTGTGGCTGTCGCGGGCCGCGACCCGATGTCTGAGCAGCCCTATAAATTGAGAGTTTCGGCTCTCATTTGAAATCGTTCAATTCACAACTTTCTCTCTCAATTTCTATAGTGTAGGCACTATACCCGGGCATTATACCCCCCCCCTAATTAGAGAAGCCCTGCCTCGTTGTAAGTATCATAACCCAGGTTACGTACTAGATACACTGCCCGATTGATCTAGGGTTCCGTAACGGCTGTCGTGGTTCTGCCCGACGTAGTCGTTGGAATAACGTCTCGGGGAGGGTATCACTAATGTAAATATTGGGTTATTATACTAACGCGTGTGCATTGTATAATTAATAGATAATCACCAGGAAATCCTTAAAGAAATCCCTAAGACAGCAATGTGAGTTTATCCCCTTTTTGTAAATCCTTTTTGTGAGTAATCCTCCTTTTTGCAAACTGTTTTTACAAAACCTCAAATGTTTTACATTATATTAAACAGTGATTGAGTATTTGTATTCTACAATTATCGTCGGTATGTTGGGGTTTTGTATACAAAATTTGTTACTACATTGTGAGTAGTAACATGACCACAAGTCGGGTTGACAGTACTGTGGGTGGTAATTAAAGTAGATGGAAACAAATGTAATTGCGCGACCGCCCTCAATACTATAAAACGGTTTTACTTGTCTTGATTGAACTAGGATTCACTCACCAGTATTTCCCACTGACAAAATGTTTTTAAACGCGTTTCAGGTAACAAAATGTGGAAGACAAATAGAAGCCAGCTGGACAGCACTGAAGGCTTGGAAAAGTGGCTATAAAGTTACCTAAAATAAAGAGATGTTTTATTTAAAATAAAATAGGGTTTATCCCTATAAAAATGTGTGTACTTGAAACTTGGGATTTTCCCATGTGTTTAATATTATAAAAGCGTGGTATTTTACTCTGATAAAATATTTCTTAACTACGGTCCTGATGTAAATTCCGCTGCCAAATTGATGAACACCGATACCACTGAAACTGGCCGCGGCCGCTCGTTCCCGGGTAATTAGGGGACGGGGGTTGCGACACGAGGCATTCTTATTCATTAAGGGTAGTGTGTGGATGATGTGCAGGCAAAATTTAAGTTCACAGACGCAAAACCGGCTGAAACTCCAATGGCAGAAAGACCTTTACTGACTGAAGATGCAGAAGGATCCCCTGTTGATCAACGCCTTTATAGGTCTATGATCAGGTCGTTGATGTATCTGACAGCGAGCCATCCAGACATCATGTTTGATGTCTGCAACTGCGCGCGATATCAGGCTAATCCTAAAAACTCTCATCATACTGCTGTTAAACGAATCTTTCGGTACCTTAAAGGCCGACCTCGGTTTGGTCTATGGTATCTGAGGGATTCCAATTTTGACCTGTTTGCGTTTTCTGATAGTAATTTTAGAGGCACTGACAAGGACAGGAAATCCACATCAGCTGGATGTCAATGTTTGGGTGACAGGCTCATTTCTTGGCAATGCAAGAAACAGCAAACGGTGGCAATTTCCACTGCTGAAGCAGAGTACGTTGCGTGTGACAACTCGAGTTTCCAAGATTTCCATCTTCGCATTTATTGCACGTTAATTTTTTTTATGTTGTTTGTTACTCGACTTGTTTGTTTCACAACGCTTGCATTTGAAAAACGTTAAATCGTATTGCGATGATATTTTATATTTGGGGTGCATATTATATTTGAGTATATGATGATAGTCTAATTTGTGTTAATTGGGATTGTATAGTTTATTAAGGATCTTTGGCCCAACACCCTCATATGAAAACACCCTCCCTGTCCCTGATGAAAACACAAATGGGCTTTAGGCCCAGATCACTTACATATTTATTTTTAACTTTGGCGTGATAACTTTTAATTGGAAAAACCCTAGAGCACCTCTCTAACTGTGACGGTGACTGCAAGCCTACGGAACCTTTGTTTCGGTCAATCCATCAGTTTTACATCTCGGTTAGTTTGCACCGTGGTCTATAGTGTATAACTTTCGATTGATTGTTTCATGTCTGCGTATGTGTATATATCTGGTTATTATATATATATGCGATTGGTATAATAATGATGATGATTATGCATATTTATTGTTGAAAATCTGTTGTGATGATGTTGATTTTTCTGATTGAATGATTGCTGATTGAAATCGTAACTGTAGTGTTGTTTAAGGTTGCTGTTCGTTGATGATGATGACTGACGAAATCACCCACCACAATTATAAAGTGGACGAAATCACATAAGTGATTTCGGCCCACATTAGTGATTTCGGCCCATAAGGAGTTTTCGGCCAAAAGGGATTTCGTCCACCTAAGGTTTTGGCATAAGTGATTTCGGCACTTTTGGATTTTTTGTCGAAGTGGGCTGCATAGTTTATCTTATTAGTTAGATAACTCTGTTAGTTATTTAACCTCAGTTAGTTTAATTAACTCAAATAATTGATTAACTTTGTTTAGTTTATTGTCACTTTTAAATGGTTAACTCTATGAAAGCAGTAAACAATATTAGTTTACTAACTGTGTTAGTTGTAAATTCTATTTAACATGATACTGTTAAGCATGTTATATTAACCAGGTTAAGTATGTTATGATTGTTTAGTTTATTAACTTGGTTAGATAGGCTAACCTTAATAAACTAGTTAACCTTGTTAAGTTGGAAACTCTGTTAGGTCTATTACTTCTGTTAGTCTGTAAATGGATAATCTTGTCATAATGGACTGTGAAAGCTTTTATGTGAAACATGAATTGCATAAGTTGGATTAACTGTTTGCAAGATACAAGATACTAATTTCTAGACACACTCTGTGATGTTACTTTGATGATAGTTACATGTGAAACTTTACAAACATGTACTGATTAAAAATACGTGCCTACTATAGGACTTGACTGATTTATTGTGAGCACTTAACTTAGCATACCGAGCAAACTAAGGTGAGTTCACACTCTTACCAAGGCATGGGATTCCCGGGGTTGGGAATGGGTTGAATGATGGAATTTAACAATTACTCGTACTTACGCGGCTACTAGACTATCTACCATCGTCCTCGGGTTAAGCAGGACACTTACGTAAAACCTACGTAAACAAGTACTTACCACTGTCCTCAGGTTTCGAGGGACACTTACGTAAAACCTACGTAAACACGCACATACAACTGTCTTCCGGTGTCAGGAAGGACACTTACGTAAAACCTACGTAAACCCCACGCGTACCACTGTCCTCGGGTAAAGAAGGGCACTTACGTAAAACCTACGTAAACCTTGTACGAACTACTGTTCTCGGGCTAAGAAGAACACTTATGGTTACAAATAGTCTAGTGTATATACAAATATGGGAAGCCCCCACTAATAGAACATACTATCGGCCTAGTAGAGCCACATGTTATGAAGAGAAATTACTATTACGAACTTTCTTACTGTGAACTCGCTCAACTAGTTGTTGACTCTCTGTTACATGCCTTGCAGGACCATAGGTACTCTTGGAGCTTGCACGGGAGGCACGGTCGTTGTGGGCACGGATTTTTGGATGTTATGATACACTCTTTTGTGACACTTCAACTTAATACTTGTTGGGTTTTTACATTATTGCTTCGGCTACACACTTGTTTATGTTTGGTTATGAAAACACCTATCGTATTGATGAATGGCTTTCACTATTTACTTATATGTTCAATGTGATCAGTGGCTTGATCCTGGTCATGTCACGCCTCCAAGCGGTGGTACTCCGCGTGTGGATTTTGGGGGTGTGACAGATTGGTATCAGAGCCATTGGTTATAGAGAACTCAGTTTTAATAAGGGAAAACTTTTTGTTAAAACCAGACTATAACCAGAACAGTGCTCAACGATCCACAACGACGCCTCGCCCCACGTGCAAGACTCATCACTCTAGGTAATATGGTACATGTCTTATTGCCTACTTGCTAGAATTGCATAGAACTTTGCTCAGGGTATGCTTAGATTAACGTAACACTATTGCATGAGAACACTTGTGTGCTTACTCTCTTCTGTCATCGCACTACTCGCGAACCTCTCTCACCTATGTTACATTTGCTATGAAGATCATGGCTGGACGCATTAACATGACACAAGCCCAGTTGACGGCTCTTATTAACGAACGAGTTGCTGCGGCACTTGCAGCCGCACAAGAAGGAGGTCAGCACGCTCAGCCACCTGTTTGCACCTTCAAAACTTTCATGGACTGTCGTCCTACTACTTTTAGTGGCACGGAAGGAGCGGTTGGACTCCTCCATTGGTTTGAAAAGCTCGAGTCCGTATTTGAAATGTGTGAATGCCCTGAGGCTCGCAGGGTGAAGTACGCCACTGGTACTCTAGAAGGCATTGCGCTGACTTGGTGGAATGCGCAAGTTCAGATGTTAGGGTTGGCTGTTGCTAACGCCACACCCTGGAATGATTTTAAGGAATTGATCAAAGAGGAATACTGTAGCCATGATGACATTCATAAGCTGGAAGTAGAGTTTTACCACTTGAAAATGACGGGGTCAGAAATTGAAGCGTACACCAGAAGATCGAATGAGTTGGCTATTCTGTGTCCTACTATGGTAGACCCTCCCATTAAGCGTATCGAACTGTATCTCAATGGTCTGGTGCCGGAGATTCAAAGTCACGTAACCTCAGCGAATCTTGGCACCATTCAACAGATCGTCAAGCTAGCTCATCGCCTCACCGACCAGGCAGTGGAACAGAACAGGCTGCCTAAACGTATCAGCGCTACTACTACCGCTACCACTCCAGCTACTCCTGCTAATCCCAGTGACAACAAGCGGAAATGGGAAGGGGATTCCAGCAGGGGTTCAGCTACCGTTCAGTCTCAAGCTCAGCAACGCAAGATTAATGACTACCAGAGTGCGGGTCAGCAATCCTCTGGTAGTCAGGGGCAGAAAAGATATCAAGGAAATCACCCAAAGTGCAACAATTGTAACAGACACCACAGTGGCCAGTGCAACAAGGGTCGTTGTCAGAGGTGTCTCAAGATGGGTCATGAGGCTAAGGATTGTAGGAGCCCACGGCCTGTAACTCAGAATCAGCAGCAGCAGCAAACTCAGCAGAACCAACAACAGGGTAACAAGGGATGTTTTCATTGTGGTGCAGAAGGTCACTTCAAGCGAAACTGCCCCCAGTTAAACCAGAACCAGAATAACAACATCAACAATCAGGGCAACGGGAACAACAATGGAGGAAACAACAACGGCAATGGTGCTAGGGGTCGTGCATTTGTGATTGGTCAGGCTGATGCAAGGAACGATCCTAATGTGGTTATGGGTAAGTTTCTTCTCGACGACTTTTATGTTACTGTATTATTTGATTCGGGTGCGGATACCAGTTATATGTCTCTGAAAGTTAGTCAAATGCTTAAACGCGCACCAACACTTTTGAACACCAAACATGTCGTAGAGTTAGCTAATGGAAAAAGTCTAGAAGCCACACACATAGTTCAGGGTTGTAATCTTATCCTCGCTGGTCAGACTTTCTCTATCGATCTCATTCCTATAACTCTGAGTAGTTTTGACATCGTCATTGGTATGGATTGGTTATCCCAACAACAAGCAGAGATCCTATGCAAGGAGAAGATCATTCGTATTCCCCGTACTGGCAAAGAACCTCTCGAAGTTCAAGGCGACAAGAGTGGTGCCGTGAGCGGCATCATCTCCTTCTTGAAGGCACAGAAGTGTTTGCGAAAGGGCCACACAGCTATTTTAGCACTCGTTACTGATACATCAACGACAGAGAAAAAGATTGGGGATATTCCGGTAGTACGCAATTTTCCTCAAGTGTTCCCTGAAGAGTTACCTGGGTTACCGCCCCATCGCCAGGTCGAGTTTCAAATCGAGCTAGCTCCTGGAGCAGCACCCATAGCTCGAGCGCTTTACCGCTTAGCTCCAACTGAACTGGAAGAACTATCTAAGCAATTGCAAGAACTCTTGGAAAAGGGTTTCATACGTCCTAGCTCTTCGCCCTGGGGAGCTCCAGTACTATTTGTAAAGAAGAAGGACGGTACCTTCCGCATGTGTATAGACTACCGCGAACTGAACAAGGTGACTGTGAAGAATCGTTATCCTCTTCCACGCATCGACGACTTATTCGACCAGTTGCAAGGGTCGAGCTATTACTCGAAGATTGACCTGAGGTCAGGCTATCACCAACTGAGAGTTCGGGATGAGGACGTCTCCAAAACAGCATTCAGAACACGCTACGGCCACTATGAGTTTCTAGTCATGCCATTCGGACTAACGAACGCGCCTGCGGTTTTCATGGATCTTATGAACAGGGTGTGCAAACCTTATCTTGACAAGTTTGTTATTGTCTTCATCGATGACATCCTGATCTATTCGAAGAGTCAAGAGGAACACGAGCATCATTTACGACTTATTTTGGAACTCCTTCGAACGGAACAACTGTACGCCAAGTTTTCAAAATGCGACTTCTGGCTTCGTGAAGTCCACTTCTTAGGCCACGTGGTAAACAAGGATGGGATTCATGTCGATCCATCCAAGGTAGATTCGATCAGGAACTGGCCTGCACCTCGCACACCAACCGAAATACGCCAATTCTTGGGTTTGGCGGGTTATTACAGACGGTTCATCAAAGACTTCTCAAAGATTGCACAGCCGCTTACATTACTGACACAGAAAGGTGTTGCTTACCGTTGGGGTAATACACAGGAAACAGCGTTTCAACACTTAAAGGATAGACTTTGTAGTGCACCTATCCTCTCATTGCCTGAAGGCACGGACGATTTTGTAGTCTACTGTGACGCATCCATCCAAGGTCTTGGATGTGTGTTGATGCAACGGGATAAAGTTATTGCTTATGCTTCGCGCCAACTTAAGATTCACGAACGGAATTACACTACACACGATTTAGAGCTGGGAGCCGTTGTTTTTGCGCTCAAGATATGGCGACATTACCTGTATGGCACTAAGTGCACCATCTACACCGATCACAGGAGTCTTGAGTATATATTCAAGCAGAAAGAATTGAACATGCGACAACGTAGATGGGTTGAACTACTGAACGATTACGAATGTGCTATAAAGTACCATCCGGGCAAAGCCAATGTTGTGGCCGACGCCCTCAGTCGAAAGGATACTACACCTAGGCGTGTACGAGCGTTGCAACTCACTATTCAGTCTAGTCTTCCTTCTCAGATACGAGATGCTCAGGTAGAAGCATTGAAATCAGAAAACGTCAGGGCTGAAGCCCTACGCAGCTCAAGGCAACGGTTAGAACAAAAGGCAGACGGAGCCTACTATGTAACAGGACGCATTTGGGTCCCACTCTATGGAAACTTACGCGAGCTTGTAATGGAAGAAGCTCATAAGTCTCGCTACTCAGTACATCCTGGTTCAGATAAGATGTACCACGACCTCAGAACTACATATTGGTGGCCTAGCATGAAGGCCCACATAGCCACTTACGTTAGCAAGTGTTTGACTTGTGCGAGAGTCAAAGCGGAATATCAGAAACCTTCAGGCCCACTCCAACAACCTGAGATACCACAATGGAAATGGGAACAAATTTCCATGGATTTTGTTACTGGCCTACCTAGATCTCAGCGCGGAAATGATACTATTTGGGTGATCGTGGATCGACTCACAAAGTCTGCTCACTTCTTGGCTATCAAGGAAACAGATAAGTTCTCCACTCTAGCAGACGTATACCTTAAGGAAGTTGTCTCGAGGCACGGGGTGCCCACCTCTATTATCTCTGATCGTGATGCACGTTTTACTTCAGAACTGTGGCAGGCAATGCACAAATCTTTTGGCTCTCGTTTAGACATGAGCACAGCTTATCACCCTCAGACGGATGGGCAGTCTGAGCGCACTATTCAAACTCTAGAAGACATGCTTCGGGCGTGCGTAATTGACTTTGGCAACGGCTGGGAAAAACATCTGCCACTTGTGGAATTTTCGTACAATAACAGCTACCACACCAGCATTAAAGCCGCTCCATTTGAGGCATTGTACGGGCGTAAATGCCGATCACCTCTTTGTTGGGCAGAGGTGGGTGACAGTCAGATCACTGGTCCAGAAATGGTAGTTGATACTACTGAGAAGATTGCTCAAATACGACAACGCATGGCGGCAGCTCATGACCGTCAGAAAGCATACGCCGATAAAGACAGGAAACTACTCGAGTTCCAGGTTGGGGATCGAGCGTTACTCAAAGTTTCACCCTGGAAGGGTGTTGTTCGTTTTGGCAAAAGGGGCAAACTCAATCCACGATACGTTGGACCATTTGAAGTCATTGAGAAAATAGGTAAAGTGGCCTACAGACTGAACTTACCAGCTGAACTCAGTGCAGTTCACAACGTCTTTCACGTGTCGAATCTGAAGAAGTGTCTGTCAGATGAGACCCTCATAGTTCCTTTGAAGGAGCTCACTATCGACGAACGGTTGCATTTCGTCGAAGAACCAGTTGAAATCACGGACCGGGATGTTAAGGTCCTCAAGAACACCAGAATACCTCCTGTTCGAGTTCGTTGGAACTCCCGTCGTGGGCCAGAGTATACCTGGGAACGCGAAGACCAAATGGAACTCAAATATCCCCAGTTGTTCGAAAACAATGCAACTACTACTGAGGCTGAAGCTACTACAGAATTTCGGGAAGAAATTCCAAATCAACGGGGGGATAATGTGACACCCCAGGAGAACCAGTAAACGATAACTTACCTAGCTTCCTCAGTAACCGCATGCTAAATTTCGGGACGAAATTTCTTTCAAGTTGGGGATAATGTGACAACTCGAGTTTCCAAGATTTCCATCTTCGCATTTATTGCACGTTAATTTTTTTTATGTTGTTTGTTACTCGACTTGTTTGTTTCACAACGCTTGCATTTGAAAAACGTTAAATCGTATTGCGATGATATTTTATATTTGGGGTGCATATTATATTTGAGTATATGATGATAGTCTAATTTGTGTTAATTGGGATTGTATAGTTTATTAAGGATCTTTGGCCCAACACCCTCATATGAAAACACCCTCCCTGTCCCTGATGAAAACACAAATGGGCTTTAGGCCCAGATCACTTACATATTTATTTTTAACTTTGGCGTGATAACTTTTAATCGGAAAAACCCTAGAGCACCTCTCTAACTGTGACGGCGACTGCAAGCCTACGGAACCTTTGTTTCGGTCAATCCATCAGTTTTACATCTCGGTTAGTTTGCACCGTGGTCTATAGTGTATAACTTTCGATTGATTGTTTCATGTCTGTGTATGTGTATATATCTGGTTATTATATATATATGCGATTGGTATAATAATGATGATGATTATGCATATTTATTGTTGAAAATCTGTTGTGATGATGTTGATTTTTCTGATTGATTGATTGCTGATTGAAATCGTAACTGTAGTGTTGTTTAAGGTTGCTGTTCGTTGATGATGATGACTGACGAAATCACCCACCACAATTATAAAGTGGACGAAATCACATAAGTGATTTCGGCCCACATTAGTGATTTCGGCCCATAAGGAGTTTTCGGCCAAAAGGGATTTCGTCCACCTAAGGTTTTGGCATAAGTGATTTCGGCACTTTTGGATTTTTTGTCGAAGTGGGCTGCATAGTTTATCTTATTAGTTAGATAACTCTGTTAGTTATTTAACCTCAGTTAGTTTAATTAACTCAAATAATTGATTAACTTTGTTTAGTTTATTGTCACTTTTAAATGGTTAACTCTATGAAAGCAGTAAACAATATTAGTTTACTAACTGTGTTAGTTGTAAATTCTATTTAACATGATACTGTTAAGCATGTTATATTAACCAGGTTAAGTATGTTATGATTGTTTAGTTTATTAACTTGGTTAGATAGGCTAACCTTAATAAACTAGTTAACCTTGTTAAGTTGGAAACTCTGTTAGGTCTATTACTTCTGTTAGTCTGTAAATGGATAATCTTGTCATAATGGACTGTGAAAGCTTTTATGTGAAACATGAATTGCATAAGTTGGATTAACTGTTTGCAAGATACAAGATACTAATTTCTAGACACACTCTGTGATGTTACTTTGATGATAGTTACATGTGAAACTTTACAAACATGTACTGATTAAAAATACGTGCCTACTATAGGACTTGACTGATTTATTGTGAGCACTTAACTTAGCATACCGAGCAAACTAAGGTGAGTTCACACTCTTACCAAGGCATGGGATTCCCGGGGTTGGGAATGGGTTGAATGATGGAATTTAACAATTACTCGTACTTACGCGGCTACTAGACTATCTACCATCGTCCTCGGGTTAAGCAGGACACTTACGTAAAACCTACGTAAACAAGTACTTACCACTGTCCTCAGGTTTCGAGGGACACTTACGTAAAACCTACGTAAACACGCACATACAACTGTCTTCCGGTGTCAGGAAGGACACTTACGTAAAACCTACGTAAACCCCACGCGTACCACTGTCCTCGGGTAAAGAAGGGCACTTACGTAAAACCTACGTAAACCTTGTACGTACTACTGTTCTCGGGCTAAGAAGAACACTTATGGTTACAAATAGTCTAGTGTATATACAAATATGGGAAGCCCCCACTAATAGAACATACTATCGGCCTAGTAGAGCCACATGTTATGAAGAGAAATTACTATTACGAACTTTCTTACTGTGAACTCGCTCAACTAGTTGTTGACTCTCTGTTACATGCCTTGCAGGACCATAGGTACTCTTGGAGCTTGCACGGGAGGCACGGTCGTTGTGGGCACGGATTTTTGGATGTTATGATACACTCTTTTGTGACACTTCAACTTAATACTTGTTGGGTTTTTACATTATTGCTTCGGCTACACACTTGTTTATGTTTGGTTATGAAAACACCTATCGTATTGATGAATGACTTTCACTATTTACTTATATGTTCAATGTGATCGGTGGCTTGATCCTGGTCATGTCACGCCTCCAAGCGGTGGTACTCCGCGTGTGGATTTTGGGGGTGTGACATTGCGGCTTCTGCGTCTTGCTCCCAAGTGGTTTGGATGCAACATCAATTGCAGGACTACGGTTTGACTTATCTTAACACTACCATTTACTGCGATAATGATGTTGCTATACAAATTGTGAAAAATCCTTTCTTCCACTCAAAAACCAAGCACATTGATATTAAAGGTCATTTTATACGAGACTGTTTTGACAGAGGTTTTATCAAACTGGAACAAATCGACACAGATGCAAATGTTGTCGATTTGTTTACAAAACCTGTCAGCAGCTCGAAATTTCATGTGCTTGTGGATTTTCTGAAAATGATCCATTATACTGACTGAGCATGTTTTTGTTTTTCGTAGGTAAATTTGTTCATAAAGTTTTCTATTCTTAGGTAGTTTTTATTTATGCACAAATTCAGGGGAAGAAATTTTGAAAAATACAAAAACATTAAAAATTAAAAAAATCTAAAAAGAGGCATTGCATGACATGGGAAATGAAATGAATTTTCACATTGTGGTAAAGGACTGACTCATGTAAAACCAGTATCGAAATAGTTTGACTCTAGAATAATGTGTTGGTAGGCTCTATCCTTAAGGCTGGAAACATTGGCTGTTTCTGTTCAGAACCTAAATTTAGTTAATGACCCCAGGAAAGAAAGTCACTTGGAATTTGCTCATTTCTATTTTGAATGCTCGTGTGATGTCTCGATACACACAATTTTGGTCTGGTTCTGAAATCTTCTCTGAAAAAGTCGTGTATCTCCTTTGTTTTGCATGAGCAAAGACCTAGAGGTGCTAGGCAGTGTTTAGCTTATGTTTTGCGTGAGCAAAGACCTAGCTGAGCGTCTGTCATCTTATAGATCAATTTACACCTGAAAGAGGCCCTCAAGTGCCCAAAAGAAACCCTAGAAACCTATATCAAACTAAGAAAAACTCATTTGACCTGTACATTATATCATCTCTGCTTATGATCTATTATGTTCTCTTCTCAATCTAGTCCCAGTTAAGGTTTCAGAAGTCTGGAACGGACTTGTGGAAATATGTGGTAGGTAAACTGCTTGCATGATAAAGTGTGCGAACTAAAATTCCAGGATTTGATTAGTATTTGTTTGGGTGCTCATTGTTAAGAAATAAAAACATGATAAAATCAGTTACAGGCAGTTACATGGAAAAGGTCTTGGGAGATGAGTTTAGGTGGACAAATATACTTGCAATCGTCTAGATCATTCAGTAGTAGATCAGTGTAAATAAGTGAAGTCAAACCTGAAACCTAGTGATTTGATCCCTGAGCAATTACGATATTTCCTATTTTATTTTTGTATATAATGTTCATATTATTTATTTTTGTGTTTTTAGGTTCTTGTTTCGTAAAACGTGCTCGGGAAGTTAAATGGATTATTAAAATTATTATTGGTTAAAAGGATTTTTTAAATAAATTGAAAAAGTTAAATAAATCCTTAAACTAATTATGAAATGGTCTCGGCCCAATTTTTGGTCTCGGCCCAATTCAAAGGTCCGGCCCATAACTGTGTGTTGAAGTATAAAAGGCAGATCTCGAGTCGAGACCTCATTTCTCACTCGAGACCAGTCACTGTTGCTCTCAACTCTCTCTCATTGTTCCAGCGATCTTCTTATTTCCGACGTGATTTTCTGGTCTCGACTCATCAAATTTGAAGGTATTATAATGATTTGTGTGAAGGTTTGCAGGTTGTTTGAAGATTAAATGAAGATCTTTTGGTGACTTAAAGATGAACAAGAACCCTAATTTTGAACTTATTTTGGTCTTCAAAGGAATTTAAGGATGTTTTTGGATTTTGATCCAAATTAAGGCAGATCAAAGTTTGTTTGTGTGGTCTCGACTCAGATTGCAGCAATTAACATGAGGACTCGAGACCTCCGGTTGCGAGTCGCAACCTCGTTGGTCTCGATTGAGGTCTCGACTCAAAACCACTTGGTCTCGACTGAGGTCTCGGCTCGGAACCTCTTGGTCTCGACTCGAAACCTCATAGTCTCGACTCGAAATCTCATTGTCTCGACTCAAAGTTTGATGTTGACTTTAATATTTTATCAGTTTGACCTGCAATCTAAGTTGTTGACTGGTTGACTTGTTGACTTGTATAATTTTACATGTTTTGTGAAATTTAGCTAAGTTAACAAGGAACTTTTCAAATACATTCCTATACTTAATTTTTGTATTTTGTAGAGGTCATGGATTTGAAGTTCATCTCGACACACAATCAGGCAGGTTAGTTAGCACCACCTCCGGAGAAGCACAAGAAGTTGTATACCTCGTTAATCAAGGGATTAAATAGTTGCAGAATCGTTCACGCGTTACGAGAGAAACCTGTCGTCTATGAAAGCCTAGTTTACGAATTCTGGAAGACTGCCAGGTTTGATGCACTAGGAACAGGAGGTAAAGGAGTGATTGTTGCTGAAATTCAAAAGAAGAGTGTCACTCTAACTGAACAGATGATATGGGAGGTCTTACAGTTTAACGATCAAGAAACAGATCCCATTGATCTTCCGGCTGGAACCGTGGAAGCTACACTGCCTCGTCTGAGCTATGAAGGAACGTATCCCTCGCTAATGAAGAAGTTTGTGCATCCGTATTGGCGCTTGTTGGTGCACATGTTCATCTTATGTATGACAGAAAACAGAGGGGGAACGGATCAGCTGAGTATCACACAATCTGCGGTGCCACTCAAGAAAGCCTTTTTGCCATTTGGAGAACAATTCTCAAGTTGCGGTGCCACTCAAGAAAATTTGTGTTATTTAGTTTGTCTTTCTCAAGTATGGACTTGAGAGCAAAAGAGGAGTTGTTTTCAGATGACATATGTTAAGCAAAAATTATCTAATTAGTATTTTTAATGTATTTTCCTTATTTAGTGAGGTGAGACGACAAGGAATGAGAATTCGGTTAGAAGCTCTTTCTAAAGGCAGCTGTAGGACGCAACATTAGCAAGAGGTTCAAGCGGACTGACAACGATTGTCAATTGTGAGAAAAGCACAACTCCCGGGGTTTATGAGGCTGCGAGGACAACTTTTGTCCTTGCATTGATACGTTTGGCCTCATCTATGCCACTTTTTTTCTCGAGATAGCTGGGGCACATAAACGAGAAGAAAAGTAATAGTCGTCCTAAAACGGTCACATGTGGAAGGGTCGGATGTGTCTACGAAGCCCTTGCACCTTGGAAGGATAAACTAGACACCAAGTGTCGTGTTGTGGCTCCAACACTAATGGTTCGCATTATGCCCCAAGTGTTACTAGTAGTAGGATGGCATAGACCATTGATTTTAACTTTTACCAAATAGGGTCGTTATAGTCGGTTTTAATTTAGGTATTAAATTTGCAGCATAACCAAAATGACCCTTTCACATCTCGAGACAATTAGTTTTAGATAACCTATAATACTAAGTTTGTCGCGACTTGAAATAACCAATTAAAGTTAGTAGTGAAGACTATTAAGTTTATGAGTTTTAAAGATGTGAGAAAAACATGTTTTAAAACTCTAATGGTTATAAAAAATATACAAGTTGCTAGAACTTGTTTTTTTTTTTCTCGATTTCATTTAAAAAAAAACCTTTTTTTTAAATGCGTTTTGGTATTAGGTTGATGTGTAATAACATTTATTAAAGGCAACCATAATAATAATAATAAAAATGAATATGTAAATCATATGGGCATGGTTATGATCTTGCTAGAGCTAAGTAGCAAGATCAAAGGGGTCACGATCACAAACACACAAAACAACCACAAGGATAGACTTGAGTGCATCTTGTTGTCTTGAGCAACTCCCACTAACTCCAAGACTCCTCTTGGCATTCGGTTTTTCTTCTGGTTTGCTTCGGGTCTTCATATCAACAATATTTAACAAGTAAATATAACAAAGACAAAAAAAACCTTATCTATTACAACTTTCAACCATAAAATGGGCCAAAACCATAAACTAGTCTATTACAACTTTGAGCCGCAAAATAGGCCAAAACCATAAGCAAAACCAAACATAAACACAACCACAAGGTCGGGCCCGATTTACATATTCAACATAACCAAAAGTTTGTTTGGGCAAGTTTTGGTCAACCAAATATTAACAATTAAAAATATGACCAAAATATATATATTGCCCAAAATAAAATAAATCAAAAACTTTAGACTTTTAAAGTTTGTGACTTATTATTCCGGTGAAAAAGACAGCTTTCGATTTGCATGTGTTGAGTATCGGCTCTGATACCACTGAAGGGAATCCGAGGTATAATATTTTTTTTGAACCCGTTTCATATATGTATGTATTTATTTCTTACAAAGATTAGTCAAAACACTTTTGACAAATATGTATACATATATATATGTTAGTTAAAATAAACTTTAACTAGTGAAAATCTATATATACATTTTAAGGCAACGGAAGCATAGATAACAATATATAAATAATGTGAACACTTTCATACCAAGAAGTATCCGCAATGGAACAAGGACACCGACATGCAAACACGAAATAAAAAAACACAAACCATAGGGGGTTTAGATATACATTCAGTTAGTAAATAACCGATTGAGACACCGAGGTTCAACGAACGGGTGCTCGTGAAACGAACCAACAAAACGCGGGTATGAGCCCGGGTAGCGGAGGCGGCGTCGGCCGGCGACGGTGGCAAGGCGGGGCAGCTCCGCGGATCGCGGTGGTGGCGGACGGTTATGGGTGTTCTTTTGAGAGCCTTTTTTTTTGTTCTTTCAACAACATTTGCAAGACCCAAAAAATCTCAAACAAATAGAAGATGGAGGCTCATGCATGTTTGCCAAGTGACGGACATGAATATGCATGTGCGACAAGTGGCCAGGGTTCTTTGCATGCACGACAAGTGGCGATGCAAGGGTGCATGCGCGACAAGTGGCATAGCACGGGTGCATGCACGACAAGTGGCGAGATGAGTGTACTTGTCTCACCCGGTCCATGTACCCGTCTCTCAGTTAATACTCGCAACAAGTTTATTAATTAACATAAACCCGCTCATGATCATAAATATAATTATGATTCGTTCCGCATATCATTCGTAATTACCAGTTAAACTAGTTAAGTGGATTTTAGTTCGTTGACAACGGTGTAACTCTTACGGATCAAGACCCGGTCGGTAGCGTTTACTTATCGAACCGGATATAAATATCCAACAACTAGTTTTTCTGAGTACTAATTATCATATTGTTGTATGTAAAAGATCATATTCAGGGAGCAACTATCAATATAGCATTGCATATTTGAAACTAACAACATAACATAAGGATATGCAATTCTAATTCTAGACCATCATATCAATTATCTCTATATCAAGTGGTGGAGGACTTGCATTTCCCTTGAGAGATGCAGGTTCGACTCCCATTTGGTGCAGAGTGAGGCACTGGTGGGCAATGATAGGAAGGGTTGGATCCTTGAGCCAAACGGGTTGAGTGCTCGGGATTGAGTTTGTTGGCCGTTAAAAAAAATATCATCTTATTTATCATTATTCTCTTCAGATCTTTTTACCATTTGTCTTTATTTTAATAGATTAGTCAAAACAAAAACATAGAATTTATTTTATACTCATACTCGTTCAATTCGACGTATTGATCCAATTTTATAGTTTTGTTTTTGAAATTTCACAATCCAAGTTTTCATTAAATCTTGATTTTTACACACTTTATTCGGTTGGATTACAATTATATATTATATATAAAAATATTAAAAAGAGAAGATGAATAGTGTTGTACAATATATAATGCATGTTTTATAAGTTTATTAAATTTTTTGTCCTTTAATCTATTTCGTCATTTAATGTAAACTTTTTCATTTACAAATCATGTAGTTTAACTATTATTTTTTTCTTTTACTTTAACCAAATTACTTTTTTTACCCCTAAATAGTTTTTTTAACGAACACGTAAATACCGTTTTAAATATATTTTTTTATTTTTCTTTTTCTTTGCTAAAACGAGTGTGGCAAAGGTTTTTTTAGAGTTAAATGCCTGGTTGGTCCCTGTGGTTTGCGAAAAATGCGGACTTGATCCCAGGGGTTCACTAATTACACACTTGGTCCGGTGATTGTAATATTTGCACTTGTATAGTCCCAATCACTAACATGTGTTAAGTTTTCCAGTTAAGCCTATGTTAAATGACCAAAATACCCTTACTTATTAAAAAAACAAACTCCACCCATCAAACTCCACTTACCATCACCTATCAACCTCCACCCACCTTCTCATTTTCAGACCAAACTCCACCCACAAAATCAAAAATCCACGAACAAAAAACCTTTATAAATTCCATAAGCTCTTTCAAATTTTAAAATCATCAGAATGTTAAATACCTAAAAGAATGTCAAAAGCCAGTTGCAACCTCGGCTTCATGCCTGCAAATATTTCAAAAGGTTTCCGACGATGAATATTCAGATCTGACAATAGATCGGACGGTGTAAAGCAGCAAGGGCGACGAGGTGAATCGTGAATCTTGATGGTGGTGAATTGTGAATCGTCGGAGCCGGCAAATCCGTTTTTCCGATGGTATCCTCCGGTGGAGGGCGATGCTTGTGGTGGTGTGAAGCAGCAGGGGCGACGGAGGCTAGTGTGGTGGTTATCGGCGGTGGTGGCGGCCTGCCCGGTGATGGAGGTGTTTGTTGGTGGTGGTGGGTTTCAGTGTTGGTGGATGTTTTGGTGTTCAGGGGTGGAGGTGAGAAGTGGCGGAGGTGAGACGGTGGTGGTCGGTGATCGGCGGTGGAGGTGAGATGGTGGTGGTGGGTGTTAAGTGGTTGTGATGCTTGTTTGAGAAGAGAGTGATGCGTGTTTGAGAAGATACTATGAAAACTTAGGGGGCGTTTGGTTCGCAGGAATTCAAAGGAATTTAAGGGAATTGGAATTTAAATTCTATCTCTTAATATGTTTGGTTCACAGAATTTGATGGAATTGGAATCCCAATTCCAATCTTCATGTGTTTGGTTGACAATGGAAATGGAATTGGAATTGGAATTAGGCATGAATTCCTTCAAATTACTTTAACTAAAGGAATTCTAAATCCTTCCTATATGTGAAGGAATTAAAAAAAATCATTGGAATCTTCGACCGTTTCAAGTTTCGAACCGCACCGTTTCAACCCTTACCGTTTCGACCCATACTGGTTTTGATACGAACCGTTTCGACCCATACCGTTTCGACACGTACTGTTTCAACCAGTACTGTTTCGACCCAAACCGTTTCGAATCGAACCGTTTCGACGTGAACCGTTTTGATCTGTATCGTTTCGACCTGTACCGTTTAGAATCAAACCGTTTCGACGCGAACCGTTTTGATCCGAACCGTTTCGCCGCGAACCGTTTCGACCTATACCGTTTCGAATCGAACCGAAGCGCTTCAACCCGAACCGTTTCGACCCGAACTGGTGGTTGTGGTTGCCGTGGTGATGGATTCCAATTCATTTGATAACCAAACACAACAAAAATGGAATTGAGATTCCAATTCCAACAATTTCTAGTTCTAGTTGGAATGTTTAAATTCCAAATCCAAATTCAATTCCTTCAAATTCTAATTCCTATACAAATTTCAATTCCAATTCCAAATCATTCCGCGAACCAAACGTTCCCTTATATAATTTGGTGGGTTTTGTTAATAAGTAAGGGTATTTTGGTCATTTAACATAGTCTTAACCGGAAAACTTAACACATGTTATTGATAGGGACCATACGAGTGCAAAAATTACAATCACTGGGACCAAGTGTATAATTAGTGAACCACCGGGACCAAGTCTGCAATTTTCGCAAACCACGGAGACCAACCAGACATTTAACTCTTTTTTCTAGTTTAATATTTTTAACGAACACGCCGACACTCTTTTGAACATAATTTTTAACTTTTTTTCTTTGCTATAATGAGCGCGCCAAAATCGACCAAATTTCTATCGTTTTCTTTTTCGTTTACCTTAATTTTACCTTCGTTATTTATTATATCGTTTTACCTTTTGTTATTACTTTGATGTTCAGAACCGAGTTACGGCGCAAATAGCATAACCCATTAATATATCATTTTAATTAATTGTACAAATTTATTTATCGGTTGTCATGGTGTGCAATACGTTCTGAATTCCAACCGTATCCCTATGCAACGCGCGGGTAACTACGACCCTAGTTTATCACAACGCTTATAAACCAACAGTTTCAATGAATCCTTTAATATTAAGAAGATAGTACATGGTTAACAATTTATTGAGAAGATATTACATGGTTAACAATTTAATTTAGTACATAGACAAATAAAGGGATTCAGGCATTGTGCCATACCATTTGGATTCCATTCCTGGCTAGAGGTGCACAAACCGGTTAATTTTAATAACCGGACCGGTTAACCGGTTATACCGGTTAATTTGACTTTTTGACTTTAACCGGTTAATGCTTTAACCGGTTATTACTTTAACCGGTTATTTTATTAACTGGTCCGGTTAATTACTTTAACCGGTCCGGTTAATTAACCGGTTATTTTCGGTTAAAAACCGTTTTTTTTTGCCTTTTTTTTGAATTTTTCGGTTATTTTTTCGGTTAACCGGTCTATCGGTTAAAAAACCGGTTTAAAAAAAACCGGTTAATAACCGGTTATTATACTAAAAACTTGTAACCGGTTACTAACCTACGGTTAAAAATAACCACTAACCGGTTATTCCTAAATCGGTTATTAACCGGTTACGGTTTCGGTTAATAACCGGTTACGGTTAATTAACCGGTTATTTTGAACACCTCTATTCCTGGCACTTTGCATAACAGCTTTTAACGTTGCACTGAAAAACTGTAATTTTTTTCGTGCAAAGTTTATTTTTATCACCTGGTGCGTCATCTCCTGCCCTCATAAAAATTAAATAAATAAATAAACCTATAGTTAGTATCTTTTTATTATTTACTATAGTAGTCTACATATAAACTGATTGAGAAAATTACTTTTGGAGTCCTTTTGTTTTGAATGTTAATTAGATAAGTCCAAAATCAAAATGGTTAACGCTTTATGTCCCTAAATATTTTTTTTAACCTTTTGAGTTCAATTTTTTAACATTGTTACGATTTTTTTTGTTAAGTTTTATTAAATAACCAAATTACCATATACTAAAAAATAAAATAAAATAAACCAACTTATTTTTAGATTTCTCTTTCTATCTCTTAGTGCATTCACAATGGATCCTCTATTTTCGTGTGAGTGCAACCTTTATATTTGTGAGAGTGGTTGTAAATTTTTGTGAGTGGAGAAAAAAGAAAAAAAAAGTTATTGTTAATCAGTATATTTGGAGGAGATGTTCACCTCTGTAATTTTTTAATATCTTTTAAAAGTGTTAGTGAGTGGAGGAGAGAAAAAAAAAAGATAATGTTAAAAATATGAAAAGTATTGTTTAATTAAAAAAGAGAGAAAATATAGTGTTTTTAGTGGAAGTATCGAAAACCTTAATTTTCATGAAAACCCTAACCCCTAATCATCTTTATCGGAACCCACAACCATCTTCACCGGCAGTAAGATTGTTACCACTACAGTCCTCGATCTATCACTACGGCTTCCTCATCTTGTGCTTCCATTTAATGAAACCACGTTTCTGACGTCGATAATTCTAGGCAACTCTTCATGTTTTCAGAAACAAGCAAGGTATACTTTCTTGATTTGTGATCTATGATGTCAAATAAATATTCTTGAATGTAGATTCATTCTGGAGTAAAATGCACTAATAGTCCATGTGGTTTTGTAAAATAACATCTATAGTCCCCAACTTTTGGAAATTACACCGGTGCTTCCTGTGGTTTGACAGTTTGTCACTCGAATAGCCCCTGGAGTGGATGTCCGTTAGTTTTCTCCGTTAAATCTATGTAAAATGACAAAATTACCCCTTGCTTTTATTAAAATTACCCCTTGCCACCACCTGCAACTCCACCATGAATGACCCCTGCCTCTACCGCTAATGTGTTCTTCATCTCCTTATATGAGATTTGTTTCTCATCTCCTAACTACTCTCAATCAACAACAAAAGAAAGTCAAAAGTTAAATATGTAGATCTATTAACAAGAAGAGTGGGGACTAATCTTCAAGTGTTCTTCATCTCCTAACTACTCTCAATCAACAACAGAAGAAAATCAAAAGTTAAACTTGTAGATCTATAAGCAAGATAAGTGGTAAATAACATCAAGGTCTTACAAATTTGTTACTCACAACCGCTCATTAAAGGTGTGAACATCGATAACCCCTTCATGGCAGAACTCGTTTAAACTACCAAATCCAACCTTTATTCTTGCATATTCGACTGTAGAACTCATCTTAATAGAACAAACAAACACCGTGGTGTGAGGTGTGGTGCGAAGGGCAATGATGAGAACAATAGTGGAGGAAATGGTGGTTCAAATGGTGATGATTGTTGACAGCGTTCCTGCTGCTGAGGGTGATGATAGTTGTATTTAATAATTGATAATTAATTGTGGGGCCCAATTGATATTTTAAATGATTAATTAGTTTTTTCTTATATTTTAATAAAGTCAAGGGGTAATTTTGTCATTTACATATATTTAACGGAGAAAACTAACGGACATCCACTTCAGGGACTATCCGAGTAACAAACTGTCAAACCACAAGGAGCACCGGTGTAATTTCTAAAAGTTGGGGACTATAGGTGTTATTTTGCAAAACCACAGGGACTATCTGTGCATTTTACTCTTGATTCTGGGTTTAACTGATTTTTTTTTGTGATTTGGTTGTCCTGTAGTTTTGCACTGAAGGTATTTGATGAATTGTCTCTGAAAGTTTGTTATGCAAGACAAGTGTTTGTTTTGCGTTCAAGCTTTACACCAAAGGTGTTTGATGACTTGTCTTTGAGAGTGGTCTTATTTCAGAGAGAGATAAGGAAGAGAGAGGAAGAGAGAGAGTAATTAGATTATGCATTAAACTTTATATTCTTGTGTATATGTGAGACATGTACTTTTTGTGTAAATGACTAAATTGCCCTTGTAATTAATGGAATTTGTGGATAGTGTTAAGAATTTGAACTCAAAGGATTACAAAAGAGCGAATAGAGACTTAGCGAGTTAAACTTTTAATTTTAGACTCAATTGGTTAACACCCTAAAACACTGGGACTTAAAAAGTAATTTTCTTGTTATTTTTAAAGAAAGAATACTGCAAATAAACAAAAATAATACCCGCAGAAATCAATATGTTTGCTGCAAGAAAGATGACTAAAATGAAGATCGTGTTCTTCATGTCTACACTCCTTGAATGAAAGAAAAGAAAAATTAAGATAATTTAGCTATGTTAAAAGGCTAAATACGGGCATATGTATACAAAGAGGGTGCAAAAATTTAACTAAATACTTACTTCGTATCGTATTATTTCTTATAGTATTGTATGATACGGTATCATATCATGTAATATCATATCATTTCACATAATAACAACCCTTCTTGAACTTGTGACATCAGTTTTATTCACTCATTTCAATTTAAAAAACAATGAAGAAAACCTGGATTTTATATTTTTAAGGGGATACTTGGAAAAATTAAGATATACGTGGTATCTTTAGCCAACTCTTTTACAGATTATATCCAAACAAATCATTTTATATTATATCTTTTAAGTTATAAAATAATTAAGATATATTTTAGTAACTAAATTCAAAGTTTTTTTAATTTATTTCATTCAATGAAATTTAATATACGACTTAACCTTTCGGTTATTATGATTTATTAACATGTTTCCAGATCTTAAGAGCCTTCTCTTGTAATAAGGATAGTTGAAAATCCCAGCCATTGATCTATCAAGATCATTGGCTTAAAACTAGGGGTGACATTTTCGTAATTACGATGTTCAAACAATTGAAAAAACAAATATAGAAAGAGTATTCTTGTCCTTTTCCACTTTAACTCCTTTCCCCGTTAATTTTCAAACGGCTATAACTTTTTCATACGTAAATATATATATATATATATATATATAGGGAGAAGATCATGCGAGAACCACCTCTTATTGCGAGAACCGCGAGAACCAATGTGAACACACCAAAAATGCCTAAAAATAGCTAAAAATCACACAAAAATTTTTTTTTTGATTTTTTTAATATTTTTTAGGTTAAAATCGCTACTTTTCGAACCCAAAAAAAAAAAAAAAATTTTTTTTTTAAATTTTTTTTTTTTTTTTTTAAAAAAAAAAAAATTTTTTTTTTTGCTTCGAAAAGTAGCGATTTTAACCTAAAAAATATTAAAAAAATCAAAAAAAAATTTTTGGATTTTTTTTAGGTTTTTTGGGGGTTTAGTTTTTAGCATTTTAGCTTGGGGGGTGGTGGGGGGGTTTAGGTTTTTGGGGGGTGGGGGAGGGGGGTTTAGGTTTTTTTTTTGGGGGGGGGGGGGGGGGGGGGTGGGGTTAGGTTTTTTTTAGGTTTTTTTTAGCTTGGGGGGGGGGGGGGGTGGGGGGTTTAGGTTTTTGGGTGGGGGGGGGGGGGGGTGGGGGTTAGGTTTTTTTAGGTTTTTTTTAGGTTTTTTTAGCTATTTTAGGTTGTGTTCACATTGGTTCTCAAGGTTCTCACAATAAGAGTGGTTCTCGCATGAGCCCCTCCCTATATATATATATATATATATATATATATATATATTTTAAATTACACCGTATTAACGAGCATTTCATCCTCTTTATTCGAGTAGTCTATTGATATAGTTTTCTTTAAAAAAAATTACATGATTTTTGAATACCCGTTACGTGATTTTGAAAACCCAGCGTGACTACGTGATTTGAATACCTATTACGTGATTTCATTATAGTATGTGAAACCCCACTAAGTGCTTACGTGACTACGTGATTTTGAATACTCATTTCGTCATTACGTGATTTCATTATAGTATTTTATGTGATACCATACTGAGTAATTACGTGATTATGTAAAAACAAAAATATGTAATACATAATATTTCATATGTAATACCTAATATTTCAGATCTAATCATGTATTAAAGATAAATTATATACAAAACATTAGTCAAATCAATCTATAATAATCACATAATGTCGTATATTAGAGATTCAATCCCGTAATAAATCATAAAACAATTAAGTTCTTATTATTGAATGTGAAATCATATAATAGCATAATCTTAATAACATCAGTTTTAACAAATCATATTGAATGTGTAATCAAGTAATGGATTTATATTTAATGTATAATCACGTAATGCTTTATGTTGAATGTGTAATCACGTAATGTGTATTCAAAATCACGTAGTCATGTGTTGGGTATTCAAAATCACGTAATCAAGTAATAAATTAATGGGTATTCAAAATCTTTGTATTTTTTTTAAGAAAACTATAGCAATATGCTGCTCAAATTAAAGAGAACGAAATACTCGTTAATACGGTGTAATTTTCTTAAAAAACTATTAACTTATGAAAAAATTATAGTCATTTGAAAATCAAAGAGTGAAATTGTTTAAGTTAGAAAGGATTAAATTACCCTTCAAGTCAAGGACATTTGTTCTCCTTTCAACCTCGCTATGCTTCGTACGAATCCACTCTCATGTACACGATCCATTCTCTTATTAACATTCATAATAATTCTCTATATTATAAAGTAATTCTATATATTATAAATTTACATAGAAAACATGTAATAATTTAGTTTAATTAGAAAACTTTGCAAAACACAAGAGACCAATAAGCTTTAGTGGGCTTGGCTGCGGAGAGGCATAAGCCCTAAGGGAATGAAGGCAATTTCATTAGAGGTGCACAAAACGGGTTTTTTCGATTCTAGTTTCAAGTATGGACCCAGGTACAACTAGTATGATCAGGTATGAAAAAATCAGGTATTGACCACTGGGTTGGGTTTGGGTCCATGTATTCACTTGGAAAACCATACCTGGTATCACCAGTTCCGAGTAGGGTATCAGACTGGGTACTCTATACCCAAATATTTTAATACCCTATTTTCGGGTACATAAAAAACCCGAATTTTGGGTATTTTTCAGGTATAGACCGTGTTTTTTTAAAGGGATGCACATTTTTTTGTTCCGAGTCTATTTATTTATTTTTTTCATAAAAACATAAAAATCAATGTGGTAAACATAAATAAATAACATAAAACCACATGTATATTGAAAAGAAAAAATATTACAAAAATAAAAAAAAACATAAAAACATATATTTATATATCGGGTAATGGAAATATCGGTTCAGGTATGAAAAAAACCTGGTTTCGGATATGGACCCGAAACCGGTTTTACGGTATGATCGGATTCGTTTTCGGACGCAGGTTTATCTATTGAAATGCATATCCTATGGGTAGGGTAGGGTTGGATACTCAATACCCAGGTATAAAAAACCCATTTCCGTGTTTTTTTTCTATACAAAATAATTAAAAAATCAATTATGCCTGGTTTATAAAAAACAACTTAATAAATTGCCATTTTACCTTATTTTATCTAAAACTTTAAACGTTCATGCCCCTCTTTAACTTTAAATTTTTATATTTACCATTTTAGCTTAAATATTATATGTTGAGAAAACTAACTTTGAGTTAAAATAAATACAAAATTAAGTTAAAAATGGGTAATAAAGAAAACCGAAAATGTGTCCCACCGGTTTTTGACCAAGGTTGTCCCACCGGTTCCATAAGAAAACAGAAAATGTGCACCTCTAGCTCCTTCTCCAACAGCCAACTAAAACAAAGGTTGGTTTATAAGAAATAAATACTTGATAGGAAAATTTAATGCTTACCGGAATTTCTAACTCGGCTCCTAAATTCTATGGTCGATTGCATCTTCGTGGGATAAATTTAAACCTTATAGGAATCTCAAAGTTGCCACCTCTATGACATCATGTGGTTTACCGTGTAGCACTCTAATCCATGCCATATTTAGAGATGTAAAATAAATTAACAAATACTAGTAGCTTTATAAAATCAACTTTAATAATGCTAGTAGCTTTATAAAATCAACTTTAATAAATAAAATATTATATTTGATTCCACGCTATTTGTAAAATCAACTTTAATAAATAAAATATTATTAAAATCTAATATTTTGGTTAACACAAGTCAAATGAGAGTTTAACTAACTTTGGAATGCTTTCCAAACTTAGTGGTCAACTATAAGTCTATATATTTGTTTGAGTTAACTCTCATTTTCGTTCCTGTAGTTTGTTCAAATATGGCAGTTCAAACCAAATTTTATATTTGTACAATTTTCATCCCCAATATTCTTGAAACATGTCAGTTCTATCCAAAAAGTATGAGTTAACTGTCATTTTCGTCCCTGTGTTTTGTTCAATTATTCGATTCATCCTTAGTTTTTTGGATGGAGCTAGCATGTTTCGAAAATGTTAGGGACGAAAATGAAACAAATTTGAAATTTGGCCTTATGGCATAATTGAACAAATCACGAGGACGAAAATGACAGTTAACTCTATTTGTTTGTTTAGCTAAATTCTGACTAAGTCCATGAGAGTTTAGACTATAATTTAGCATGAGAGTTTAGAATCAGAATTTCGCATGTTGCCTGTGTCTTTAATTGTTTAGCCCTTTGTAGTTAGCTTTTAGTTGTTTGTTTAGCCATTTGTAGCTAGTTTTTAGTTTTTGATTTCTAGAGAGATGTGAGTCTAGAGAGAGAAAGCTTGTAAAGAGAGAAAGTATGGGTTTAGGTCTTAGTGACTATTTTGTCTAGGTGATAATATGTGTACTCTTTCAGTTTATGAATCTGTGATAAATATAATGAACGAGTATTACTTCTTCTTCTATCTCTCTTGTGTTTTTTTTATTTAAGTGTTAATCAAGAACAATGTTTGTGTTCATCATCGGGGACTTTAAGTTGTTATAAAAAATTAAAGTAACTTATTCAAACACTAATAGGTTGGTATAATTCCATAGCTTAATAGTTTTAATTTCGGTTAGAGTAAATTACTGTTTGGCCCCTGTGGTTTAGCCAGTTTAACCCTTTCAGCACAAAAAGAAATCTTTTAACATATCCGACCTTATGGTTGCATATTAAATACCTTAGGGGATGTTTTTTATATTTACAGAGTTTTTCCTTGATCGCGAGGAAGTGCGCATATTTAGTTAGGCGGTCTTCACCTAAATGGTGTCATTTCCGCTCTGAGTTTTAGGTAAACTGGTAACGAAATCCATAGAAATTTGCTTTCATTTCCACATTGGTAACTCCGGTTGTTGAAGTAACCCTGATGGCTTCTGATATTCGATCTTGACCCTATCACAGGTCAAGCATTTGCTAACATACTTCGCGATGACTGCTTTCATGTTAGGCCACCAGTACAATGCTTTTAGGTCGTGATACATCTTGTCAGAACCAGGATGTATTGAGTATCGAGACTTGTGTGCTTCGTCCATCATAAGCTCTCATAGATTTTCGTAGAATGGAATACCCATATACGTTCCATGAAGTAATGAATGCCATCAACCCTAAGTTCAAGTTGTTTCTCCATGTCCCGCATGGACTCAGCTAGGAGGTTTCCTCCATCAATGCTTCAACTTGAGCGTTGCGAATTTGCTCAGGAAGGTTCGAATGAATGGTTAGTTGTAACGTGCGAACACATTTAGGCTTGGTTTTTTTTGGCCGAGGGCGTCGGCTACAACGTTTGCCTTGCCCGGATGGTATTTGATTGCGCACTCGTAGTCATTTAGAAGCTCGACCCATCGGCGTTGCCGCATGTTCAACTCCTTCTGATCGAGTATGTGCTGGAGACTCTTGTGATCGGTGCAAATCGTGCACTTGGTACCGTACAAGTAGTGTCTCCATATCTTGAGTGCGAAAACTATAGCTCCCAGCTCCATGTCGTGTATAATGTAGTTATTTTCGTGAACTTTGAGTTGTCGAGACGCATAGGCAATGACTTTCTCGCGTTGCATCAACACGCAACCGAGTCCTTGAATGGACGCATCACAGTATACAATGAAATCGTCAGTGCCTTTAGGTAATGGAAAGAATAGGTGCACTACATAGCTTTTCCTTCAATTGCTGGAACGCGGATTCTTGAGCATCACACCACTTGTAGGTGATACCCTTTTGGGTTAAAGTAGTAAGGGGTTGTGCGATCATACTCTGTCAAGAATAAAGTAACTGAAGGCACTGTCTTGTCTACGATAGTAACCCGCCAGACCTAAAAGTTGGCGGATTTCGGTTGGAGTTCTAGGCGCAGGTCAGTTCTTGATGCAGTCAATCTTGGTTAGATCCACGTGAATCCCAGCTTCATTGATCACGTGACCAAGGAAATGAACTTCACGAAGCCAAAAGTCACATTTTGAGAATTTGGCGAAGAGCTGTTCATTTCTTAAGAGTTCCAAAATAAGGCATAGGTGTTGCTCGTGTTCCTCCTGACTCTTGGAGTAGATTAGGATGTCGTCGATGAAAACAATGGGGAACTTGACCAAGTAGGGTTTGCACACTCAATTCATGATATCTGGGGTATTAAACTTGGTCTTCTGATTTTGCGTCAGCAATGGCCTAGACCTCGTATAATGCTTTGCGCTTAAAACTTTCCCTCTGCATAAAAATTGAAAAATATCAAAAGATATAAATCAAGTGCAGTTGTAAAGAAGATTCCTAAGTGGAACACACCTAAAGTCAAGCCTTCATCTCTTTGATTGAACGGTAGTTCATACCTGAGCTCTCAAGGTCTCGCACTAACCTAGTGTACATATATCAATATAGTATATTCACCTGTAAGACTGAATCTGGGGAATCCTGATACGAGAGTATATTCTGAGGTGGGACACGTGAATAAGTTGAGTTCTTAAAATACTAAATCTCGTATCATGAAATCAATTGAAGTTTGTGTGAAAATTTAAGTGGATCAGTATACTGACAATCTAAGTGAATTGTTTAGAACGTAGAGTGTTTATAGCTCAACGGTGCTAGTGATTTGTCATAAACTGATATGATCCTCTGACGCGAACTCAAACAAAAATATGTCTGTAAATATTTCTTTACTGTTTTATATTTCAGAAAAATCACAAAAAGATTTTTGGAGTGTTTTAGCATAAACTTTGTAAAAATACAAAAAGATTATATTTCTACTTTAGTTTCGACAACCGATGTCTAAAAGCTGAGTTTCAAAATCTGAGTATGCTGATCATGTTTCTGAAAATAAGCAAGTTCATTAATTTGAAACTTGAGGTTTTAATTGAAAAAATAAAAAACAGTTTGTGAAATCTCCAAGGTCATTAATTTTGGACTTGGATGATTAACTGAGAGGGTTTAGGATTCTTTCATTATCAGATATTTAGTTATTTGATAGGGGGAGAGAACTAGTATGAAATCTTGGAGTTTTTAAAATTGTTAAAAGGTTTTCATAAAGGCAGGTTTTGATACTGAGATATAATAATCTTTATGTGTCAAATTTTTGAAAGCCAGATTATGATCCTGATAGCTGAGGCTAAGGGGGAGTCTGAAGAAAAGTTCAAAGCAAGGGGGAGCTTTCAGAAATAGAACCAGGTGACGACCCTGAAAAGCCGGAAGCTTAGAAAAAGGGGAGCCTGGAGAGATAGTCTGTTGAAAGAGGGAGCTGCTGAAACAGAATGCAGATTCAAGAGGAAGTTGTTAGAGCAATGAAGAGTTTGTGGTTCTGAAGATGTCAAAGCTTCTGGAAGACTCAGAGAGAAAATAGAAAGCTACGAGATTGACTGTAACAATATCCAAGGGGGAGTCTGTGAGTGCAGTATGTCTAGCGCTTTCGTCAATAACGTATCGTAGCCGAAAAATGTTCAAGACATGGTTTAGGATTGTAGATATTTAGATAAGGATCATACTTTGTTAAGGAGTCCATCCTTGATTAAGTGTTCATCCTTAGATAATGTCCATCCTTAGAAATGGGTGCATGAGTTAGCAAGGATGGAGTCACCCTATAAATAGTGGACTTGTGTTGAACATTTAGAACTTTTGCTCATTTGGAGAAGTTAGAGAGAGAAACTAACTCCAAGTTGATTCAAGGTGGTGTAACTTTCAGATCTGAAATAGAATCAACATTATAATTACATTCTTGTGTTTGATCCACTCATGTACACGGATTCCGCATGCGATACGTGATTTTCGCAATCATCAGTGTTACAAATTCGATATTCACATAACCCATGCCTGTTTGACCTTGGGTATTTTGATACAATATGAATCATTCGATTTCGGAAAATCTTTGTCATTTTTCAAAAAAAAAAAAACTTTTTCATTCATGACTTCAACATTTTTGGTTGAATCGATTTTCCTTTTCTCATTCACAGAAGTTTGTTTCTTTACCACCCAAATTTGACATTTTGAAACCTTCCTTTCATAAAATCTTGAATCATTTTGAACGTTTCTTTTCGACAAATCAATCTTTAGTTTCCAAAATGGTTTTGGTTCAAACTTGGATTTAGTTTCCAAATTTGTTTTGACTTTGATATATCCACTTTTGGTTTCTGTGACACCTGTGTCACTACGACCATCAAACGAATACCAAGCCAATGAGATATTGTGTTTCATACTTGGGATCTGTAAAAATATGTGTATCATTTGCACATATCAATTTTTGTTCAATTTCAAACTCTACATCGCTTTCTGGAGAGTTATACGCCAACTGGTGCGTAAACGTAATCAGTTTAATGCGACAAACACTCCGGAACATCAAAATATGCTTAACATACCTTAAATAACCTCTACATAACTTAGAAATAAGTTTTGAAGGCTTTGGTATGGCAAAATCAAGTTTAATCGCTTACAGGGACTAAATTCGACAAACTGTGAAAGTATGACGATTCGTACTAGAACAGACATTCCGGAACATGACCATAAGTTAAACATACCATAAATATCCTTTACATAGCTTAGAAATAGGCTTTGAAGGGTTAGGTGTGCTAAAATAAACTTTTGGGTCATTCAGGGACTAAAAGCGTCAAAAAGTGCACAAGTTTGCATTTTCGCGCATAACTTACATTCTGAAAACATCCGGACATCCAAAAATTTATGTAAGCATTAAAATATTTTATTTTAGTGTTTGGCATGATAAAATTCCATTCGTCGCTTAATTTGGATCGTTTTTGCGTTCGTTACGACTTCCGTCGTAATTAAGCGAATAACGCAACCGTACGACCAAACGAACCGACATCCGAGATGTTTTTGAGCATATTTTAAGTTCCCTATACTTTAACTTTATTTTAGATCCTTGAAATGGGGTTAACGGGGCTTAAAAGTGCCAAAAAAATCAAGTTTTACAAGTGCAGGGACCATTTTTGAAATTTCTGGCAGATTCAATGAACCTAGTCCATTTTGAAGTGTTGATGGTTTTAACCCATGGTTTTGCAAAACCATGGGCTGGTATTCAATGAACATAGTCCATATTAGGGGCTCCCATGGTTTTAGAAAACCATGGGCACACATGTAAGGTCCAGATCAAAGCTCAGTTTTCGATGAACGATCTTAACGGTTCTTGAATTCCTATAAATACCCACCCTCACTTCCTCCCAAAGCACACTTGAATCTGATTTTGGCTCTCTAATTTGAAGTTTATGCTTCATACCTGAGAGTAAATCGGATCAAGAGCTTGCGGGGACCTTCTGTAAGTATTCTTTCGTTCTTTTCATTCGTTTTTGTCGTTAAAGTCAAACTGCGTTTGACCAGTTTATGGTCAACGCGAAGTTCGTTTGAACTTCATAACGTGAGTGTAATCACGATGGTTATAGTCCCTAGTGACTATACCTACTGATTACCACGTTATCTAGGCTCAGTGACGAGTCGTAGTTTCGGCCAAAATGCGTTTTGTCGCGTATTTTGTAACCAAACTACTCTAGGATATCAAAACCGTTTGTTTTGATATCAAAACCGTTTGTTTTGATATCAAAACCTGTTTTCTAACTTAACTAAACATGTTCTAGCATGTTTAGCTCGTCATTTTTTTTAGATTAGTGCTTGTGTGGAGCCGAAAGTCAAGCGGACTAAACACCCGCTTAGACTTTCGAACACGACCCGTTTGGTCGATCATTAGGATCCGACCAAACATGTTAAGTGACCATAGTAGCGTAGGGAATAAACTTCCGAGGTTATACCTTATGGTCACTTAGGTTTGATTAGTCGCATGATAGGTAGTTTATATGCCTTAGGTAAATTACCAAAATGCCCTTTTTACGCCAAAATTCATTTTAAGCATATGTAACATAATTTTTGATATCTAAACTGATTTAGCAACAATATTAGACATGTTAAGGCATATTTTACTTATCATAGGGCTAGTTAGGCATTCCGAACGCGTTTTACGCGAACGACGCGTTAAAGTAGCATAAGCTACCTAAACGGGTCGTAATGGGTCGTAAGCACTTAGGTTAGGTTTCATTTTAGTATGTAGGCTTTGTTAAACCATATTACACGAGTTCCCATACTCGTTTGGTTTACGAACCCTCATTCTATTTGATCCTCCGATTTAGGTCTGGTTTATTAACATAGTTACCTATATTAGGTGCCGTTTGATTTCCGTGATCTCTAGCATTGTTTGGTTGTTACACAAGGACTTCTAGGCAATCTCAAGTGAGTACATAGACCCCTCTTTTACTGTTTTCCAAACTGTTTTGTGGTGAAACACATGTGCCTACTTGTTACTTTCATGCTTTCCAGTTTTCACATCATATACTTGCTATGTTCATTAGTACACTTATAGTACATGATTTACATTACATTGCCTTGCTATGTATGTTGACTGAGCATACTTAGTACATGGTTTTACTCTACATTTCTGCTATGTATGTTGACTGAGCATGCTAGCACATTGATTTACATTACCTTGTTTCGCTATGTATGTTTACTTAGCATGCTAGCACCTTGTTTACATTACATTTTGTTGCATATGCTCATCCAGCATATGAACACATTATATTACATTTTAAACCGTTGTAACCATTTGACTATGTGAACCGTTGTACCCATTTGACTATGTGAACCGTTGTAACCATTTGACTATGTGAACCGTTATAACCATTTGATTATATGAACCGTTTGTAACTGTTGAACCGTGTGAACTGTATTTGACCATACATAAACATTTCTACAATTGATTAAACATTTCATCTTGGTGGCTGTTTGGGTAAGTGATTTAAGTAACGAGGCGACGTGTAATACGATAAAAACATGGTGGATACGCCGCTGGTACTTCCTATATATAAGTGCTTTTATGGTATTACATATCGTAGCGTTATTTAAACCATTTCAGTTTATACATATTACATCTACAATACAATCTTCACATAAACATCGTTTTACAAATAACTTAACTTATACAAACCCATTTTACATGGTTATTCACTTAACCATACAGTATTCTTTTATATACATATCATTTGATTTATTCATTGCTTTTCAAATGATTTATGAAAGAAAACACTCAACAAGATTCATGACTACTTTTTATTAAACAGTTTCTTTAAACTCAAGTCATGAATCCTATTTTCACAAAACCTATGTATCTGACAGGCATTTTTATGTTGACGTACCTATTTTCACGTGTGTTTTCAGGAGCTGTTACATAGGATGATCGAGACACACTTAGGCGGACCTGTGCCTTAGTGACTTAAAACGAAGCAAGAACTAGTTAAATTATGTTATGTACTCTTTGTTTCTTGTTTTAAGACAATGTAACCCTCTTGTTTGATAAATAAAACGTAACTTTAATTTCCATGGTTGTGAAACAATTAATTCTGTTACAACACTCCCCGACGTTTCCACCACGTCTAGTTGTTCTACGTGGTCGGGGTGTGACAGTTTCCAAATCTGTTTTGGCTCAAATTTGGGTGACTTCTGTTTCACAGTTTCAGATTTCTTTTTCTCTTTTTCAACATCAACAGGCTTTAGATTTGGACATTTGCGACCAATGTGTCCAACTTTTTGACATTTAAAACATGTTTTCTTTAAAACATCTTTAGCCTGTTGTTTCTTCTTCTGAGCATAGATTTCTTCATTGGTCTGTCGACTAAATCGGAGTTCTTTCTCTTCTTCTGAACTTGTTACATGAACAAAGTTCATCTTTTTCTGAAGTTTTATCTTTTCAAACCTTTTCTTTTGATTTTGTTTCTTTTTATAACCCAACCCACCCTTTGTGTTTTTCTTTTTGTAACTTGGTTTGTTATAAAAAGTCTTCTTGCTCGCTTTACCGGAAAATTTGTCAATTTCAGATTTTTCAATTTCTACCAATTTAAAAACTTTGTCAATCTTTTCCGCAATCACATTTTGAATCGGAACTTCAACATCTGAGAATAATTTGTCTGATCCAATCATATAATAAGCCAACATTATTGGATCACCATTCGCATTTATCTCAGATTTTGAATTCTATAGGTAATTTTTATGGAAACTTTCCTCATCTTCAACTTGTGATTCGGACTTATCATTTTTGATAGAATTTTCTTTCAAAACGCTTTCGACAACCTTACTTACCACCTCTGAATCACCAACATCATCAGATTGGAGTAAGTCACATCAATGTTCTAAGGCAATTGATTAACCATGTCGAAAGCCTTTGCCACCGTCTCATCATCATAGAAAGTATAATTTTTCTCCAATGGTGGTGGAACCTGATGATATTCTGAACCTATTCCTTTTTTATTCTTTTCAGAATCATTATCATCCGGTTTAATGTTAAAAATACGTTCAAGAATATATGAAGAAGCATGATAACTTTGTAGTTTGTTATTTTTCTATTCTACTGTTAGGATATGAGTTTCTTTTTTATTGTGTTTTTGTTTAAGAAATGATGAAGATGAACAAGTAATGCAGCGGAATTAAAATGAAAATAAACTTTGCACATAATCAAATAGGAGAAATGCTTTTAACACACATGTTTGAACATTAAACCGAATGCTTAAATTTATTCCAAACACCGATTACAATTTTGCATGCATGTAACAAACTCCCCCCCAGCCTGAGCTCATAGTGTTTGTTCGTACAGGAAGAAAAGTGATGAAGAGCTAATAGAACAGTACAGGGTACTGTTCTATTTATAGGCACGCCCAAACCACTATGGCATCTTTGCTGACGTCACCATGATAGTGACATCTAACCTCCTAACAAACTCTAACTACTGCCCTTATTACAACTACTGATAGCAAACAACTGATTACAATATATAACATAGAAATACACTAAACTACTGATTCTTCATTCCACTTCTTAGTCTTCAGCAGTGCTTCTAGTCTTCAGCAGTACTTGAGGCAAGGCAGTTGTTTGAGTCATCAGCACTTTGGTCTTTATCAGTTCTTTGGAGACAACAGCAGTTAGGAAGGGTAGTAGATTTAATCCATCAGGTGTTAGAGCCATTATCAAGGGGAGAGAATGTAAACATAACATCTGCTTATTTTGGATCCACTGCTCTGATCCGGTTTTAGCTTTAATCAACTGTTCCTCTGATAGGGTTCAATCCCAACAATCTCCCCCTGGAACATATGATGCCAAAACCCTTCATTATTGTGGAACTTTATTGCCTCATCAACAGTTCCCTTATTTGCCCTTTGAGTTGTAACTCAAAGTCTAAGGCATCCGTGTCATCTTCATCCCTGCACAGTGGAAGATTACGGAGATCCTGTAAATCTTCAACACTCAGGCCTAGTGCTTGTTCCCCTTGATATTTTCTTCACTTCTCCACTGGACTTGATCACAGTCAGTACATGGGTCTGTTTGTCAGTTTTCCACTTTAGTACCTTTGAGTCCGGTGGGTTTCTTGGGAGATTTTTATTAGATGAGGAATTGGGAGATGGTGGCCTGGTGATGACTGACTGAGTAGTGCTTTGAGCTTTAGCAAGTTCAGGAATATCAGCCATCATTTGTTTGAGAACCATTTTTAAAACTTCATCACCAGCTGCTTGATCCTCTGGTGTTTCTGCATCCATCTGCTTTTGTCTTCTTCTTTGATAAAGAATGGCAGCATGTGGAGCAGTGGATTTCCTGACTTGCAGCTTTGGTGGTCTTGTTGAAACCTCTACTTCAGGATAGTCAGGCTTTTGTGGCATGTTTGGATTTTTCTTTCTCAACTCTTCCAGCCTGTGATAAGAATCAATCACCTTTTCTTCTTTCCACCTCATCACTTGGTTTCTAGACCCAAAATCAGTAGTAATGAGTTCCTCTTTCATTCTCTTTAGCTTTCACACCTTACCAGGCACATTCTTCTTATATTTTGCCCAATCAGGAGGAGTATGTTTAACCTTGTTTTTGATCATATCTTGAATCCTGGCTGCTTCACTTTCAAGCTCTTGAATGGTCCATTCTTTGTACATGTATTTTTCTCCTTTGTATTTCTTGTAAGCCATGATGTTATCAAGATAGTCTTTTCTCAAGGATTCATCTGCTCTTTCTGATAGTTGCTGACATACATTTTTTGCAAACTGCTCCAAAGATCTGACTTGTGTGAGCAGGAATTGATAATACCTTTGAAATTCTTTGTCAGATTTTCCTTGTGAGTTTCTTTTAGAGATATCCTCTGCTTGTTGAGCCTTAACTTTCAAGTATTCTTCAATGTTGTTAGGCCTATGATATCCTTCAACAGATGGCAAACTCCTTTTAGCAGGGTCATCTTCAAAGTAGAAAGATTTGATCTCTTCCCTGACTGCTATAAGTTCTAAAGGATATTGGACACCTGCAGGAGTAATGGCAGTGATTGGTTGTTGAACTTGGGCTGAAGAGAGAGGAACAGGGTTTGGAATATTAACAAGTGACAAGGGTTATGAAGATGTTGGTGGTGATGAAGAATCATCATCTTTCAGAATTATCCTTCTCCTTTTTGGTTTAGGAGAGGCTGATGAGGTTTTGGTTGGTTCAGTGGTGGTGATTTGAGTGGTGGCTATTGTAGTGGAAGTGATTGAAGTGGCTGTTGGCTGACTAACAGTTGTTGAAACAACTCGTGTTTCAACCACTGTTGTCATTACAACTGATGATGTGTCATCAGCTGTCTTCTGCTTTTTGGCAGGAGGTGATGGTGGTTTTGTAGTTGTTTGTGGTGGCGAAGGTATTTTTGGTGGTGGTGGTAAGGCAGTGGTTGTGGTGTGTGTTGAAGTGGTGGCAGTTGTTTGGCTAGCGGTTGTTGAAACCACTGGAGTATCAACAACTGTTGATACAACAGGAGTTTTAACAACTGCTGGTTTAGGAGATTGATGTTTGGAGCCTTTGGTGGGTTTAGAAGTTTGATTTGTGGGTCTGGATGGTGTGTGTTTGGGTTCCTTCACTTTTCTAGTGGGATTCTTTCTTTTTGGCTCAGGATTTTCATCATCCTTAAGCTCAGAAGTACCCTGCTCATTCAGCTCCATAAAAGCTCTTTTCTCCTGTTCCCACCTGGCTTTATCCTTAGCCTCTTTATCCCTTTTTACACTTGCTTTTGCTTCAGCAAGTGCATTTGTGGTCACATCAGTCTTTTTACTACCATCTGGCAAGGGAATGTCTGCAAGCATGCTTGATTTATCTGGTTCAATGTAGAGGCCATCTTCATACCCTTTCTTCTTGAACTGCTTTAATTTCTCCCCCTTTTTGGCATTATCTATTGGAGGGTTATCCACAAAGATAACGGTGGGAGGTACATGGCCAGTGGTGTTCAACATATGGGCCTTGATAGCCTTGATATCAGCCTGAGTATCTTTTAACCTTGAATCCATGAGATTTATGAGCTTTTAAACTTGAACCTCATGTTGCTGATCAGCTAATTCTCTTTGATGCTGGAGCAGTGGTTGAAATAAACTCCAAAGCTCAATTGCAGCAGGTGCAGGTTGTAGTGCAGATGCTTGAGCTGGAGCAGCAGTGGTTGGGACCTTTTGAACTTTCAACAACTGTTGCAGCATATCTTTAATTTCTGCAACAGATGTATCAAGTTTATAAATTCTACCCGTCAATTCTTGGTACATTAAACCATCACCCAACTTAATGGGATCATCTGATTTCCCACTTGCAGTGGTTGTAACAGTGGTTGACTCAGGAAATGTATCCCAAAAGTCATCCACTGATGCCCCTTTGTCTTGGTACTAGGTACCTCTTCCTTCAAAATGAGAAACACTTTTTAGTGAACCAGTGAAAACTGGATACACAAGAGTTCCCAGAGAAGAAATTGCCTTCAAGGAAGTCTTATTAATGAAACCACTGTCCAAATGCAAACCAGTGGGTTCAGCACTTGTAGTGGCTGCTTCACTTGAACTACCACCAAGAGTTACTTGTAACTCAAGGGGTGTAACCTCATCAGGTGTTGTTGGTGGGTTAGCAATGATTGATACATCAGACCCAATCATTTGTTGAGGTATATTCTCATTGATAGGTGATCGAGAAGGACTGGTTTATGTCTGGTTCAAATCAAGAGCATCCAATAAGAGTTTTGTTTGTGGGGGAATTGTGGAGGTGAGGTTGGGTGTAGAAAGCGAATTGGCCCCAGGCAGTGGGCTGTGGATGATAGAATCAAGTGATTCTAGAGCATCATATTGTGGTGTCCCAATGTGTACAACCTGTTCTTTTTGAGAAGAAGCAGGAGGAGTATGAGGCTTGGATTGAGATATTTCTACCATCTACTGTGAGGAAGTAGCAACAATGGTTTCTTGTGACTTTTGTGCTGTCACTGGCAGTTGCTCTGGTATCTCATCTTCCAGAGTTGCCTTTGATTTAGGTTTGGGGGTCTTTTGTGTTTTCTTTTGTCTTGGCTTTTCGGTGATTTTAGGTGTGTCACACCCCCAAAATCCACATGCGGGGTATCACCGCTTGGAGGCGTGACTGACCAGGATCAAGCCACCAATCATATTGAACAATGTATGTAGAAAATGTATTTCAAGCAAACAATATGAAAGGTGTTCAAAACCAAAGCATAGTTAAGTGTTTAGCGGAAGCATAATTGTAAAACCCAACATAAGTATTAAGTACGAAATAAAGTAATGTTTTTAGCATGGCACACACTGCCATGTCCCATAACGACCGCGCCTCCCTGTGCAAGCTCCATGAGTACCTAACGACCTGCAAGGCATGTAACAACGAGTCAACAACAAAGTTGAGCGAGTTCACAGTTGGTTGTTTAGTTATAGTGTTCGTTTCGTAAATCATATGTTCGTTTTGTAAACCATGTATCGTATTAATTCGTATCGCGGTCTCCCAGACATGTTTGCGAAGATTAGTGGGGGCTTCCCATGTGTTACTAGACCACGCGTATCGACTGCTACGAAAATGTAAGAGGTGCCCTAAGTCAATGTCTATCAGCATTGACCCTTTGCCCATAGTCCATTAGTATACGCCCGTCTGACTGGCACGGTGTGAGGTTTGTTAAACCTAATAGCGCTATTAACTAATGACCCGCTCGCCATAGGCCTCGGCGATTAAGTCGATAAATGAGGGACTTCAATGATAGAGGGATGGTCTTATTGTCGTAAGTTTGTAAGGAGAATACGCAAGTTTGTAGTTACCGTTCAGTTCTTTAACCCATTCCCAACCCTTGGGAATCCCATGCCTTGGATAGAGTGTGAACTCACCTTGGTTTGCTCGGTATGCTAAGTTATGTGCCCACAATTAATCAGTCAAGTCCTATAGTTATGCACGTATACCCAATTAGTTCAAGTTCGTAATGTTTCTCATGCAATCAATATTACAGAGTGTGTTTGGCAATTAACATCATGCATCACACAACAGTTAATCACATTCATACAATTCATGTTTCACATAATTGAATCTTTCACAGTTTGTTCTAATATGGTTATTCAATAACATACTTGACAGGGTTAACTGGCTTAACAAAGTTAACATACTTAACAAGTTACAGACTAAGCAGAATCAACATGCTTAACACAAATAATACACTAACAGAGTTAAAAACCCATTAGGGTTACACACTCAACAGAGTTGCATACTTTAACAGAGTCAAATAAAGTTAACAGAGTTAATTGTCTAACGAGGTTAATTAATTAATAGGGTTAATCAACTTGGCTTAACAGAGTTAACAGAGAGTTTCCTTCTTAACAGAGTTACCCTCTAACAGGGTTACAATACATAGCCTAACAGAGTTGATGGGTTTAACGGAGTTAATGATCTTTAACAGAGTTAACATGTTTTAACAGTGTCAATAACTTAATAAGGTTACAAGCTCAAAAGGGTTCATATACTTAACATACTTACGGAGTTAACACAACCTAGTTAACATACTTAACACAGTCGACATGTTTAACAGAGTTATTAGACTTAACATAGTTACTGTGTCACAACACTCACGAAATCTCTTTTTCGGCGAAAACCCCTAGTGATGAAATCACTGATTGGCGAAATCTCTTTTGTGGCGAAAACACTTGTGGCGAAATCCCTTTTGTGTTTTCGTCGTGATGGTGATTTCGTCGAACAGTGTTTTCGTCGGTTACATTCTCATCATCAATGTCAGTTACGTGTAATGGCAACCCTAATTATCTCAAACAGTTTCGCCTACTATGACAAACAATCGATCATAACTTCTCAATCATTAATACAATCCTAATCAACATCCATGTGGCATGTATACAACATCATCATTCAGTTCAGCAACTAAGCATATCAACATGTATCATCCACTCGAATAACACAACATATCATATAATCGAACATTATTGGCATGTTAATCTGTTTTCAAATCCATATCACATTAATACCATTCAAACCTTTCAATACTATGCACTCGATCCTAACAATCCTGCTCAACATGTTTCGCATGTAGTTACATAATCAATTAAATCAAGTATGTCGAAATCAGGAACAAAACGTGTAAATCACTAACCCAAGCAGAAGAGACAATGAATCGATCAATGTATGAGGCTCGAGTGGCTCACGGCTGCCGTTGGGTCTCAAAGGAGAGCGAGAGGGAAAGTGAGAGATGATTAGGGTTTTGCCGGTTACCCTTTTGCGTGAAGATTAAGAACAACATTATAACTACTCACTACTGGGCCAAAGCCCATTTGTTGTTTTCGCCAGTTAGTGGTGGACGAAAACACTAAAGTGTTTTCGCCATCCTGAGTGTTTTCGTGGGGTAGGGGTCTTCGACACAAGATCCATGTTTTACTGATTATACAAATCATATTATCAATACACTATGTATATATGTGTATCACCTACACCCTTGTAAGGCACATCATGTATATAAAACAAAACACACTTTGCAAATAAGTACTAGGTTAAGTCGAATAGAGACCTTGAAAACTAGGGTTGTCACATTATCCCCAACTTGAAAGAAATTTCTTCCCGAAATTTAGCATGCGGTTACTGAGGAAGCTAGTTAAGTTGCGTGATTTACTGGTTTTCCTGGGGTGTCACATCATCCCCCCGTTGATTTGGAATTTCGTCCTGAAATTCTGTAGTAGCTTCAGTCTCAGTAGTGATTGCACGGTTTTCGAATAACTGGGGATACTTGAGTTTCATTTGGTCTTCTCGCTCCCAGGTAAACTCTGGGCCACGCCGGGAGTTCCAACGAACTCGAACAAGAGGTATTCTGGTGTGCGTGAGGACCTTAACGTCTCGGTCCGTGATTTCTACAGGTTCTTCAACGAATCGCAGTTGATCATCGATAGTGAGCTCCTTCAGGGGAGCTACGAGGATCTCATCTGACAGACACTTCCTCAGATTTGGCACGTGAAAGACGTTGTGAACTGCACTGAGTTCTGCTGGTAGGTTTAGTTTGTAGGCCACCTTGCCTATCTTCTCAATGATTTCGAACGGTCTGACGTAACGTGGATTGAGTTTGCCCCTTTTTCCAAAACGAACCACACCCTTCCAGGGTGAAACTTTGAGTAGCACTCGATCCCCAACTTGGAACTCGAGTGGTTTCCTGCGCTTGTCTGTGTAGGCTTTCTGACGGTCGCGAGCTGCCTCCATGCGTTGTCGTATCTGAGCAATCCTTTCTGTAGTATCAACTACGAGTTCTGGGCCAGTGATTTGGCTGTCGCCAACTTTTGCCCAACAGAGAGGTGATCGGCACTTACGCCCGTACAGTGCCTCAAATGGAGCGGCTTGAATGCTGGTGTGGTAACTGTTGTTGTACGAAAACTCCACCAAAGGAAGATCTTTTTCCCAGCCGTTGCCGAAATCGATTACACATGCACGAAGCATGTCTTCTAAACGTGAGCCAAAAGACTTGCGCATTGCTTGCCACAGTTCAGAAGTAAAACGTGCATCACGATCAGAAATAATAGAGGTTGGCACCCCGTGCCTCGAGACAACTTCCCTAAGGTAAACGTCTGCTAAGGTGGAGAACTTATCCGTTTCCTTGATAGCCAAGAAGTGTGCACACTTTGTGAGTCGATCCACGATCACCCAAATAGTATCATTCCCACATTGAGATCTAGGCAAGCCAGTAACGAAATCCATGGAAATTTGCTCCCATTTCCATTGTGGTATTTCTGGCTGTTGGAGTAGGCTTGATGGTTTCTGATATTCAGTCTTGACTCTCGCACAAGTCAAGCACTTGCTAACGTAAGTTGCTATCTGAGCTTTCATGCTAGGCCACCAATACGTAGTCTTCAAGTCGTGGTACATCTTATCCGAACCAGGGTGTACTGAGTAGCGAGACTTATGTGCCTCGTCCATCACAAGTTCTTGTAAATTGCCATAGAGTGGGACCCAGATGCGTCCTGTTACCTAGTAGGCGCCGTCTCCCTTTCGTTCTAATCGTTGCCTTGAGCCGCGTAGGGCTTCAGCCCTGACGTTTTCTGGTTTCAATGCTTCTACCTGAGCATCTCGTATCTGTGTAGGAAGACTAGACTGGATGGTAAGTTGTAATGCTCGCACGCGTTTGGGTGTAGTATCTTTTCGACTGAGGGCGTCGGCCACAACATTGGCTTTGCCTGGATGATACTTGATCGCACATTCGTAATCATTCAATAGCTCGACCCATCGACGTTGTCGCATGTTCAACTCCTTTTGCTTGAAGATATGCTCGAGATACCTGTGATCGGTGTAAATGGTGCACTTGGTACCGTACAGGTAATGTCTCCATATCTTGAGCACGAAGACAACAGCTCCCAGCTCTAAATCGTGTGTGGGGTAATTCCTTTCGTGAATTTTGAGTTGGCGTGATGCATAGGCTATGACCTTGTCACGTTGCATCAACACACAACCAAGTCCCTGGATGGACGCGTCGCAATAAACCACAAAATCGTCTGTGCCCTCAGGAAATGAGAGAATAGGTGCGCTACAAAGTCTACTCTTCAAATGTTGAAACGCTGATTCTTGAGTATCACCCCAACGATAGGTGACACCCTTCTGAGTTAGTAAAGTAAGCGGCTGTGCAATCTTCGAGAAGTCTTTGATGAACCTTCTGTAATAGCCCGCCAAACTCAAGAATTGGCGGATTTCTGTTGGTGTACGTGGTGCAGGCCAGTTCTTGATCGAGTCGACTTTTGATGGATCAACGTGAATCCCATTCCCGTTTACCACGTGGCCTAAGAAATGGACTTCCCGAAGCCAGAAGTCGCATTTCGAGAATCTTTGCATACTGCTGTTCAGTTCGAAGGAGTTCCAAAATAGGTCGCAGATACTGCTCGTGTTCCTCCTGACTCTTAGAGTAGATCAGGGTGTCGTCGATGAGAGCAAGTGACACATTCATTTGGTTAGACTAGGTTCGAACGTCGAGTCTGAGGATCCATATCGGTCGTATCAAGTTCAAAGATCAGTACTTGTGGTATCATCACATGTATAGCCCAATGCTCATCGAGTACTATTCGTAGAGTGTAACTTGTCCAAGTGAGTGTCCGCGGGGATTGTTGTTAGGGTCACTGAATCCCAAAAGTATATCATGCATGGGTGTGGCAACATAAGAAGAAGTAGTTTCATCCGGTGGGTCAGCGTTTAAGAATCCACAGCAGGGGTTTACTCGACATCGAATGTACAGCTGGCTGTACGCCAGTTGGGTATAGTTAAGATAAAGTATGTCGTTGAGTACATATTGTTGTCACGGGGTTAAATCAATCAGAACAAGAACTTAGCATAGCAGCATGGTTATCGTACAATCGTGTAGCGTTAAGTTTCACTGTGACTCCCACCAGGAGCCGTTGGAATCGCCCCCAGGTGAGGGAGGGACAATTTACCTAAATTCGTGAACTTAGGTGTGTGTGTTTCATCAAGTAAGCAACCAAGTCCGGGGGTGGGTTTCCTTAAGTCGTGCAATTGAGTCCAAAGTACGTCCGCGTATTCATGAGGTTCCAAGGAAAGACGTGTAAACGCATTCAAGAGAGTATGATTGTATCAACATTACACCATCATTCTCAAGGTTTCGTGGAGTGATCACCAGTGATCAGGAGTCTAGCCTTCTAAATTCTCTAAGCTAGAGAGTGGTTCGTTTCAATGGCTCGTCATGGAGGAGCGAGAACGTAACGCTGTTGTGGTACGAGTGTGATGGTTTGCTCTAGGCCAATGGTAGGAAGCGGACATACTAGCCATCAATAATCATGAGTCGGTGCAAGAGTTAGTGCAGAGATTTTGTATATGCAAGAAAACTATCATAAAATAGGGTACGTCTCTTGTAGTGTAAGGTGGGTCATGCAAACGTATGATTTATCGTGCTTGCTGGTAGGTTGACTGATCCATAACTCTGTCCCTAAATGTCTTGAAGACTATTTCACCAATAATGGCATCCATTCGCTAAGTTGGGTATACGATAGAGTTAGTCAAATAGAATAAAAATGAACCATCCCACAGGGTAGTAAGGTAGTCTCGTGAAAGTCGTGGTATGGTTGTTGGCGTTTCATTAAATTGGTTGCCAATCGAAACAACAGGGAGTTACTGAGGTTCCTACGAAGAATCGAGTGTAATCAGGGTCCATTGATAACCGAAGATTTCAACCAGTTAACCTGCTGTCTAGAAGCAATTTCCAGTAGTGGTACATGGCGACATGGCACAAAAAGGGAAGTTCGTTGCATCACAGTCACAAAGGTATATCACTTGTTCAAAACAGAATTTGGTTGGTAGGGTTGCTAGTTTGCAAAACGATGTACGCGTGTAATTGTGGTTGCTTCGTTTCTGGTATAGACGACCAGTGGAGATGATAAGGTTCGTCAACAGGATGCGTGGGTGTAGTTCTCCTAAACCCAAGTTCATTTGAGCCGGTTTTGGTCTATGTGATTGTTGGCGTACAAGCCGGATGTACGGAGGGTCAAGTGGCGACGTCATGTCGAGATATGCGTACGAATAGATAGAATGCATAAACAGTCGTAGCAGGGTGACGAGAAATTAGAAAGGGGTTTGACCACCTCTTGTCAAGTAGTTAAACGATTATGTGTCACATGGGACGCAGTAGAGATAATAGGAAACATGCTACTGTTCTAACAATTATACCATAAACCACACATCATGCAAAAGTACCCTAGCAGGTAGGCAATATCAACTTAAATCACATTACCTAAAGTATTGAGTCTTGCACGTGGAGCGAAGCGTCGTTGTGGATCGTTGAGCACTGTACAGGTTATAGTCTGGTTTTAACAAAAACTTTTTCCCCTTATTAAAACCAAGTTCACTATAACCAATGGCTCTGATACCAATCTGTCACACCCCCAAAATCCACATGCGGGGTATCACCGCTTGGAGGCGTGACTGACCAGGATCAAGCCACCAATCATATTGAACAATGTATGTAGAAAATGTATTTCAAGCAAACAATATGAAAGGTATTCAAAACCAAAGCATAGTTAAGTGTTTAGCAGAAGCATAATTGTAAAACCCAACATAAGTATTAAGTACGAAATAAAGTAATGTTTTTAGCATGGCACACACTGCCATGTCCCATAACGACCGCGCCTCCCTGTGCAAGCTCCATGAGTACCTAACGACCTGCAAGGCATGTAACAACGAGTCAACAACAAAGTTGAGCGAGTTCACAGTTGGTTGTTTAGTTATAGTGTTCGTTTCGTAAATCATATGTTCGTTTTGTAAACCATGTATCGTATTAATTCGTATCGCGGTCTCCCAGACATGTTTGCGAAGATTAGTGGGGGCTTCCCATGTGTAACTAGACCACGCGTATCGACTGCTACGAAAATGTAAGAGGTGCCCTAAGTCAATGTCTATCAGCATTGACCCTTTGCCCATAGTCCATTAGTACACGCCCGTCCGACTGGCACGGTGTGAAGTTTGTTAAACCTAATAGCGCTATTAACTAATGACCCGCTCACCATAGGCCTCGGCGATTAAGTCGATAAATGAGGGACTTCAATGATAGAGTGATGGTCTTATTGTCATACGTATCCTATTGTAAGGAGAATACGCAAGTTTGTAGTTACCGTTCAGTTCTTTAACCCATTCCCAACCCTTGGGAATCCCATGCCTTGGATAGAGTGTGAACTCACCTTGGTTTACTCGGTATGCTAAGTTATGTGCCCACAATTAATCAGTCAAGTCCTATAGTTATGCACGTATACCCAATTAGTTCAAGTTCGTAATGTTTCTCCTGCAATCAATATTACAGAGTGTGTTTGGCAATTAACATCATGCATCACACAACAGTTAATCACATTCATACAATTCATGTTTCACATAATTGAATCTTTCACAGTTTGTTCTAATATGGTTATTCAATAACATACTTGACAGGGTTAACTGGCTTAACAAAGTTAACATACTTAACAAGTTACAGACTAAGCAGAATCAGCATGCTTAACAGAAATAATACACTAACAGAGTTAACAACCCATTAGGGTTACACACTCAACAGAGTTGCATACTTTAACAGAGTCAAATAAAGTTAACATAGTTAATTGGCTAACGAGGTTAATTAATTAATAGGGTTAATCAACTTGGCTTAACAGAGTTAACAGAGAGTTTCCTTCTTAACAGAGTTACCCTCTAACAGGGTTACAATACATAGCCTAACCGAGTTGATGGGTTTAACGGAGTTAATGATCTTTAACAGAGTTAACATGTTTTAACAGTGTCAATAACTTAATAAGGTTACAAGCTCAAAAGGGTTCATATACTTAACATACTTACGGAGTTAACACAACCTTGTTAACATACTTAACACAGTCGACATGTTTAACAGAGTTATTAGACTTAACATAGTTACTGTGTCACAACACTCACGAAATCTCTTTTTCGGCGAAAACCCCTAGTGATGAAATCACTGATTGGTGAAATCTCTTTTGTGGCGAAAACACTTGTGGCGAAATCCCTTTTGTGTTTTCGTCGTGATGGTGATTTCGTCGAACAGTGTTTTCGTCGGTTACATTCTCATCATCAATGTCAGTTACGTGCAATGGCAACCCTAATTATCTCAAACAGTTTCGCCTACTATGATAAACAATCGATCATAACTTCTCAATCATTAATACAATCCTAATCAACATCCATGTGGCATGTATACAGCATCATCATTCAGTTCAGCAACTAAGCATATCAACATGTATCATCCACTCGAATAGCACAACATATCATATAATCGAACACTATTGGCATGTTAATCTGTTTTCAAATACATATCACATTAATACCATTCAAACCTTTCAATACTATGCACTCGATCCTAACAATCCTGCTCAACATGTTTCACATGTAGTTACATAATCAATTAAATCAAGTATGTCGAAATCAGGAACAAAACATGTAAATCACTAACCCAAGCAGAAGAGACAATGAATCGATCAATGTATGAGGCTCGAGTGGCTCACGGCTGCCGTTGGGTCTCAAAGGAGAGCGAGAGGGAAAGTGAGAGGTGATTAGGGTTTTGCCGGTTACCCTTTTGCGTGAAGATTAAGAACAACATTATAACTACTCACTACTGGGCCAAAGCCCATTTGTTGTTTTCGCCAGTTAGTGGTGGACGAAAACACTAAAGTGTTTTCGCCATCCTGAGTGTTTTCGTGGGGTAGGGGTCTTCGACACAAGACCCATGTTTTACTGATTATACAAATCATATTATCAATACACTATGTATATATATATGTATCACCTACACACTTGTAAGGCACATCATGTATATAAAACAAAACACACTTTGCAAATAAGTACTAGGTTAAGTCGAATAGAGACCTTGAAAACTTGGGTTGTTACAAGGTGTGGGTTTCACAGTAGTTTTTTTGCTGCTGTGATCACCTAGAGCAGTGGGCTCAGCAGCAGGTGCTTGAGGAGCAGTGGTAGCTGCTAAATTCCGCTCAGGAGCATCTGCTTTTGTTTTGGAAGGTTTTGCTAATCTTGTAAAGGTTTTAACAGTTAAGATGTTTATTTGAAAAGAGTCACCTTGGGTGATCACATGAGCATCATCTTTACCAAATTTATTTTGAAAATAAAAGCTCAAAAACCTTGGAAACAGTAAAAATGCTTTGCTATTGACATTTTTGACCAAGTCATCAAAGATCTCCTGGGAATAGTTAAAGTTTTCATTCTGTAAAATAACATATCCCAGGTATTGGATCTTTAATGGTATCTCATTAAAAGCAGTTGTTTTATTTGAAACACACATCAAGAGGGTATGGAATAAAAATCTTGTTGCAGGAGGAAAGTAACCTTTTTGTAAGGTATCCTTCCTCATTTCTTCAGCATACCCCCTCTCAAGAAAATCAGTTTGATACTCGTTTTTGGGAAAAGAAGTTTTACCTTGCTGATCATTGAGTTCAAATACTTCTGAAATGGATTGTGATGTAATGGTGACCTTTTTACCCATTAGTGAGGAATTGATGGCTATGACCGTCTCACCTTGAGTTTCAAGTGTGGCATTTTTCCAAAATTCTCTCTGGGTTTTTAGGTAAATTGGAGCATCAGCAGTCAACAAAGTTTTGTACTTTGAAGACGACATAGTGTCAAGGATGGAGTCGTAGGTATCAATGGTACCGGGTTTTGTGAGGAGACCCAGATAGTTGTGAGGAGATTTGTATGGAATTTCAATGGGTGTGGTAGCAATTTGAGTGGCCTTTTTAGAAGATGATTTTGAAGTGGGTTTCTCAGATGAAGAAGACTTTGATTTTGTCATTTTGAAGAAGAACAACGATGAATGATTTGAGAGAGAAAAATGGAAACTGCTTTGAGAAAGGAATTTTAGAATTCAATTCGACAGTGTAAAACCCTGTTTGGGGGTTTTGATCAGGGTTTTATAGGGAAAAAGTGAATGCTGACGTGGCAGCGGTTGCAAAAAGATCTGACCGCTATGTACTGTCCACGTGCCAACCCCTGACGAGTAATGGAAGACAGTTGTTTTATGAAACCACTGATGGAGCAATATCAGTGGTTGTAACGTTATAATGACAACAGTGGTTGATTTTGACTATCAGTGGATAGCTTATCAGTGGTTGAAAACACTGATTTTGAACAACAGTGCTTACCAAGGAAATGAGAGAACAGGGGATGACTTTCAGCAGTGGACAACTTTTAACAGAACAGATGTTTTAGCAAAGCAGTTGTTAAGGCAGACTTTTAAGAATTTAATGAAAAATTCATTTTTAGCTATTTTTAAGGATGGATTTTTGATTTTCTGAAAACATTTTAATGCTTTTATTCATAGAAAAACAAGAGTTTGCTTGTTATTCCATGTTTAGCATGCCAATCCTAGAGATCAAGCTTTCAAAGGTGGATGTGTCTAATGCTTTGGTTAGCAGATCTGCCAGCTGATCTTTAGTTGGAACATGGTGCAGAGAAATCAAACCTTTTTCATAGCAATCCCTCACAAAGTGATGTCTGATATCAATGTGTTTGGTGGTTGAATGTGTCAGACCCAGACTTTTGCGGAAGCGTGATTATTGGTGTGACTTTCTTAATACCATAGCATTCAATCATAACAACGCTATATGATAAAAACTAGTAGATGTTCATCCATATATTAAGTTTGAAAATACCATAATATAAATTGTCAGAAACGTTGACACCGAATTCAAATTACAAACCATAATATGTTTTAATGATTTCGCGAAGACTCGACAAAAGATCTTAAATAAACCCTAGTTTAGAACCATGTATCTCGTCCAGGATTAAGATACATCTCCTAAACCCTACTGACTTGGATGACATCCTTTATTTGTGACACAGCTTGAGAACATGCAAACACCTGCCAAATCCACTTAGTTCCCTGAAATACATGTAATTTGAAAACATCAACAAACGTTGAGCGAGTTCATGTGTTTGTGTATGAATATGTCACACCCTGGCTTTGCGGAAGCGTGGGTTTATTTGGTGTGACTTCTTAATACCATAGAAACAATCATAACAATGCTATATGATAAAAACATGAGATATTCATCCATTAATAAAGTTTAGAAAAATCCCATTTTCAACAATATCAAAATAAGTTACAAACCTTAACTTGATTTAATTGAGTTCATAAAGACTTAGCAAAAGACTTTAAACAATACTAGGTTTAGAGATATGTAACCCGTCCAGGAAGAGGTTACACCTTCTAAACCCTGGATGACTTCTTTATTCATACGCAGCTTGAAAATACGTGCATACCGTGCCAGATCCGTTAATTTCCTGAAGTACATGTAGTTTGAAAAGTCAACATAAAGTTGAGCGAGTTCATGTGTAAGTGAGTATGTACAAACATTTGAAAATGTTGTAAGTATGTATAAAAGTCCCTGGTATGTAGCAATTAAGGAAAAAGAGATCACCATTGGGTTACAAAGCCAATGATATGTGTGAAGTGCTGTAGGAAGACTCAAACCTAGCAGATTTTTACGTCGGGCTCAAAGTCACCACCTGGTCCACTAAGCGGGCTCAGAGGTTGGGCTCGCTACACCCAGATAGATCTACCGCTAATGACCCTCGGTCCTACAAAGAGGATTAATGGCCTCCAGTTCTCGCCTACCCACTCACATGATCTAAGTAGTAACCCTCCTTAAACTAACCATACCGTGTAAGTAAAAGTTCGTAATAATCGTAAGATGTATTTCACCCCCGGAGTATAAAAACTTAAAACAGTTAAGAGAAAAAGGGGGGGGGGGGACATGAACTCACAGAAGTGCGTATCCAGCAACGTCAATCTCCAACTCTATCTGCTGCGTGACGACCTACACGTACTAATTCCTATTAGACGGACGGCCGTGCCTTGGCTTAAGGTTTAACGCTTTTGGGAAATAGTTAGACAACTATTTCGCATTTACACTTCTTAATCCTTAAATAAATATATTCCTTCCCAAGGATGGGGGTATTAATACATGTGCGTTTTATAATTCCGAAAATATATTTTTAAGGCTCACTTGAAAATATACTCTAATTCACTTGTCTAAAATATTCTGTTTCCAAAATATACATATTTTTCCCAAAAATATTATATTTTACTTCATACAATTTTTCCAAAATAATACTTTATCAAAATACACATTTAAGAGTATTTTCCGAAAATACGCAAGTTACATTTTAGAGTTCGCGTTGTATAAACAATACCGATGTAACTTAAATATTTATTTGTGAGGGCGTTGGTATTATTTTGGAGTCGTATTTTCATGATATTTCAAGCAACATTATCTTTACTCTAAAAATAATATATCTCTTGTTCACAAAATAATCACGTAAGCACACAAGCGTTTTATTATGGAATATATATTCTCAATATATATTTAACAAGTTTCATTTACGAAAATCTACCTCCGACACTTGGTTATTTTGTAATAAAAATCATGGCGAAATTTATATTTTGGAAAACAAGTTAAAAATATATTTATAACACTTGTTACCAAAAACATTTCTAAGTGTTATATTTTCTGGAAAATTTCGCCAGAGTTTCCTCAGTAAACGGAGGCGTCCACGCTTACTAGCGTATCATTTTCTTTTGTAAAATCATTCAATCAGTTCTCAATTAACCAACCCGACATTTAGACATGCAAAACACTACTTATATCGTTTCAGTTTTAATATACAAAACTGGGCCGTTTTCGAGTATTTTAATAAAATAGTTATCTTATTCCAAAAATTTCCAAACTTTTATAGAATGTCTTATACGAACCAAAAATTATTGTGTAAAAATATAGGGGTCCAAATCATCAACAATATTTTATAGAAAATCGTTTTCCGGACCGAAATCAGATTTATCTTTTTCTGACCACAGTCCACGGAATAATTTGTTAAAATACATCGTAAGTCCGATTTATGAAATTCCAGTGGGATAATTATAAATACATCGGTGGTCATCTACAGTAAAAATTTCATGATCTAACTCTATACATATTTCAAGTTATGACTAAAAATGTAACACCCATTTTCTGCTGTAAAAATGCAGCTCTAGCTGCTGTTACAAAACGACACTTTAAAAATAGTAAACGAAGTCCAAAAATTATGATTCCAGTGCCATTAGAACCGTATTTTATAGTACATATATCTAGACTTCAGAAAATACATTTTTAGTTTAGTTAAGGACCTGTTACAGCCGGTTAAAGTCGGCTGAAAGTGCAGATCAGCATGCTGTTTGAAGGTTAAATGTTACTAAAACGCACCCATACGTTCGCCATCCTTTCTAATATGATTAAAATCAGATCATGAGTTTGTTACAGCAGATTATGGTTTGTTTATTTCAGATTTATCATGATTTACACCACTGGTTTCTCTTTATCCACTTTGTTCATCATATTCTCAAGACTTTTAGTTATGATCTTGCGTGTTCCCGATCTTTAACCGTTAAATCTCTTATTAACCACTTCAAACATGAACAAGAGGATGTTTAGAGACACTTACTACTAGCTCAAGGCTAGGGAAGAATCGAAGCGAAAACAAGGTGGTTAATAGCGATGTAGAGAGGTCCTTGAGATTTCGTAAGCACCGGGCCTCCTCGTATGTCACCTTGCACCTTTGTGTATGTAATAAATGGTTGTATGAAAGTTGAATGATGGTGAGATGGTGGGAGAGTGGTGGAGCCGTAGGTAAAGGAAGAGAGAAAGGGAAAGCTTGTGTTGATGTTGTGTTGTGCAAATGAATTTAGTTATCTCTTGTGCTAATTTATAAACCATTTGTACTAATAACCATCAAATAATATGTCCACTAGATTTTTGACAAAGTTAAATAAAATATTCAAAAGTGTAAGAGGTGTGTCCCCTCTTGGGGACCGATTCGGTCAAGGGGGGTGGGTTAATAGTTGGGTTTGAACTTGATAGTTAGTGTTTAGTTATGTTAATTTGTAACTAATTTAGTATAATAGTGTGTCATGTTTTGTAACGGGTGTTAGGGTACTCGGGGACCCTAACTGGCTCAGAAAAAGAAAAACAATGTCATTGACAATATTTTTATGTTCCGGGTAAAGTCCGGTTGTTCGGTTGGATATTAATCCGTTAAAGTGCTAAATAGGCATTTAAAGTGTCGTTAATATTAGTTTTAGTGACACAATGAATTCCCGACACTTTGGAAAGTGTCTAGTATTATTTTTCCATGTTTTTGCACTTTACTAGTTAGCTTAAATGCTGAATTTTGTAATAAAGTGCAGAATTTTGTACTTAGAGCATGTTTTAGGCACATCCGGTCACTATAACTATCACCTAGTGACGCAGTTTTAGAATCCTCACCTCCCTACACTCCCTACTGGTGTAGTAATCTATTCCCGGCTCATACTGGCCTCAGAGACAATGTCTGTCTGATGCTGGCTATGTCAGCATGTTTACTGGGTTATCCGTTCATTGTGCTACTGTGCTTTTGTGCATCAAGTTTGTCACTATAGTTTTGTGTAATAAAGGAGTGACAGTAATAAAGTATGATGCATGTATATGTATGTATCAGAAATCAAGTAGCAGTTTAATCACAATTGTAAGCAAGCACAGTAATTAAGCATTAATTAAATATTAATTAATTCATACGGATACCTGATTTGGTGAGGGTTGTCACAGAATAAACCTTTAAAGTATGTATGTATGTATGTATGTATGTCCCTGGTATGTAGCAATAAGGAAAAACAGATCACCAGTGGTTTGCAAGGCCAATGGTATGTGTGAAATGGTGCAGGAAAACTCAAACCTAGCGGATTTTGCCACGGCATTAGTATGTGGACATAGTCACCACATGGGCCACCCTGGTCCTCATGGGTGTGGGCTCGCTACACCCAAATAGATCTATCACTCATGTCCCTCGGTCATACGGCGAGGATTAATGGCCTTAAGTGTTGTACCCACCTTTCACATGATCAAGCAGTAACCCTCCTTAGCTAACCATACCATGTATAAAACGTTTGTAAACAATTGTAACATGTATTTCTCCCCCGAAGTTATAAAACTGAAAATAGTTAAAAGAAAAGGGGGACATAAACTCACAGTTTTGCGTCTTCGGTACTCGTAACTCAAATCTCGTCAGCAAACACGACTACCTACAATGTACTAATGTCTATTAGACGAACGGGCCGTGCCTTGCCTCAGTATTCACGTTTTTTAGTTACGTTTCTTTTATGTCCTCAATATTATTCCAAGTTAAAATTACTTGTTAAAATAATAATTATTTTAACTTTAAATTATATTTAATTTTGGAATAATTGTTAAACAATATTTTGTAATAATACTTCTCAAGTATTTATACTTATATTTCCTTCCCAAGGATGGGGGTATCTCATACATGTATTTCCGTATGCTTGTATTTTTTAAGTATACTCACACTTGATTATTCTGGAATATTGAATAAATATCCAATATTTATTTCCAAAACACATGTTTTAAGGAATATTACTTAGAAAAGTTATTCATAATTTTTCTTTTGGTAATACTATTTGTAGTTCCAAATTAATATATTTTCAAGTCTCACTTTAGAAACTATATATAAACTTATTTTGTCCAAAAATAATGTATTTCAAGAAAATATATATTTTTCTCAAAAATCATATATCTTCTAAATATTCTAAGAAAATATATTTTTACTTTAAAAAATAATATATTTTCTCCTTGTCGAAAATATGATATACTTTGTAATAATAATAAAAATCATACTTTCATTTCTTTTGTATCCAAAATAATATTTACCAAAAATATGCTCATAATTGTAGTTTCCGGAATATTTTGTAAGTTACAGTCTTCCGTTCGGTTTCACAATATTATGTGTGTAACTTATATATTTATTCCTTGTGATTTTTGGTAATATTTTGGATTGTAAATTTCTTGGTATTTGTTAAGTTATATTATTTCAAACCCTAAAATAATATAACTATTACACAAAGTATACAAATATTCACACACATGTCTTCTAAGTATATACCTTTCAAATATATATTTAGTTATTTTTATTTACAAAAACCAACCTCCAATATTTGTATTTTTGTAACAAAATCTATGGCAAGGTTTATATTGAAAACTCATGATCAAAATACACTTGTAAATATTGGTTTGAAGATATTTTTCTAAGTGTTTATATTTTTAGAAAATTTTGCCATAGTTTCCCCTAAAAATGGAGGTGTCCATGCTATCAAAGCATATCATTTTCTAAAAAAAATCATCACAACAATCAACAATCAACCCTAGACAACTTACACTTATCAAGTGCAAAAACAATGATATTTACATAATAATCATGAACTTGAATTTTCATAAAAACTTGTAGTAACTTGGTAGTGTGTTTAGTAGGTTTAGTTACCCTCCAAAATGTATTTACTTCTTTATAAACTTCATTCTTGAAAGATTTAGGTGTTTACAACTTGTAAACATGTTTTACAAAAACATTTCTTTATGACATCTTCTTGTTTCACAAGTGTTTATACACTTGTTTTACCACCAAAAATAGTGTATGTTTAAGTAAGAACCAAATCTAAGTAAATCTTGTTATTTAACTTGGTTTCTTTGGAAAACCATGTTTAAAATCATCCAAATTTATATCTAGTAACATGTTACATACTCCATCATTTACAAAATCATTTTCATTCTTCTAGTTCATGTGAAACATAAAGTATGATGATCTTGGTCTTTCACAAGATCACCACCTTAACTTACTAGATCATGTGTTTAATCACAATCTAGTTGGTTCCATATGGTGTCTAACATCATAACACAAATGATCAATCATCAAGAAGCAAAATAACACTAATCAACATGTATTCATATGGTGTTAAGCTTATGTTAAAGTTTCATGATTATGTTCTTTAGTGTTCTTCAAGATTAACAACATATAACATCTTTTAACCAACAAAACTAGAAGTAACAAAGGGTTATAAGGGCCTTACTACTAGCTCTAAGGCTAGGGATGAACACAAGAAGTTGAAGATGATAAATGTGTTGGATAAAAGCAAATGGGAGAGGTCCTTCAATCTCCAAGAGCTCCAAACTTCCTTAGACACCTTCTTGCACCTTAGGATGAACTTGGAATGTATGGAAGTGAGTTGAAGATGGTGGTGGTGTGGTGGGTTATGTTCGACCGAGAGGGGAGAAGAAGGAAGGAAATGGAGTGGTGTGTGTTGATGTGTGAGAGATAATGAGCATTAGGTCTTCTTATATCCATGTTTAGTGTTTAACCAATGGATCATATGTTCTCAATAGTACATACAAATCTCTAATCAAATCTTCACAAGATTAAGGAAATCAAGGTGGTGGGGCCACCTTGTGACCGTCCACATGAGGGGGGGGGGTATTAGTTGTGGTTTGATGACAAGTTAGGAGATCTAGTTAGGATTTAAGTGTATTAGTTAGATGTTATGTGTATTATGTGTTATATAGTGTGTTAGGGTGTTCGGGGCTCATAACTAGCTCAAAAATATCAAAACAATGCTTCTAGTATAATTTTGATGTTTCGGGTAGTGTCCGGTTGCTTGGTTAGATACCGGTTCGTTAAAGTGTCAAACTATACCGTTTAGTGTTCATTATGTTACCTTTTGTGACACTTTTAATTCCTGACACTTAGGAAAGCATTCAGGACCATTTAGTCATATTTTTGCATGTTACTAGCTTGTTGAAAAGCTAATTTTTGCTGAATTATGCAAAATTCTGCACTTTATGTGGGGTTTAGGCACTTTTCGGCACTTTATCTATCACTTAGAAAAGCAGTTTTGTGGTCCTTACTTCCCTACACACTATACTAGTTTAGTACTTAGTCTCTGGCTCATACTGGGCCTTAAAACACTGTTTGTCTATGTACTGAACCTCGTCAGCATTTTTCTGAGTTATCCGCTAACTGTGCTAACTGTGCTTTGTGCATCATTTATGTTAATATGGTTTGCATGTAATAATGAAGTGACATCATGCAATATGTGATGCATATGTAAGTATGATACAGTAATCAGAAAGCAGTCAAGTATAATTCAGCACAGTCATTAAGCACTAATCATGGTTAATTAAATTGTACGGATGCCTGGATTTTTACGGTTGTCACATTCTCCCCCTGTTAAGAAAATTTTGTCCCAAAATTTTAGTTCTGCTACTAGCTGCAGGGGTGTTGGGGAACAAATGTGGGTACTTTGCTTTCATGCGATCCTCACGCTCCCAAGTGAACTCTGGGCCGTGTCGCGCATTCCAACGAACCTTGACGAGTTTAACACTACTCCTGCGTGTCTTATTAACCTTCCAATCAGTAACCTCAACAGGTTCTTCAGTAAAGTGGAGTGTGTTGTCAATGTGGGCTTCATCGGCAGGAATGACAACTGTTTCTTGAGTTGGACTCTTTTTCATATTAGATACAAGAAATGTATCATGAACGCCATTCAGTTCTGCGGGTAGATCCAACTTGTAAGCTACAAGACCAATCCTCTCCAGGATTTTGAACGGTCCAATGTATCACGGGTTCAACTTCCCACGCTTCCCAAAGCGTGCTACACCCTTCCAGGGTAAAACTTTTAATAAAACCATATCTCCCACTTGAAACTCCAAGGGTTTCCTCCTTTGGTCCGCATAGCTCTTTTGTCGATCACGAGCCGCCTTAATGCGCTCTCGGATCTGTATAATCTTGCCTGTCATCTCTTGAACCAATTCGGGACCAACAAGCTGTCTATCACCCGCATCTGCCCAGCATAACGGTGATCGACACTTGCGTCCATAGAGAGCTTCAAACGGTGCAGCTTGAATGCTCGCATGGTAGCTGTTGTTATACAAGAATTCTACCAAAGGTAGATGAGTGTCCCAACTACCACCCAAGTCCATTACGCAAGCTTGCAACATATCCTCTAACGTTTGAATCGTTCGTTCGCTCTGGCCATCTGTCTGTGGGTGAAAAGCAGTACTCAGATTCAACTGAGAACCAAAGGCTTCTTGGAAGAATTGCCAAATCCTTGACACAAATCTTCCGTCTCTATCGGATATAATCGAGATAGGCACTCCGTGTCGTGCAACTATCTCTCTGAGGTATAGCTCACCAAGCTTACCGGTGTTATCTTTCTCTCTGATCGGTAAAAAGTGTGCAGATTTCGTCAGACGGTCTACGATTACCCAAATCGTATCATGACCTCTGGGTGTCCTTGGTAACTTCGTTATAAAATCCATTGAAATCTGCTCCCATTTCCACATGGGTATTTCAGGTTGTTGCAGAAGACCTGAAGGCTTCTGATATTCTGCCTTTACCTTGGCACAAGTCAAACATTTGCCAACATATGTTGCAACATCACCTTTCAATCTGGGCCACCAATAGAAATCCTTTAAATTTTGTACATCTTATCCGATCCTGGATGGATCGAGTACCTTGATTTATGTGCTTCATCAAATATCACGTCTCGTAGACCACCGAAGAGGGGAACCCAAATTCTTCCCATGAAACACAACGTTCCTTCCTTATTGGGTACTAACTGTTTCTCCATCCCACGGATATATTCATCCTCAAAATTCTTTTCCTTAAGAGCTTCTATCTGCGTGGCACGAATGCGCGACGAGAGGTCCGTTTATACAATCATTTCCAATGCCCTAACCCCTATGGGCTTAATCCTTTCCTTTCGACTCAAGGCGTCTGCTACTACATTCGCCTTACCTGGGTGATACTTGATTTCACAATCATAATCGTTTAACAGCTCTACCCATCGGCGCTGTCTCATATTAAGCTCCTTTTGATCAAATATGTGCTACAGGCTCTTGTGATCAGTAAAGATCGTGCATCGGGTACCATACAAGTAATGTCGCCAGATCTTCAAAGCAAACACCACAGCGCCTAGTTCCAAATCATGTGTGGTGTAGTTCTTCTCATGGATATTTAACTAGAGTGAAGCATAAGCTATAACCTTCTGTCGCTGCATCAATACGCAGCCTAATCCCTGACGCGAGGCTTCGCAATATACCACGAAGTCGTCGGTGCCTTCGGGTAGTGTAACCACCTTGGTTTTCACACTTGTATTTGTTTTGACTTGCATTGTAACAATTACCGTATTTGGAATAAAACTTATTTGATCCTACTTGCTTTGTGCTCATACCGATACAAACACGTGAAACAATTTCAAATTTGTTGAGTTTTTATACTATTAAACACGGTTACATAAACTATAAGGGTTTATTGTGACTACTTGTGAAACTACTAGTTGAGGGACCTATTTGACATTCTTTAAAACCTGCTTGAAATCTATTACTTTTTAAGTTCAAGGACTAAAACCATAATTATTTGAAAGTACAAGTCCATGGGCTAAATTGTCATTTCTGAAACTATATAAATACAAGGGTTAAAGTGCAATTATTTCAAACTACAAGTTTAGGGTTCTTTTTGTAAAAACTGAAACTTCAGGGACCAAAGTGTAAATATTCAAAAATTCGGTCAAAAGGGGGTCTTCTGTGTAAGAACCGGCCCTTGTAAGGATCGAACTCGCACCTCTCGTTTAGTACCGTAATGCCTTAACCAGTTTATCCTCCTACTCGGAGCTGTTAGGATATGAAATTTAATTCCTTTTATACACTATTTAGGATTAATAATATTTAATTAATTATAATTTAAAACAAAAAGGGTTTAAAACCCAATCGAACCGGCCACGAACAAGACTCGAACCCGCGTGTGTACCGTATAACGGAAACGACTTAACCAGTTTATCCTCCTAATAGGAGCTGGTATATATTGAAATTATATTGATTATATACACTCGATAGAAATTAAATATATTATTTCAAACATGAATCAATCGCACTGATGACTGATTTCGATCCATTTCGGATTGTTTAATACCTTTTGATCTCTCCAGAACATCTACAACCCATACCCAACCCAATTGAACATTTAATCGACACACATCAGTGCCAAATTGCTGTAAAATCGAACTTTTATTTAAAAATTAAACAGATCGAAACCACTAAGAATTGTTGGATCTGAGATCAAATTGAGCTGGTATTTAAGTCCCTCAGACTCCCACGAACCTCTTACACCCTTCACAATCCACCAACACTTCGTATTTCGTCGAAACTAAAACCTGCAACTTCGCCGGAAGTTTCTATCGCCGGAATTAGTCGAACCGTCGATCCAGACGATACCGGTCAGTTCAATCTTTGCCAATTTATTTGTTTTTGGTTATACAATGTTTTCTGATGTTCAATTTAGCTTAAAACTTGAGTTTGATCGATAATTATAAGGTTTGACTTATCTGTTTGACTCGGTCTGAACAATTGGGGAAGATGACCAATTTCCATTTCTGTATTTATTTTATTTAAACTAAACTTAAACATAACCACCAGGCCTGGCCCAGTGGTTGTGTCTGTTGGTTTGCAATCGGTTGACCCGGGTTCGAATCCGGGGACAACCAAACCTTTTTATTCTTTTTATTCTTTTTATTTTTAATACTTTTAACATTTCAATAATTTTTATAACATTATTAGACACTGTTACTTTTATTAAAAATATAAAGTTAGTCAATTTATTTATAAAACTAATTTTTATGATATTAAAACAGTTTATTATTAAATAATTCATAATAAATCAATTTTCAGGAAATAAATACTGAAATTTTTATGTTAATTATTTGGAAAATTGGTATTTAATAAACCAACATTTGCCCAGTTGGTAAAGAATAATCCTACCTACAGAATTGGTAAATAATAATACTACCTTTCAATATGTTGGTACTCAATAGACTTCTGTTAGTTTTTTTTAACTGAAGTTAGTTTTTAACTTTTATTTATTACACAAACAGTCCCTGTAGTTATAATTTACTAGTTTTAACTATGAGTTAATAGCCAAAATGGTCCCTGAGGTTTGCACCGCCACCACCACCACCACCACCGCACCGCCGCCGCCACCACCGCCACCACCGCCGCACCGCCACCACCACCACCACCGCCACAGCACCGCCACCACCACGATTAACGCGGTAATTTACGACCCTTAATTTCGTGATATTATACATACACACACAAACTTTATCTTCTTCATCTCACAAACAAAACATGGACCGACATCACATCTGCACAGACTGAGTTAAATCCGAACTCAATCCAACGAAACCAGATTTATATCAAAAACTGAATATCAACCCTCAAACCTAAACCGAAACTGACCATGATCCGTACCCGTTCTGAACCGAAGGTGAACCGATCCAAATCTCGAGCCAACGTAATCACCACTACTGTTGCCGTTGCCGGAGTCTCTGCCGCCCGCTGCCGTCAGTCCGACACGAGACCACCACCACTGCTACCGTGGTCCTCACCACCACCTCCGCCTGTCGTCATCCCAAACGTCATCGACCACCACCCACGTTCCACTACCGAAACCATCACACCCCGACCTAAAACATCACATTTGAGCGAGAAATGAACGAATCTAAAAGAAGGAGATGAAGCGGGTGAGTTTTAGGCGCTTACCAGGGTGGGAAAACTCGAAGATTCATGGCGGCCGTGGTCCGAAACCACTACCACCGCCGTTCGAACCGGAAATCTGGTGTCGGAATCGCGTTTAGGGGACTCGATTTGGGGGGAATCTGCCGCTGAACCACCGTCAACATCCACAACCGCCGCCGCTGGTCCGCCATGTCTCTGCCGGAGCTCCTCCGGTTAGGTGTCTGCCGAGAGAGAGAGAGTGTGAGGTGAGTGTGTGGGCTAGGGTTTGAAGTTCATGTATGTGTGTTGTCTGATGTATGTATCGGAGAGGAAGAATGATAAAGTTCTTGTATGTGTAGTTGGTGTATGTATATGCATACCTCAGGGACCATTTAGGCTATTAACTCATAGTTAAAACTAGTAAATTATAACTACAGGGACTGTTTGTGTAATAAATAAAAGTTAAAAACTAACTTCAGTTAAAAAAAACTAACGAAGGTCCATTGAGTACCAACATATTGAAAGGTAGTATTATTATTTACCAATTCTGTAGGTAGGATTATTCTTTACCAACTGGTGAAAGGTTGGTTTATTAATTACCAATTTTCCTAATTATTTTAAGTGGTGAACTTTACAAAAATAATGATTTTACTGATATTTTATACAATTTTGATATTTATATAATTAAATCAGTTTTATTACTTATAAATATAGTTTAATTTAATATATTTAAATTATATAACTATATAATTTTTATCCAAAATTATTTTTATGACAAAATAGACATATTACCGAGTTTATATAAATTTAGAGTCTGAATTTTTATTATATTTAATTATTTAGATAATTAAACTTATATAAACTTATTTATTATTATTTTAAGCAAATTAATTCATTCTATTTATTTAAAATGAATCCAAGGCCATAATAATTATTTTAAACCAATAATATTCAAGTACAATAATTAAAAATATTATTTTTAATTATTCTGATTAAATTAATTAATTTGATAATTAGATATATTATTATCAAATTATCCCTTTAAACTATATAATTATCATTTATCAAATAAATATATATTTTCGAGCATCTAAATTAATTTATAATTTTTATAAATTAATAATATCACTTGTAAAATATTTTGGTTATAATCAATTATTTAACTATGTTATTTAATTATATTAGTTAATTATATTTGATTTATTATTACAAATGTTTATATTAAATCAATTGTATAATTTTGCAATTTATGTTAATTGAATATTTTCTTATAAATAATTCCTTTATATCATACTCATTTTCCGAGTTCTCTATTAGGTTATCCAAACCACATAATCACCGTTTATCCAAACCCTATTAAATTCTATAGATTTAGGATTTCCGTTCAAAAACAATTAAACGCTTTTATTGATACAAATTCTATATTGTTGCATGTTCAATCAATTAGAGTGACGTGAAATCTTGTTTCCAAAAACTCTTACAATTACATACGTGTTTGGACTTACCCGCAATCAAGGTGAGTTCATAGTCCCTTTTTACATTATTTTTGGGATGAAACATATGATACAATGTGATACAAACTTATTTGCTATTTGTGGATATCCCGATTGTCCTTGCATTTGCTTAATACTTGTTGTTGTTACTTTAACGCATTTACGTTCATTAACTTGCAAAAGCCCAACGGTTATATTATAGCGCTATAGGTGTGACGCCCCATCTCACTTCCAGTGAAACTATTTGTTGCAATTGTTGTTGTTGATACTCATGTGAAACTTTTTGGAAGTGTGGTGATAGACCCGTGTTACGTCATAACGAAGGTTTGAATGTACCACCAAGTGACTACTTGTATTACTCTTTTGCTTAAAGACATATCACATGCCACAGTGTTAAACCATTTTCATATCACATTGTTATTTTTGCCTAACAAAACCTATGAATTCACTCAACCGTTTGTTGACCCAATATTTTTCTAACATATGTTTCAGGTGACAATGTTTGATGATATGATTTGCAAGAATATTTCATATAGGATTGATCAAGATTTATGCCTTAGATTAAATCCGAATCTATCATTTGTGAAACAATTTGTTATGATGTATTTTGTTTATGTACTCTTATTTACTCGGATGTGAATGCAATCTCTTTAATTGAATCTAAACTATATTTCAACTTAATTTAATCATCATGTGCTCAAATGCATTCTGCCATGTTTCGTGATGCCCTTGACTTTTCCGCCTCCGGTCGGGGTGTCACAGGTAGGGACAAGATGGGTGCATCGCAAAGCTTGTTTTTCAACAACTGAAATGCTTCTTCTTGTTTGTCTCCCCATTCATATTTCTTGTCTTTTTGAGTGAGGGAGGTCAACGGTTGAGATTTTCGAAAAATCCTCAATAAATCTGCGGTAATAACCTACCAAATTTAGAAACTGACGGATCTCGGTTGGCGTCTTCGGAGTCTCCCAATTCTTGATTGCCTCGATCTTTGTGGGATCCACATGAATTCCATCTTTGTTAACCACGTGACCAAGGAACTGAACCTCGCGCAACCAGAACTCACACTTTGAGAACTTCGCGTACAATTTCTCTTTCTTGAGCAGCTCTAAGATAGCTCTTAAATGTTGCCATGTTCTTCCTTCGTCTTTGAATAAATCAAAATGTCATCGATAAACACAATCACAAATTTATCGAGATATGGCTTGCAGACTCTATTCATCAAATCCATAAACACTGCTGGCGTGTTTGTCAAACCAAATGGCATAACCAGGAACTCGTAGTGTCCATATCGAGTCCTAAAGGCCGTCTTTGGAATACTCTCCTCTTGAATTCTCAACTGGTGATAACCTGATCGAAGATCGATCTTGGGGTAAAAACTCAAACCTTGTAATTGATCGAACAGGTCATCAATCCTTGGTAAAGGATACCGATTCTTAATGGTCAACTTGTTTAGCTCTCGGTAGTCGATACACATGCGGAAACTACCATCTTTCTTCTTAACGAACAAAACTGGAGCTCCCCAAGGCGAGAAGCTTGGTCTGATAAATCCCTTGTCCAATAGCTCCTAAAGTTGTGTCGACAACTCTTGCATTTCTGAATGCGCAAGTCGGTAAGGTGCCTTGGCTACAGGCGCGGCACCTGGAACTAAGTCAATGTGAAACTTGACTTGTCTTTGTGGCGAAAATCCTGGCAAGTCTTCGGGAAAGACTTCAGGATATTCCTTCACAACTGGAATGTCTTCTAGCTTTGGCTCAGCGGCTTCCTTGTCCACAATGTGTGCCAAGAAGGCAACACATCATTTCTGCAAACATCTTCGGGCTTTCAAACAACTAATGATCCTTAGAGGCGTATCGTGCTTCTCTCCATGTACCACAATTGTTTCTCCATTCGCCACCAGAATGCGAATGACCTTCTCGTGACATACGATCTCTGCTCGGTTGCTTGACAACCAATCTATCCCCACTACCACGTAGAAGCTTCTCAACTCGACTGGCAGAAGATCAAGCGTAAACTCGTGCTCCCCAAGCTCTATTACGCAACCTCTAATGACTTCATTCGTTTCTACTAGCTTTCCATTAGCTAGTTCTATTGAATACAGAATGTCATGCTTACTAGCTAGCAACCCAAGTATATTCTTAAATTCTAGGGATACAAAACTATAATCGGCACCGGTATCAAACAGTACAGATGCAAAACGTTGGTTGATAGGGAACGTACCAGTGACCACATTTGGATCTTGGCGAGCTTCCCTCGCTCCTATTTTAAAAACCCTTCCCTGAACTTGGTTGATTTTTGGGCATTCACGTGTGAAGTGCCCAACATCTCCATAGTTAAAGCACCCTGGTCCCCGACCATTTCCATTTCCATTACCACCCTGGTTGTTGTTTGCTCCACGGTTTCCACTACCAGCTTGATTCCCCAAATTACCATGATTACCATTACCGCCATTTCCTCCTTGAGGGCGGTTTCCATGCCCATTTCCACCACGGTTATTGTTTCCATTGCCACAACCTCTCTGACCACCACTACCATGACCAGTACCAGCCCAGCATGTCTCCTTCGAATGGCCAACCTTTCCACAAGATTCACACTTCCTAACTCTGCACTAGCCAGTATGATGGTACTGGCATACATCACATTTGGGCAGAGCGCCCATATAACCTTTTCCTTTGTTTTCAACACCAGTCTTGACTTCAGCTGGTGGGTTCACATCATTCTTCTTGTTAGCACTGCTGGTACCCTTCTTAAAGTTTGAGAACTTCCTTTTGTTCTCACCGGATGACTCAACGTGAGTCTCCTTCTTTTTCTGGTCAGAGATCGAGAACTTGTTCAACCTGATTACCTCTTCAGTTAACGCTACACTCAGATCAATAGCCTCGGTGATCATAGCAGGCTTTGACGTCGTTACCATACTCATGATTTAGGGTGCCAATCCCCAAATAAAATGCTCAATGCGCTTGAATTCCGGATCAACCATGTAAGGAACGATGCGAGATAAGTCGTGAAATCTCTGCACATATTCAGCAATCTTCGGACCATCCATCTTGAGCTTCCAAAATTCAGTTTCTAACTTTTGGATTTCAGCCCTGGAACAGTATTTCTTGCGCAATAGTTCCTTCATTTCATCCCATGTCATGGCATATCCAGCCTCTTCTCCCAAGGTATGGACTTGGAGATTCCACCATGATAACGCTCCGTCTAAGAACAATCCAGAGATGTAGGTGACCTGGTGCTCTGGCGCACACTTGCTCATTCTTATCACAAAATCAGTTTTCTCCGTCCATCTGACAAAAGCTACAGTACCCCCGGTGCCGTCAAAATTCAGAGGCTTACAGTCTAAGAACTGCTTATAGGTACAGCCTGTACAAGCAACATCATTCACCTAAAGCATTAGTGATCGCACATGGAATATCCAAATGTAACGTAAGGTGTCTTTAGTGACTTAAACATTACCAAGAGGTGGGTTGCTTCCCGAGGTACCTCCGCTATGCTCAGAGCATAAGGCCTCGTGTTGTGCTATCACTTGTGAAATCCGTTCTTGTAACTCAGCCTCTGTTGTAGGCAGCTGGTTATCTCTTCGAGGAGGCATCTTCTAAGGAAGATTGTATAGGTCAGGTCTTATGCATATAAGTATGTAGTACATGTATGTAATAACATTTATCAACGCAAGTAAGCATATAACATCGCAATCATAACACAAACAAGTAATTCAACAACGTATATAATGAGAATATTGCGATTGAGCTTTCATATATCAATGACCACAATTACAGTTTTACATGTTCTACAATGTACCATTCATCAAAAGGGACTACAGGGTCACATCACCCTTGTCCAAATCGTCTATCCAACTACAACAGTCATAAAATCAAAAGTGGTCTTTAAAAGGCTGTGCAATCTGGGCTTAATAGCGACACTCTCACCAAAAGTATGCTACCTGCATAAAACCAAAAACCTGCTATGCTGATGGTGGAGGAGGAGGAGGTGGAGGAACGAATAGCAAACTGCGCACATGCGCTAACTCCTCCTCAAGAGCATGAACGCGATGCAACAGATAACTAATCTGCTGCTCCATAGTAAGAAAACGAATGTCAAAATCTGGGTATGGCAGAAGAGGGGCAGGTGGAGTCGCGAAAGGTGACTGACATGTACATGGTGGAGGACGTGGAATCCTATCTAGCTCCATGACTCTGCGACACAAAATCTCCTGCTGAAGCTGCAAGGACAGGAGTAGCTCATCCCTCGTGTAACCAGTGTAGTGGAAGGGATGGTATGGATCAGAGACTGGCATGGTGTTAGGCGGAAACCATATAAGTGGCTCGCCTGACGGTGCAGAAGTAGTAGCAGGTGTAAACTGTGGCATGAAAGGAAATGCAGCTGACACGGGTGGAACATGGCTGGGCTGCTGACTCGATGGACCTTCCCCTGGACGGGGTGGAGGGATATCCTGTAAGAATGTGATCGGCAGGTCAATGCGGTGTGTATCAGACACATGTGGGTGAAACAGGGCAATGTCAACTGGTGCATGTGTAGGTGGAGGTGGGGGAGTAACAGGCTCAACGAAAGGAGGCATGTCATCATCATCCTCTATCCACCCATTGCGGGTGAATGCGTAACGGGGATCTATCTGGTCAGCAAAAGGAGCATGGTCAGCGGTTGTAGGGATCGGATCGGGTAGAGGTGGTGCAACAACTTATATGCCAACAGGGTCATGCTCAGGCAGAGGATCATGTGCAGGTATAGGCTCGGGTGCAAGCATAGGATCAGGGTCGGCTAGTGCCAGCTCAAGATCAGCGGGTACGTCAAAAAGCTAATCGTCGGGAACGAAGTCAATCTCATGCTCAGGATCAATGTCAGGATCGAACTCATCATCAAACTCGAAGTCCTGTGGAGGAACAGGTGCGGCGGACATAGCCGTGTCAGAATCAGAATCGGTGGGATAACGCTGCAATCCCAGTGCATGCAAAGTAGTAGATGACACAGACTCGAATGAATCAGGACCAGAATGATCAGACGAAATCTCAACGACAGGAATCTCAACAAGTGGAACAGCAACGACATCATCGACTGGAGCTCCATCACCCTGGGCACCCTCAGGTGGACCCTCAATAAAAAGGTCGATATCATCGTCAGACAAAGCATCAAAAGGCAAATCCTCAAGAGAAAATGCAGCAAGGGGCAAAGGAGCGAGGATCAAAACAAGAAATGGATCCTCGTCAGGTAACCCATCAGCTAGCGGTATATCATCGCCAAAATCTGGTAAAGCAAAAGGCTGAAAGTCATCATCATCACTACTCTCAGTGTCAAAAGTGAAAACCTCAGGGTCCGGGACAATCTCATCGTTCGAAACTATGGCCATATGGTCTACGGTATCTGACAGCTCACTCTCAGATGAGGACATGGTGTCTGTAATTAAAACAATCACAACATATGCACATATATCAACAATCATCAAATAAGCATGTAAGTAGTAACAATGTAAGCATGTATGCATCCTAGTCTTCCCAGACTATCCCACCCAGCCTCTCAGACTGAACCACCTAGTCTCTCAGACTAAACATCCCAGTTTCTCAAACTGTCCCAACTAGTCTCTCAGACTACCCAGCCTCTCAGACTGAACTACCTAGTCTCTCAGACTGAACTACCCAGTCTCTCAGACTGCCCCAGCTAGTCTCTCAGACTAACTCCCCAGTCTCTCAGACTGAATTACCCAGTCTCTTAGACTGTACTATAAACGAATTCCTTGAAATCCATTTTGTGTCTTTTATTTGTAAAAATGTTTGTTTCCTGGATCTGAACATTTCGTGTATGCAATGAAAATATGTTTGTGAAAACATTATCGTGAGAGCCCCTAATGATCGTAGTCTAGACTCGAGAAGGAATCCTAGTTCGCTACGAGCAAAGCTCTGATACCAAGCTGTCACACCCTGACTTTTGCGGAAGCGTGATTATTGGTGTGACTTTCTTAATACCATAGCATTCAATCATAACAACGCTATATGATAAAAACCAGTAGATGTTCATCCATATATTAAGTTTGAAAATACCATACCATAACATAAATTGTCTGAAACGTTGACACCGAATTCAAATTACAAACCATAATATGTTTTAATGAGTTCACGAAGACTCGACAAAAGATCTTAAATAAACCCGAGTTTAGAACCATGTATCTCGTCCAGGATTAAGATACATCTCCAAAACCCTACTGACTTGGATGACATCCTTTATTTCTGACACAGCTTGAGAACATGCAAACACCTGCCAAATCCACTTAGTTCCCTGAAATACATGTAATTTGAAAACATCAACAAACGTTGAGCGAGTTCATGTGTTTGTGTATGAATAAACCTTTAAAGTATGTCTGTATGTATGTATGTATGTCCCTGGTATGTAGCAATAAGGAAAAACAGATCACCAATGGTTTGCAAGGCCAATGGTATGTGTGAAATGGTGCAGGAAAACTCAAACCTAGCGGATTTTGCCACGGCATTAGTATGTGGACATAGTCACCACATGGGCCACCATGGTCCTCATGGGTGTGGGCTCGCTACACCCAAATAGATCTATCACTCATGTCCCTCGGTCATACGATGAGGATTAATGGCCTTAAGTGTTGTACCCACCTTTCACATGATCAAGCAGTAACCCTCCTTAGCTAACCATACCATGTATAAAACATTTGTAAACAATTGTAACATGTATTTCACCCCCGAAGTTATAAAACTGAAAACAGTTAAAAGAAAAGGGGGACATGAACTCACAGTTTTGCGTCTTCGGTACTCGTAACTCAAATCTCGTCAGCAAACACGACTACCTACAATGTACTAATGTCTATTAGACGAACGGGCCGTGCCTTGCCTCGCCTCAGTATTCACGTTTTTGAGTAACGTTTCTTTTATGTCCTCAATATTATTCCAAGTTATAATTACTTGTTAAAATAATAATTATTTTAACTTTAAATTATATTTAATTTTGGAATAATTGTTAAACAATATTTTGTAATAATACTTCTCAAGTATTTATACTTATATTTCCTTCCCAAGGATGGGGGTATCTCATACATGTATTTCCGTATGCTTGTATTTGTTAAGTATACTCACACTTGATTATTCCGTAATATTGAATAAATATCCAATATTTATTTCCAAAACACATGTTTTAAGGAATATTACTTAGAAAAATTATTCATAATTTTTCTTTTGGTAATACTATTTGTAATTCCAAATTAATATATTTTCAAGTCTCACTTTAGAAAATATATATAAACTTATTTTGTCCAAAAATAATGTATTTCAAGAAAATATATATTTTTCTCAAAAATCATATATCTTCTAAATATTCTAAGAAAATATATTTTTACTTTCAAAAATAATATATTTTCTCTTTGTCGAAAATATGATATACTTTGTAATAATAATAAAAATCATACTTTCATTTCTTTTGTATCCAAAATAATATTTACCAAAAAATATGCTCATAATTGTAGTTTCCAGAATATTTTGTAAGTTACAGTCTTCCGTTCGGTTTCACAATATTATGTGTGTAACTTATATATTTATTCCTTGTGATTTTTGGTAATATTTTGGATTGTAAATTTCTTGGTATTTGTTAAGTTATATTATTTCAAACCCTAAAATAATATAACTATTACACAAAGTATACAAATATTCACACACATGTCTTCTAAGTATATACCTTTCAAATATATATTTAGTTATTTTTATTTACAAAAACCAACCTCCAATATTTGTATTTTTGTAACAAAATCTATGGCAAGGTTTATATTGAAAACTCATGATCAAAATACACTTGTAAATATTGGTTTGAAGATATTTTTCTAAGTGTTTATATTTTTAGAAAATTTTGCCATAGTTTCCCCTAAAAATGGAGGTGTCCATGCTATCAAAGCATATCATTTTCTAAAAAAAATCATCACAACAATCAACAATCAACCCTAGACAACTTACACTTATCAAGTGCCAAAACAATGATATTTACATAATAATCATGAACATGAATTTTCATAAAAACTTGTAGTAACTTGGTAGTGTGTTTAGTAGGTTTAGTTACCCTCCAAAATGTATTTACTTCTTTATAAACTTCATTCTTGAAAGATTTAGGTGTTTAGAACTTGTAAACATGTTTTACAAAAACATTTCTTTATGACATCTTCTTGTTTCACAAGTGTTTATACACTTGTTTTACCACAAAAAATAGTGTATGTTTAAGTAAGAACCAAATATATGTGAATCTTGTTATTTAACTTGGTTTCTTTGGAAAACCATGTTGTTAGGATCTGAGTTTGGTTTTGATTGTGTTTTATGTTTGAATTAAGATGAAGATGAATGAGTTGTGCAGCAGAATTATAATGGAAACAAACTTTGCACACAATCAAACGAGAGAATTGCTTTAATCACACATTTTCAACAAAGAACCGAAAGATTGAATTTATTTCAATAACGATTACAATGCCTGTATGAATACAAACTCCCCCTCAGCCTGAGCTCACAGTGTTTGTTCGTGCAGGAAGAAGATTTTGCAAAGAGCTAATAGAACAGTACAGAGCACTGTTCTATTTATAGGCACGAGCAAACCACTGAAGCATCTAAGCTGACGTCACCATGAAAGTGACATCCAACCTCCTAACAAACTCTAACCTCTAATCTATACAACCACTGCTATACTAACTACTGTTATTACATTTCATTACATAAAGATAACTAAACTACTGTTGCATCCTTCCACTGATGTGAACCCAGCAGTACTTGTCATGATCAGCAGAGCTTGACTCAAGGCAGTAGATTGAACAGCAGAGCTTTAGACTATCATCAGTCTTTTACTTGATCAGCAGTTGTTAGGTCAACAGTTTGTATGATCAGTAGATAGGAGGTCAGCAGATGTTGAAACCACTTTCAAGGGGAGAGACTTGTGAACATAACATCTGCTTATTCTGGATCCACTGCTCTGATCCAGTTTTAGCTTTAATTATCTGTTCCTTTGGAAGGGTTCAATCCCAACACATGTTTAAAATCATCCAAGTTTATGTCTAGTAACATGTTACATACTCCATCATTTACAAAATCATTTTCATTCTTCAAGTTCATGTGAAACATAAAGTATGATGATCTTGGTCTTTCACAAGATCACCACCTTAACTTACTAGATCATGTGTTTAATCACAATCTAGTTGGTTCCATATGGTGTCTAACATCATAACACAAATGATCAATCATCAAGAAGCAAAATAACACTAATCAACATGTATTCATATGGTGTTAAGCTTATGTTAAAGTTTCATGATTATGTTCTTTAGTGTTCTTCAAGATTAACAACATATAACATCTTTTAACCAACAAAATTAGAAGTAACAAAGGGTTATAAGGGCCTTACTACTAGCTCTAAGGCTAGGGATGGACACAAGAAGTTGAAGATGATAAATGTGTTGGATAAAAGCAAATGGGAGAGGTCCTTCAATCTCCAAGAGCTCCAAACTTCCTTAGACACCTTCTTGCACCTTAGGATGAACTTGGAATGTATGGAAGTGAGTTGAAGATGGTGGTGGTGTGGTGGGTTATGTTCGGCCGAGAGGGGAGAAGAAGGAAGGAAATGGAGTGGTGTGTGTTGATGTGTGAGAGATAATGAGCACTAGGTCTTCTTATATCCATGTTTAGTGTTTAACCAATGGATCATATGTTCTCAATAGTACATACAAATCTCTAATTCAATCTTCACAAGATTAAGGAAATCAAGGTGGTGGGGCCACCTTGTGTCCGTCCACATGAGGGGGGGGGGGGTATTAGTTGTGGTTTGATGACAAGTTAGGAGATCTAGTTAGGATTTAAGTGTATTAGTTAGATGTTATGTGTATTATGTGTTATATAGTGTGTTAGGGTGTTCGGGGCTCATAACTAGCTCAAAAATATCAAAACAATGCTTCTAGTATAATTTTGATGTTTCGGGTAGTGTCCGGTTGCTTGGTTAGATACCGGTTCGTTAAAGTGTCAAACTATACCGTTTAGTGTTCATTATGTTACCTTTTGTGACACTTTTAATTCCCGACACTTAGAAAGCATTCAAGACCATTTAGTCATATTTTTGCATGTTACTAGCTTGTTGAAAAGCTGATTTTTGCTGAATTATGCAAAATTCTGCACTTTATGTGGGTTTTAGGCACTTTCCGGCACTTTATCTATCACTTAGAAAAGCAGTTTTGTGGTCCTTACTTCCCTACACACTATACTAGTGTAGTACTTAGTCTCTGGCTCATACTGGGCCTCAAAACACTGTCTGTCTATGTACTGAACCTCGTCAGCATTTTTCTGAGTTATCCGCTAACTGTACTAACTGTGCTTTGTGCATCATTTATGTTAATATGGTTTGCATGTAATAATGAAGTGACATCATGCAATATGTGATGCACATGTAAGTATGATACAGTAATCAGAAAGCAGTCAAGTATAATTCAGCATAGTCATTAAGCACTAATCATGGTTAATTAAATTGTACGTATACCTGGATGTTTTACGGTTGTCACAAAATGGGAGATTGGATTTTTGATGATATTTTCTGCTGCCTGACTGTCCAACATGAGAGGTGTCTTTAGGGCAGTGATACCAAAATCCAGCAATTTATTTTGAAGCCAAAGCAGTTGGGCTGTACAGCCTGCAACAGCTATATACTCTGCCTCAGCAGTGGATGTGGAAACAGCTGCTTGCTTTTTGCTTTGCCAAGACACTAAGCAACTGCCTAGGAATTGGCACTCTCCTGAAGTGGACTTTCTTGTCTTGTCACATCCAGCAAAGTCACTATCTGAGAAACCTGAAAGCTTGATATTTCCATCAGCTGGATACCAGATACCAAGTGTGGGAGCACCTTTTAAGTATCTGAATATCCTTTTTACAGCAATGAGATTTGACTTTCTAGGGGCTGATTGGGATCTTGCACAAACACATGTTGCCAACATGATGTCTGGCCTAGATGCAGTTAGGTACAATAAAGACCCAATCATGCTTCTATATAGAGTTTGATCAACCAAATCATCCTTTTCATCAGACATGACAATTTTATTGGTTGCAATGGGTGTACTGCATGGCTTACAATCATCCATCTCAAATTTCTTTAAAAGTTCTTTGGCATATTTGCCTTGATGGATAAAAGTGCCATTTTGCAGTTGCCTTACTTGGAGACCAAGAAAGCACTGGAGTTCACCCATTGCACTCATTTCAAACTCAGCTGTCATGAGTTGCCTAAACTCTTCACACATTTTGTTACATGTGCTTCCAAAGATGATGTCATCCACATAAATCTGGACAATCATCAAATCCTTTCCTCTCCATTTTAGAAACAATGTTTTGTCTATTTTACCTCTTATGAAACCAATGGATAGTAGGAAAGTGGAAAGAGTTTCATACCAGGCTCTTGGTGCTTGTTTCAGGCCATACAAAGCTTTATTTAGCTTATAGACATGATTTGGATTAAATGGATCCTCAAAACCTGGAGGTTGACAAACATAAACCTCTTCTTGAATCTTACCATAGAGGAATGCACATTTGATATCCATTTGATACACCTTGATGTTGTGGTTGACAGCAAAGGCCAGGAATAGTCTGATAGCTTCAAGTCTTGCTACAGGGGCAAATGTTTCATCATAGTCAATGCCCTCTTCCTATCTGAACCCTTGAACCACAAGCCTAGCTTTATTCTTGACAACAATGCCCCTTTCATTAGTTTTGTTTTTGAAGACCCACTTTGTGCCAATAGGACTTACACCCTCTGGCAGTGGTACAAGCTCCCATACTTGTTGTCTTTTGAACTGTTGGAGCTCCTCTTGCATGGCTTCTACCCAGCTGTTGTTTTTTAGTGCCTCTTGGTACTTGACTGGCTGATGGAGAGATAGGAAACCTGTAAAAAGACAAATGCTTTGGGATTGACTTCTTGTGAGCACCCCTTCATTGATGTTGCCAATGATTTGGTCAGGTGGATGAGATTTCAAGAAGATTAGATCTCCTTGGTATGGAACAATGGCATTTAATGGTGAAGGCTGTAGATGTGAATCATCTGAGCTAACCACTGCTGGTGACTTTGATGATCCAGTAGTGGCTTCAAAGGGTGGTGGAATAGGAGGTAATGGTGTGGACACATGTTGACTTTGATCCACTGTTTGAGGACCTTTATCAACAGTGTTTGATGATGTGGAAGCAGGGATTGATGGGCTACTTTGGTCACCAACTGTTGAGGTAGCAGTGGTTGAACTTTGACAGCTGCAGCTCTACCATTTGATGTAAACTTTTGTTGTGGAATGATGACTTCATATCCATAGTCTGATGATGAACTTTCTGATGGACCTGCACTGTTAGTCTTGACAGCAGTATTTTCAAAGGTAAATTTATCAAGATCAAACAAATTTGCTGGGTTTGCTGGGATTTTCATTGATGAAAGTTCATTGAACTTTACATTCAAAGTCTCTTCCACTGTCTTAGTCCTTGTGTTAAACACTTTGTAGGCCTTAGCAGTGGTTGTATCCCAGATGATAACCACAACCAATTTTGGCTGCAAACTTTGAAATAGAATCTTTTAAGTTTAAAATGAAGCATGGGCAGCCAAAAACTTTGAAATATGAAATCAATGGCTTTATTTTATACAGCAGTTCATAGGCAGTCTTTTGATGCCTGGGATTGATTAAAACTTTGTTTTGGACATAGCAAGCAGTGTTTACTGCCTTTGCCCAAAAAGTTAATGGCAAACCTGAATCAGCAAGCATGGTTCTGGCAGCCTCAATCAAAGTCCTATTCTTTCTCTCAACAACCCCATTTTGTTCTGGTGTTCTTGGAATGTTGTACTGCCTCACAATTCCTTTTGACACACATAAATCATCTAACTACTTGTTTCTGAACTCTGTGCCATTATCACTTCTGAAGATTTTTACTGGCAAGTCAAACTGCTTTTCAACCTGTTTCACAAAGTCTTGCAGAATGCCTGCAGTCTCATCTTTTGAGTGTAAAAAGTAATTCCATGTAAACCTAGAAAAGTCATCAACAATAACCAAACAATATCTTTTCTTTCTAAGACTCTTGACTTTAACTGGGCCAAACAAATCCATGTGAAGCATTTGCAAGCACTTAGTTGTTTTGGACTCTTCAATTGATTTGTATGAGCTTTTATGTTGTTTTCCTTTTAAGCAGGAAACACAATGCACAGGACCGGTGAACAGTTTTTGAGGTAAACCTCTTACTAACCCCTATTTTGAAATAGCAGTGATTGTCTTGAGATTTCTGTGCCCTAATCTCCTGTGCCATAATTCTGTCTCTTTGTTTGAGGCAGCTGAGAACAGACAGGCATCAGTCCTGGGGCTCTTTTTTGACATATCCACCACATAAACATTACCACTTCTTTGAGCAACAAGTTGGGGTTTTCCATTTTTTATTATTGCTTCAATCTTTTCAACCATTTCTGGTCCAACAATCCTACAACACTCTTTTGTAAAGAATGAGCCATAGCCCTTATCACTCATTTGAGAGACACTTAAGAGGTTGAATTTTAGATTGTCTATTAGATTGACATTTTCAAACTTAACTTTACCAGACTGAACAGTACCAGACCCCAGAACCTTCCCTTTACTATTATTGCCAAAGGATATATCACCCCCTCCATGAGTTTTGAAATCTTTGAGAAGGGCTCTACATCCTGTCATGTGCCTGGAGCCTCCACTATCTACATACCAAAGACTATCTAAGCATGCAGAAGCTCCCTGCACATGTAGTAAAGATTAGTTCATTAGGGTCTCCAAAGCCAATAAGGCTTTGGATGGGGTCTCAGCAGTGTCTAGGTTAAGTTCAGGTGGATGGGCAGTGGTTAGGTCAGGAGTTTGGACAGTTTTGGAACTATTTTTCTCTAACCACTGTTGGGGGTCTTGCCCAATGATCTGCTGATAACCAAAAGGATAACTGTTCACTCTTGGTTTAGAAGGCTTTTTGTAAACCTCATAAACATGTGGGATCCTTTGGTATGGTGGTTGTCCCTTACCTCTTCTGTATTGATTGGCAGGGGGTGCATCAGTCACCTGAACATCTCTTTTGACAGATGTTCGGTTCAGCTATTTTGTAACAGCTGTTTGGACTGGCACAAACAATGGTTGGTTCTTGGTGAACTTGACAGATGATGTTGATGAACTTAAGGATGTTTTTGCAGTGTACTCATTCTTTTTTACATCAAAGTTTTTGAGATACACACATTCTTGAGTTTTGTAGTTTGATTTACCACAGATGGTGCAGCTCTCAGCTGGTACAATAACACTTGTTTTGTTGATATCATATGCTTTTAGATGAAAACAGTCTTTTGTTAGATGGTTCTTCTTTTCACAGAAATCACAAAACAGGTTTTTGACGTTTTCTCTTCTTTTCTTCTTCTCAGACTCCTTAGCAACAGAGTTTTGAACCACTGTTGGGATGTCTTTGAGAGGAATGACCTTTGCTTTAGGAGCTTTTACACCATCAGTGGTTGAGAAGTCCATTGGTTTAAAATTTTCAAGAATGTCACACTCATCAGACCATGTGGGTTTAAATTGGTATTTCTCAATTTCCTCAAAGGTTGAGGATCACACAGATCTTTCCAGAGTGATTTTGTTACCAAGTTTGTCAATTATCTTAATTCTTGGCCATTTTTGTTGGTTGGAGTTATTTCAACTGAACTAGCTTGTTTTGCAGCAGTGTTTTCAATTTCATCATATTTTCTAAATCCTATGCCAAATTTTACATTGCTTTCAAGCTGTTTTTCAAGCATGACCTCATAACCTTTACAAGATTCCACCCATCTTTCACAAGTGATTTGGGTGGATTCCAACTCCTTTTTGCAAACTTGATATTTTTCTATCATAGTTTGGAGTTGGTTCTTGGTTATACTTTGCTCTTCTTTGAGACTACAGATTTTTTTATCTTTTTCAGCCAATTTGTTTTTAAGTTCTTTTAAAGACCTTTCAAATTTGACTTCATCAGTTAAGACTTTATCCCTAAGGTTTTCATTCACCTCTTTAATGTTAGCAAATGCAATAATGTATTTGTCTGAACATAGATTTTCAAGAACTTGAGGTGATACCTTGGCAGCAGCCATCATGGCACAATCACATTGATGATCATTTTCTTCATCAGCTCTCTCTTCTTTCACACCTTCTTTCTTCTCTTCTTTTTCTTCTTTGTATTCTTTGGACCAGGGGTCAAACAGTGGTTCAATCAGGGTTTCTGAATTTTCTCCCAGCAGTAGTTCACCAGCAACTGTAGTAACCACTGCTTCAGCCACTTCATCCATTGTTTCAGCACTTAGTTGTTCTCCTTCAGCTTCTACCCCTTCTGGTATTGACTCTAATGCCATAAGACAAAATTCATCATTAAAAGTATTATTAGAAGCATAGAGTGCAAAATTTTCATCACCAAGCTCATCAGGCATACTGCTCCAGTCAACAAAACCTTGGGTGAAAAAGCTTTGTTGATCTGGTTGAACCACTGTTGGAGCAGTTTGTTGAGGTGCAACTGGTTGCACCTGAGCCTGAGGGACAGGGGGTTGAACATACTGAATTTGGGAACAGTGGTTTGAACATAATGCACAGGCACAGGGGTTGCAGCATAGTGAGCAGTGTTAACATGTGCTGCAGGGGTATATTGGGTATAGTGCACAGTGCTTTGATGTTGTGGTCTAGGGTTTGAGCTGGGATGAGTAATAATTGGACCAGTGGTTTGACTCCTGCATTCCCTAGCAAAATGACCTAGCCTATTGCACTTATAGCACTTGATTTTTGACTTATCCAAGCCCACTTTTAAATTCCCCTAGGAATTTTCTCCCTGTTCTTTTACAGAATTTGCTTGTTCTTACACTAAGCAATGCCAATTGATGCAAAATGTCCATTTCTTCTAAGTCAGTGGGATTAAAGTGTTGTAAATCATTGAGTTCAAAAGACAGATTATCAGAGATCTGGCTTTCTCCATTTGCTGTGAAAGCAAAGTTGGATGAGTAAGGATCAGAGTTAAAATTACCACCAGCAGTTATGTCAATAAAATGATCATAACTCTGATCCTTACTGCTGCCAGACTCATCTTGACCCAAAAGAGCTGTGCTGCCAAATGAATAATCATCTGCAACTTTTCCAGACTCTTGCAACCTCTTTTTCTAGTTTAACTCCCTTTCATAGGTCAGGAGTCTACCATGAAGTTGGGTCAGTGTCAGATCTTCAAACTCAACAGAGTTTCTAGTAACAAAGGCAATTGTATCCCATTTTTTAGGTAGTGATCTAAGAAACCTGCTATTTTGTGTAGAATTTGGAAATACAACCTTAACAAGTCTTAGCTCACTAATGAGACAACTGAATCGCTCAAACTGTTGAGTCAATGATTCACCCTTAATGTGACAAAAGGTTTCATACTGCTGATTCAGAATTTCCCTGTTATTTTCAATTACTTCTTCAGTTCCCCCAAATTGTTCCTTAAGTGCATCCCATAATTCCTTGGCACTGTTACAATGTAACAGCCCAGCATAAATTTCATTGGGTAGTGCAGATGCAATGATGCTAAATGCTTTGGCATCCAGTTCGAACTTTTGAAAATCAGTTTCAGTATAGTTTTCAGGTGTTTTAGGTTCGAACTTCTTTGTGTCCTCAGCACTTGGCACCATGGGAACATGTGATCCAAAAACAACAGATCTCCAACATCCGGTATTCTGTTGAGCAAGGATATGACTCATCCTTCTCTCCCAGATGTTTTATTCATTACGTTTAAGCATGGGTGGTTTGAAAAGAGAACCGATGTTATTCTTATCATCTTGTGATTGTGACGTCATCCTGGTTGTTTTACAGGCACTGATTAATCAACTTTGAACGTGATTAAACTTTACTCTGTTTTTCAACAAAACGAACAACTATCAGTATCAACGATTGTGAGCTGAACTATTTATGTCAAAATGTTTGTTAAATCAAATTTGACTGTCCGAGCACTGATACCAATTGTTAGGATCTGAGTTTCTTTTTTATTGTGTTTTTGTTTAAGAAATGATGAAGATGAACAAGTAATGCAGCGGAATTAAAATGAAAATAAACTTTGCACACAATCAAATTGGAGAAATGCTTTTAACACACATGTTTGAACATTGAACCGAATGCTTAAATTTATTCCAAACACCGATTACAATTTTGCATGCATGTAACAAACCCCCCCACAGCCTGAGCTCACAGTGTTTGTTCGTACAGGAAGAAAAGTGATGAAGAGCTAATAGAACAGTACAAGGTACTGTTCTATTTATAGGCACGCCCAAACCACTGTGGCATCTTTGCTGACGTCATCATGATAGTGACATCTAACCTCCTAACAAACTCTAACTACTGCCCTTATTAAAACTACTGATAGCAAACAACTGATTACAATATATTACATAGAAATACACTAAACTACTGATTCTTCATTCCACTGCTTAGTCTTCAGCAGTGCTTCTAGCCTTCAGTAGTACTTGAGGCAAGGCAGTTGTTTGATTCATCAGCACTTTGGTCTTTATCGGTTCTTTGGAGACAACAGCAGTTAGGAAAGGCAGTAGATTTAATCCATCAGGTGTTAGAGCCATTATCAAGGGGAGAGAATGTAAACATAACATCTGCTTATTTTGGATCCATTGCTCTGATCCGGTTTTGGCTTTAATCAACTGTTCCTCTGGTAGGGTTCAATCCCAACATCTACTTCAGCCATTTGACATTTAAGCTCAGCAACTTCATCAGTATACCGATTTAAAACCAATTGTTTTTCTTTATATCTGGTTTCAAGGAACCTTGTCGTTTCAGAATATTTCACAACTTTTTCTTGAAGACGTTTAACTTGACTTTTTAAAGTTTCATATGCTTCTTTTGTTCTATGTTGTGAGTATTTCATCACATCATATTCTTTTTTCATTTCTTGAACAACATTTTATTTTGAAAGAATTTTTCACTCTCTGCTGAAGACTTTTGTTTCAAAATTTCATTTTCTTTTTCAAGAACATTACATTTTTGTGTCAGCTCTTCTTCTTTTTGTTTCCAAATATTTTCTTGTTCAAGAAATTCTCTGCATTTTTTGTTAAAAACATTCTCAATTTTGGTAAATTCAATGTTTCTGGATCTTAAGGTTTCATCTTTCTCAGTACAGGCACTGCATGTTTCCATGCATTTCCTACACTGTTCTTCATTTTTGTGTTAAGATTTGTTACCAATTTCATCATTATTATCCATTGTTTTAGCCTAGTTTGACGACTCAGAAAATTCAGTTTGAGTTTTTACCTCAATTTTTTCTGACATCCTAGCTTCTTTTGTCGTCTTCTTCAACTTCTCAACCATCTTTTCAATGTTCTTATCAAGAGATTCTTCAACATTCTTCTTCAAAATATGTGTCTGCTTTTCCAGACTCGCATACATCACTTCTTTGATTCGCTTCTCCATTTGAGCAACATAAGTTTTATCTTCTTTCTTCTTCGAATAAAGTTCTCCAGCAGTAGCATTGACAGCAAGCAGTGCGCCAAAATTTACACTCTTTGGATCCACTGCAGGATTTCCTTGAGGATCTATGTAACCTCTGCTCAACCCATCTCTTTGCTTGTTTTGCCTCTTCGAAAGCTACAGACATGTCATCCAATCTGCTACGTGCAATGCGTCATTCTCTATCAGTTTTCACTCTAACTAGATCAAATTTCACTTCAGCAACCAATGCATTTCCCTCCTTTGGAATGTATTTGTTCCAATTGAAGCTCTCATCTTCTTGAATAACAACCAGAGCTTTCTTTCTTTCCTTCGAAGAACCTTCATCGATTTGGTTTTGATTCATCTTTGGTGATTGTTCATTGGTGCGATGATAGATTGCTTTTCGGTAGTAATCATCATGGAATGGGTTTACTGTGACAACTGGCACAAAACCGGTAATTTTCGTACTATTTTAATAACTATTTATTTCTTGCAGTTATGTTTTTACACGTCAATATTATGTGCTTACTTGTTATGCAATTGAATTCATGCATGTTTCATATATTAACTATCACATTATACAATACTTTAAGCGTTGCGTTGAAATGGTTAGTAAGCTCACCGGTTAGACAAGCTGCGTCAGCACGACTGCAGAATACAGTTAAACAATAGATTTAGGACTTAGAAGTAGGTCAAACATCAAAAATACATTGTAACCTAAGTATGTGAACAAAGGTTAACATAAACACTTTCTGTAAGTTAAAACAAACACTAAAAAGTACCCGAAACCCACTTTAAATGTAGAATTCTGCAGAATTTCAGCAAGAACAACAATTTAACACCAAAATAACATGCAGAATAACACCAAAGTATCGGGAATGAAAACTGTCACAAAAGGTACTTCATGCCTTGTAAAAATTCACAATCTAGCACTTTAACGAACCGAAAACCGGATGGTTAACCGAACACTACCCAAAACACCAAAAATAGACTAGAAGCATTGTTTTTATGATTTAAAGCTAGTTATGGTGATAGAACACCTTAAAAATCTTCAAAACACTTAAACATTCTTAACCTTACATTTAACCTCCTATTTTACATCTTCCACCCACATCTTCCAAGTTTTTACATTTACCCCCCCCCCCCCCCCATGCAATAACCAGCCCCAAGTGGCCGCCACTCCCTTTTCCATTAAATATTTCACTTGATGTCTAGATATGGGACATGTAATCCAATGGTTTTTGTAATGTTGGAAGATTATAACATAGACCTCAAGATCACTTTCCTCATAACTTCATTTCAAAGTTTCACTCTTCTTCTCCTTCCTCTCTTCCTCACTCAGGCCACAACCACTCCACTACCACCATCATTTTCTTGTCACTTTCAAGCAAATCTAAGGTGCTACAAGGGTGTAAGAAGATGATCTAAGGAAGCTAGGAGCAAAGAAAGTTGAAGGACCACCTTGAGAAGCTTTTATCCAACTCTTTTCTTCATTCTTCATCTTGTTCTTGTTCTTGCCACACCCCTAGCCACAAGAGCTAGTGTTAAGTTCCATAATCCATCTTTTACTTCATGTTAAGCTTATGTACAAGTTACACCTTCAAAGAACATAAACTTTAAAAGATGGTAACAAGAAGATCTAACATAATCTAAGAGAAAACAAGTTGTTTTGAAGTTGTTTGAAGTATGTGATGAAGATGTGAATGTTGAATTTTGTGTTTTTAGTTAGATCCGTCATGTGAAAGCTTGTTAGAAGCTTAGATCTAACAAGTTTAAGCATGGATCTCGAAGGATCCATGATGAAACTTAATGTTGAACTTGAAGATCTTCAAAATGAGTATGAAAATGGTTTTAGAATATATTTCTCATGGTTTTAAAACACTAAAACTTATGGATGATTTATTCAGCAAAATAAAGTTTCATAAAAGTTTGTTAAAGTTTAACAAGAACACTTATTTTTGGAAGATTCAAGTATGTAAAGTGTAGATCTAAAAGACTACACATTTTTAACAAAAATCAAGTTCATCATAAGGTTTATCATGATGATTTTAGTGTATATTACTTGTGAAATTGTTGGAGATTGAATTTTTTATGATGAAAAGAAAATAAACACATGTTTTGAAAACATAGGAAACCTCCATCTTTAGGGGAAACTATGTCAAAATTTTTATAGAATTTTAACACTTAGAAAAATATAAGTTTTGGTGGAACTTATTCCCCAAAAATTCACCTAAAAATATTTATCAAAGTTTCCTAATTTTTATACAAAATTACAAGTTAAGAAATAAGGTTTTCTTCAAGTATAAAATCAATATTAAGTATGTATATTTTTACTGCAAATATATATATTTAGTAGTCACAAAATTATGTGCTAAGTGTATATTATGTGTATTATATGTATTAGTGATGATAGGAACTTGAAAAATACACATATAAATACATAAGAAATACTCAATTATACAAGTTTACAAAATTACCTATAAAAGGATATATGGACAAGTACAAATATATATATATATATATATATTTCTTACGACTTATGGACTTGGACAAATATTAGACTTATTGGACAAATTTTATATATTATTGGATACATACATATATACTACAAGTGATGGAAAAATTATAAAATTGGACAAGTGACAAAAATAGGTAATTATATATATATATATATATATATATATATAGAAACGGGATCAGAAGAAAACGCTCAAAAGTGTGAGAACGGTGAGAACGCATCCTGACCCAACACATGGCGCGGGACATGATCAGGGTCCGAGTGGTTTTTTTGTCTTTTCAATCTTCTTTTATTTTCCCAACGCGGTATAATATTTTCTGGCGTTTAAGTTTTTTTTGGCGTTAATTTTATTTATTAAACATTTTGGCGTTGAATTAATTGTTTTTGTGTCACATAAATAATTTTCTGGCGTTATAGCGTTTTCTGGTCAATTTTTTGGCGTTTTGTGGCGTTTTGTATAATAATTCAATACGAGTCATTAATATTTGCATAAGATTACAGTAAGACCAAATTTTTTTTTGGCGTTTAATACATTATACAAGGTGCTTTGCTAGCACACGTTCTCACAGTTTTCATACTACTATCGTTTTGGTGTTTGTAGTTTTTGCCGTTTTATATAATAATGTATTTTATTTATAGAGAATTAGATAACAAAACAACATATAACTTGATATCAAAACAATATAAAATGAAAATAAAAAAGATAAAAAATGGTAATCTAATTTCTCTTCCGAATCTTCATTGTAATCAGCCTCTTTCTTCTTGAATTTGTTTTGGCGTTTTGAACCTTTTTTGAATATCTTAGCTAGATTCCAATTTTCCTACATAAACCCCGTCTTTTTCAGTCGAAGCTGCTTAGTGGCAACCTGTTTTTTGGTGTGATATTCTTGTTTGGTGGCATGTTATTGAAGATCAACTCTTGCTTGATGCTATTTATAATAATGGAGTCCAAAATAGCATTTTACACTTGTGTTGATCCCTTTATTCCATGCCGATATTCATCAAGAACAAAGCTCACATGATGGCATATCACTGTCATCAGTCTCTTTTTCTTGAATATTTGTCCATCTCATTCAGCAAAATATTATTGAGATAACCCCCCCCCCCCCATTCAGTGAAAGCTTTGCCATCTGTGGTTTTTTTAACTAACATTTTTTGGCATTTTAAAGTGAGTTGTTTCTAGAGGATATGGCGTTTGTGTTTTCTAGGTGTGATCAATTTCATTGTGTATAGACCCCTCTCTTATAGGAGTTTTTTGGCGCGTTGTTTAGGTGGAGCTTTTTTATTGTAATAAATGATAGTAATAAAGTAACTGTCTTTTCAGTTACTGTTTTTGTATTTACTGTGTTGATCGGCTTTTATCAGTTTTATAGGTGATAGACGTCCCATCTTCTAAGTTTGACATTTTTTTAAATGGCGTTATGCAGACCAAGATGACAAAATACAATAACGGAGTAAATAAAATATTAAGCAGGAAAAATGTTTTTTATTTTTTATTTTTGGCGTTTTGTAAGGAATAACCATTTTTAGTATTTTTGGCATTTTGCTAATAAAGAGAGAAATATATCATTTAATTATCTTAAAAAAAGAAGATTACACAGAAGAAAAAAATTAAAAGCCTTCGTCAGAAGGTACTTTATCCGAAAAGTATCCATCACTTGCGTCATCTTCTTCCTCCTCGGAGTCTTCATCTGGATCTTCATCCATGTCATCACCTTCACCTTCATCATCTTCTTGTTCCTGAAGATTCTGAAGCCTCCACTTGAACATATCTTGCATTAACTCCAATTTTGAGTCTATTTCTGTGTTGGTACAAGTGGCGTTATGCAATTCTTCCATGAAACCAAGACGCTGCTTTGTCATGATGTTTTCTAGCCAGTAGACTTCCTATGTCACACCCTGACTTTTGCGGAAGCGTGATTTGGTGTGACTTTCTTAATATCATTTCATTCAACCGTAACAAACAACTATATGATAAATCCAAGATGTTCATCCATTGATTAAGTTTTGAAACATTACAACAACATTGGTTTAACCCCAAAAACACAGACTTCATATTCAGAATACAACGCCAACAGATTTTAAGTTCCATAAGGACTTTTCAAAAGACACTAATGATAACCAAGCTTTGAAACATGTATCCTATCCAAGATAGGATACACACTCTGAATCATTCGACACCGGATGACATCTTTTATTCCAGACAACACTTGAAACTTTAACGCCCGCCAGATCCATACTTAGTTTCCTGAAATACATGTAGTTTGAAAACATCAACAAAAGTTGAGCGAGTTCATGTGTGTGTTTGTGAATAAACCTTTGAAACCTTTGTAAGTATGTTTGTATGTAATTGAAATCCGGTATGAAAGCAACAAGGAAACAGATCAATTAATGTGTAGCTAAAACATTAATATACGTGACATGGTGCAGGAAGACTCAAACCTAGCAAATTTCGCACCGGGCTTCCGGCTGTAAGACATAGTCACCACATGGCTCATTTGGCGGGCGCATGGGTGGAGCTCGCTACACCCGAATAGATCTATTACTCATGTCCCTCGGTCCTAACACGAGGATTAATGGCCTTAAGAGTGCGCCTACCCATTCACATGATCTACTGTACTTTCGAATGCTAACCATACCACTTGTAATTGTATGTAATCATTTTGTAACATGTACTTCACCCCCGAAGTTAATAAACAAAACAGTTTAAAGAAAAGGGGGACATGAACTCACAGTTTTGCGTTCTTCGAATCCGCCTGTAACTCAAAGTTTCCTCTGGCGTACACGACTACCTACAATGTACTATGGTCTTATTAGACGAGCGGGTCGTGCCTTGACTTAGTATTAATTAGTGCCTTTGAGTTACGTTTCCAAGTGTCATCATCATTATTCCAAGTCATATAATTATTTGTTAAAATAAATATTTTAACTTAAATTATATTTATTGAATTTTTGGAATAATAGTTATAACGATGTATATTATCTTAATACTTCCCAAGTATTTATACTTGTATTTCCTTCCCAAAGATGGGGTATCTTTCAGTTGTATAGTCTTGCCACGTATTAGGGTCGTATTCCGGTGTGAGTTTATACGTATGAGGATACGTATCTTTATTGTATTCATTAAGTATTCTTTATACTTAATTTCATATTAATTATTCCGGAATATTATCTTTAATAAAAGTCCATCAATATATATTGTAATAAATATTATTTAGAAAAATTATTTATAATTTTTCTTTTGGCAAAAACATTTGTATTTTCTCATAAGTTCCAAAAATTGATATATTTTCATGCTTATCTTAGAAAATATATAAACTCATTTTCTCCAAAAATGACATACTTCATATTTATTTGAGAGAATATAACTTCCACCTCAACATATTGTATTTTGTGTGTGTGTAAGAAAATATATATTTCTAAAAAAAATAATATATCTTCTAAAAATTTCAAGAAAAATATATATTCATACATGCCAAAAATAATATATTTTTCCCTTGTCAAAATATGATATATTCTTGTAGTAATCATGAAAATCCCATTTTCATTCTCTTGATGTCCAAAATATTATTTACCAAAATATACACATGAATAATATTTCCGGAATATTTTGTGAGCTATATCCCTTTGTTCGGTTATACCGGTATCTTGGGAATTCTTTGTATATTTATTCCTTGGAATTTTGGTAATATTTCGGATTGTAATTTTTGGCATTTTGATGAGATATATTATTTCAAGCACCAAAATAATATAACTAATACACATAATTTACAGGTAATCACACATGTGTGTCTTCAATGTATATATATTCTAAATATATATATATATATATATTTAGCCACTTTTATTTATAAAAACCAACCTCCAACACTTATATTTTTGTAACAAAAATTATGGCAAAGTTTATATGGAAAACTCATGGTTAAGTTACACTTGTAAATATTTGTTTAAAATATTTTTCTAAGTGTTAATATTTTTAGAAAATTTTGCCATAGTTTCCCCTAAAAATGAAGGTTTCTATGCTTTCTAGCATATCATTTTATATTGTAAAAATCATCACAATCAATTTACAATTATCAACAAACAACCCTTACTTACCAATCTTGCCTAAATCATGCATATTTCACTACTTTATGAACTTGAATATTTGTAAAAATTTGTAGTAACTTGGTAGTGTGTTTAGTAAGTTTAGTTACCCTTTAAAGTGTGGTTGTTTATATAAAAACATCATTCTTGAATGATTTAGATGTTTACAACTTGTAATCATATTTTTCAAAAATATTTCTTTATGTATTCTTCTTGTTACACATGTGTTTCTACACTTGTTTAACCACTAAAAATAAGATTTGTTTATGTAAGAACCAAGTTTTAGCAAAACTTATATTTTTAGCTTGGTTTCTTTAGAAATCCTCCATAAATCTTTAGATCTACAAGACTTACATCTTATTCTAATCATTATTTTACAAGAAAACAATATATTCTTTCAAGTTCATGCTTTGTGTGAGAATGATTTATGAATCTCTAACATGTTCATCCTCTCATCTTGCTAGATTATGTTTTTAATCATGATCTAGCAAGATCATATGATGATCTACATCATTTACATAAGCAAACAATAATCAATCAAGCAAATCAATACATAAACAACATGATTTCTTTAAGATTTAATCTTATGTTCATGTTTACTTCTCATGATCTTTAGTGTTCTTCAAGATTAACTTTATGTAATATATTTTAACCACCAAAAATAGAAGTAAAATGGAAAGATCATGGTTCTTACCACTAGCTCAAGGCTAGGGATGATCAATGGAAGAAATAGAGTGGATAAAAGCAAACGGTGAAGGTCCTTCAAGCTTCAAGGCCTCCAAGCTTCCTAACTTAGCTTCTTACACCCTTGAGCATGTATGGATTGAATGAGAAGTGGATGAAGATGATGGTGGTGCTTGGGGTGCTCTTGGCCATGAATGAAGGGAGGAAGAAGAAGAAGTTAGTGTGTGTTGGTGTGTGAGAGATATGAAGGGTCTTGATCCTTATGGTTATACTTATAACCATATTCTCCATCTAACTCATGGATATTATGTCTAAGAAAGTACAAACACAATATAATATAATATCAAAAAAAATCTATATGGTGGGGGGCACTTGGGCCGGATTTTCCGCAAAATTCTGTAGTTTATGTAAGTTTTAGGCACTTTCCGGCACTTAAACTATCTCTAGGAAGGCAGTTTTATGATCCTTACTTTCCTACACACTATACTAGTGTAATACTTGGTTTCTGGATCATTCTGTGTCTCAATACAATGTCTGTCTATCTACTGAAGTTTGTCAGCATTTTTCTGATCTGCCGGATAGCTGTGCTTACTGTGTTTCGTGCATCTTTTGAGTCAATAAAGTTCTCATGCAATAATGACATGACTCTGAGCAATATATGATGCACATGTATGTATATGGTAATAATAAGAAGAAATTCAAGTAAATAAATTGTAATTTAGCACGGTCATTAAGCACTATTCACTATCTAATAATTGTACGGATGTATGCAAATTTGACAGTTGTCACATTCTCCCCCTGTTAAGAAAATTTCGTCCTCGAAATTTGTACTACCTTAACTCCTTAGAGTTACATTATGCGGGTAATAATGCTGAGGTAGATAACCATAAAACCGAATTAAGACTTAATCGAATCAAGTGAATTCAGGAACGTATTACAACAATAAGAACCCAATGGTTAAAAGGTATGTGTTCCAGAATTTGATGTCATGTATAGAAGTATAGTCTAGTGTAACTTAGTTAACAGGGGTGCAACAAAGGAGTTTTGACCAATGGATTTTCAAACAATCGGTCACAATACGCAAATGAGTTTTCAAAAAACCATAACATCTGCTATATGAACTCAAAATCAACAACTCGAATACGATAGTAACAGGAAAATGATCTGTCAACTTACTAATAAATAAATGGTAAGGATTAGTGTGTTGACATTCTTGAATTACGAAAATACACCGAATGAAATATAAGCGAATCTGGTGTATCATTGTCTTAATTCGTAGTTGCATTAGGAATGTTTAAATGACAAGTCAAACAAAAGTATGTGTAGTTTTGTGTGAAACGGTTGACCATGATTAGCACAAGCTACAAATTTGTAATGACACCACAAGGTGTCATACTTGACATATATCAATAATAGCGGCGACCGAACAAGTTCACCGTGCTTGAGATCAAATGAAAGTGTAATGAAACAATCCTGAGGATTTGATTCAAACATCATAGTAGGACCTTTCAATTGAGTATAGAACATCAAAGAGCCACTGTTTCCGATCGAAGATGAAAAAGTAATAAGTATCGCAAGGCATTCGATCGACCATGAAAGAATCATTAGGAGGTATACCGTGATATGAAATGAATCTATGTACCATTGTCTTAACACACAACTGTGTTGAGACTGCTTTAATCGTGATAAACAAAATGGATTTAGAGCAAGTCAACCAATAATAAATTAAATCCGTGTATGAGGTGCGTATCCAAATTAGCGCAAGCTTTAATTTTGTGAAAGCATCACCACAAGGTGTCGAAACCAACAAACGACTTAGTGGAGTCGTAGACCAAACAAGTCTACTACGACTCGAAACAAAAGAACTTTTGCAAAAATAAATTTGAACATGATGATCTCAATACATCATATGGCGTCCTGAATTGAATATGCGAAATGGAAAAGTTCAAGCGATTGAACCTGGTTTCAGCGCAACCTGACAATAAATGTATGTGTCGACAAGGGAATTTCGGCATGGTTACAAAGGTAACCCATGAATGTAACTTGAAAGTAAAGAAGTTTCAAGAAAGTGTGTTGACTTGATAGCAAAGGAGCCAACAATTACAATAATGTAGGTCATTCGAATCACAAATCAATAATTAGATTTAGCAAAATAACACTTGAGCCTTGATGAAGCGCTTATTCGAACGAAACCGTATGCATAACAAATGGTTCATGTATAACATATGAATTTCCAAGAAATGAAATAATGAGTATTTGCTAAAGTGAAGAAATGACCAAGTACCGAAGAAATTGAGTGTTTGCTCTAGTGAAGAAAATTGTCATGATTCAACTACTAGTAAGAGAAGTAGAGATGTAAAAATCTACTTGCTAGAAGCAAGAGTGGAAATTTTCAATAAAAGAAATTCGAGTACTTTACCCGTTCGGTTAACTAAAATAGATTGCATGACAAAATAATAGTGTTTGTCTGTTGGATCTGAGTTTGGTTTTGATTGTGTTTTTACGTTTGAATTAGATGAAGATGAATAAGTTGTGCAGCGGAATTAAGATGGAAACAAAATTTACACACAATCAAACGAGAGTATTGCTTTGATCAAAACATTTTCTACACAGAACCGAAAGATTGAATTTAATTTCAACAACGATTACAATGCAATGCTTGAAACAAACTCCCCCTCAGCCAGAGCTCAGTGTTTGTTCGTGCAGAGAAGACGATTTTGCAAAGAGCTAATAGAACAGTACAGAGCACTGTTCTATTTATAGGCACTAGCAAACTACTGAGCATCTAAGCTGACGTCACCAAGAAAGTGACATCTAACCTCCTAACAAACTCTAACCCCTGATCAATACAAACACTGGTATACTAACTACTGCTTATTACATTACATTACATAAAAGACATCTAAATAACTGCTGCATCCTTCCACTGCTGTGAACCCAGCAGTACTTGTCCAGATCAGCAGTGCTTGACTCAAGACAGTAGATTGAACAGCAGATCATTAGTCTTTCATCAGGTCTTTACTTGATCAGTAGTTTGGAGGTCAGCAGTTTGCACGATCAGTTGATAGGAGATCAGCAGATGTTGAAACCACTTTCAAGGGGAGAGACTTGTATGTAACATCTGCTTATTCTGGATCCACTGCTCTGATCCAGTTTTGGCTTTTATTATATGTTCCTAACAATCTCCCCCTGGAACAGATAATGCCAAAACTCTTCATTATTGTGGAAGTTTATTGCCTCATCAACAGTTCCCTTATCTGACCTTTAAATTGTAGCTCAAAGTCTAGGGCATCTGTGTCATCATCATCCCTGCTAAGTGGAAGATCAAGGAGATCCTGCAAATCTTCAAGACTCAGGCCAAGAGCTTGTTCCCTTGATATTTTCTTCACTTCTCCACCATACCTGAACAAAGTCAATACATAGGTCTGTTTGTCAGTTACCCACTTTAGTATTTTTGAGCCTGGTGGGTTTCTTGGGAGATTATTATTTGATGAGGTGTTTGGTGAAGCTGGCCTATTGATGACTGACTGAGCAGCACTTGCAGTTTGATCCAAACCAAGAGTTTCTATAATCATTTTCTTTATGCCTTCTTTTACAAGGTCATCTCCTTTTATCAACTCTTGGATGGTTTCACCACCCAACTGTTTGTGTGGCCTTCTTTTATAGATGGCTGCACCAGCTGGAGCAGTGGCTCTCCTGATTTGCAGCTTTGGTGGTCTTTTTGAGACCTCTGCTTTGGAGTAGTCAGGCCTTTTTGGAACCGTTGGATCTTTCTTTCTAAGTTACTCTAACTTTTTGTAGGTAGCCCTAACCCTATCTTCTCCCCACTTTGTCACAGAATTCTTTGACCCATAATCAGCTGCTATCAGCTCTTCTTTCATTCTCTTCAACTCTAAGACCTTATCAGCTTCAAACTGTTTGAATTTTTCAGGAGGAGTCTGCTTGACCTTATTTTTTATCATTTCTTGAATCCTGGCTGCCTCTTTTTCAAGCTCAGGAATGGTCCAGTTTTTGTACATGTGTTTCTCCCCCTTGTATTTCTTGTAGGTCATGATGTTCTCAATGTAGTCTTTTCTCAAGGACTCATCTGCCCTTTCTGAGATTTGCTGACATACATTTTTGGCAAATTGCTCCATAGCTCTGACCTGTGTGAGTAGAAACTGATAGTTTTGCTGAAATTCTCTATCAGATTTCCCTTGTTTATTTTTGATTGAGATATCCTCTGCTTGCTTGGCCTTGAGTTTCAAATATTCTTCAATATTGTTAGGCCTGGGATATCCTTCAACTGATGGCAAACTCCTTTTAGCTGGGTCATCCTCATAGTAGAAGGATTTGATTTCTTCCCTAACTGCAATGAGTTCCAGAGGAAATGAGACACCAGCAGGAGGTAATGGATTTAGAATTTGAACTGAAGAGATGGGCATGGGTTTTGGAATTGTGATAAGTGATTGTGAAGATGTTGGTAGTGGTGATGGTGAATCATCATCTGGTATGAAAAACCTTCTCCTTTTTATTTTAGGAGAGGCAGATGATGTTTTGGGTGGATCAGTGGTGGTGATTTGAGTGGCAGTGGTTTGTGATTGACTAACAGCCGTTGAAACAACTGGTGTTTCAACCACTGTTGTCATTACAGCAGATGTTGTAACATCTGTTGTCTTCTGCTTTTTGGCAGGAGGTGATGGTGGTGAGATTGTTTTTGGTGGTGATGGTGGTGGTGGTAAGACAGTGGTTGTGGTGTGTGTTGAAGTGGTGTGTGTTGAAGTGATAACAGATGTTGAAACCTTTGAAGTACCAGCAGTAGTTGATACAGCAGGAGTTACAACAGCTGTTTGGGTGGAGGTTTGATGTAGGAGGCTTTTGGACGGTGGTCTTGGAGGCTTTGTGAATCTGGATGGTGTGGACTTGGGTTTCCTCACTTTTGTAATGAGATTTCTTTTTGGCACAGGATTTTGAACATCCTTTAGCCCAGAACAACCCTGCGCATACAGCTCCATGTAAGCTCTTTTCTCCTCATTCCACCTTGAAATATCCTTTGCCGCTCTATCCCTTTTTACACTTGCTACTCCTTCATCAAGTGCTTCTTGGGTAGCATCAACCTTTTTGCTACCATCTGGCAAAGGAATTTTTCTGGTCATAGCATCCCTTTCTGGTTCAATGTAAAGACCATCATCTATTCCTTTCTTTTTCCACTCCTGAATTTTCTCCCCCTTTTTGGCATTATCTGGGGGAAGTTGATCAATGAAAAGAACTGTTGGAGGAGCAGTGCCAGTGGTTTGCAAGATATGGGCCTTGAGTGCCTTGATGTCTGCTTGTGTGTTCTTGAACCTAGACTCCATTATGTTTCTCAGCTTTTGCACATGTATTTCATGTTGCTGATCAGCCATTTGTTTTTGTTGTTGGAGAAAAGGTTGAAATAGATTCTAGAGCTCATTTGCAGCAGGTGCTTGTGGTGGAGCAGGTGCTTGAGGTGGAACAACAGTGGATTGCATCTTTTGTACTGTCAACAACTGTTGCAGCATTTCTTTGATATCTGCAACTGAAGTATCCAGTTTATCAACACGTTCCGTCAAATCCATATATTTTAAACCATCACCCAATTTAATGGGATCATCTGATTTCCCACTAGCAGTGGTTTTATCAGTGGTTGAGGTAGGGAGTGTACTCCAAACATTAACCACTGATGCCCCTTTTTCTTGGTACTGGGGTCTTCTTCTTTCAACACTTGACAACCTTTTGATGTTGCCAGTGGGAAAAACAAATCCACTGGTGGTTGGCAGAGGTGCTATGTAAGGAATTGCCTCCAAGGAAGTCTTATTGATGTAACCACTGTCCAAATGTAAACCAGTGGGTTCAATATTTGTAGTGGCTGCTTCACTTGGATTACCACCAAGAGTTACTTGTAACTCAAGGGGTGTAACCTCCTCAGGTTGTGTTGGTGGGTTAGCAAGGATTGATACATCAGACCCAATCATTTGTTGAGGTATATTCTCATTGATAGGTGATTGAGAAGGACTGGTTAGTGTCAGGTTCAAATCAATTGCATCCAACAGAAGTATAGTTGGTGGGGGAATTGTGGATGTGATGGTTGGTGTAGAAAGAGGATTTGCCCCGGGAATTGGGCTGTGGATGATGGAAACAAGTGCTTCCAGAGCATCATGATGTGGTGTCCCTATATTTACAACCTGTTCTTTTTGTGAAGAAGCAGGAGGAGTCGGTTATGGGTTGAGATATTTGTACCAACTGCTGTGAGGAAGTAGCAGCAGTGGTTTCTTGTGACTTTTGTGCTGTCACATGCAGTAGCTCTGGTATCTCATCCTCCAGAGTTGCCTTTTTGATGGGTTTGGGGGGTTTTTGAGTTTTCTTTTTGTTGGCTTTTTGGTGATTTTAGGTGTGGGTTTCAAAGCAGTTGTTGTGCTACTTTGATCACCTTGAGCAGTGGGCTCAGCAGCAGTGGTAACTGCTAAAATCTGCTCAGGCACCTCTGCTTGTGGTTTGCAAGGTGTTGACATCCTTGTAAAAGTTTCAGCAGTTAAGCAATTTATTTGAATAGATGCACCTTGGTTTATTGCAGAAAGATCATCCTTACTGAATTTCTTTTGAAAATAATAACTTAGAAATCTTGGAAATAGTAAGAATGCCTTTGTTTCAACATTTTTAACCAGGTCATTAAAAATTTCCCGAGAATAATTCAGATTTTCTTCTTGAAGAATAGCATATCCCAGATTTTGAATTTTTAATGGTATTTCGTTAAAAGAAGTGGTTTTGTTTGAAACACACATTAGGAGGGTATGAAATAAAAATCTTGTTGCAGAAGGGAAGTAACCTTTTTGTAAGGTGCCCTTTTTTACTTCTGCATTATACCCTCTTTCCAGAAAATCATTTTTTAACTCGTTTTTGGGGAAAGAAATTTTACCTTCCTGATCATCGAGTTGAAAGACCTCTGAAATTGATTGTGGTGTAATCTTGACTGCTTTTCCCTTTAAAGTAGAGTTAATGGCTATTACAGCGTCTCCTTGTGTTTCAAGGGTTGCATTCTTCCAAAACTCTCTTTGGGTTGTCAAGTAAATTGGTGCATCCGCTGTTAACAAAGTTTTGTACTTTGATGCGGAGATGGTAGCAAGGATGGAATCGAAAATGTTTGTAGTGCCGGGTTTTGTGAGGAGACCCAGAAGATTGTGAGATGGTTTGTGTGGAATTTCGATGGGTTTGGCCTTTTGAGAGACCTTTGTGAAGATGATTTGGAAGTGGGTTTTGCAGATGGCTTCGATTTTGTTATTTTAGAGATGATGATCGAAGAAGATGTTGAAGGAATTTGAAGAAAAACTGCTTTGAGAAGAGAATTTTTGAGAATTCAATTCGACAGTAAACCCTGTTTTGGTGTGGAGTGGGGGTTTTATGGTGAAAAAGTGAATGCTGACGTGGCAGCGGTTACAAAAAGGTCTGACTACTATGTACTGCTCACATGCCAACCTCTGAGGAAATGAAGGACAGTACTTTTATGAAAGTTGCTGATGAAGGCAGTGGTTACAACGGTAAAATGGAAGCAGTGGATGATTTTCACTATCAGTGGATAGCATATCAGTGGATAAGACACTGCTTTTGAACAACAGAGTTTATCAAGGAAATGAGAGAACAGAGGATGGCTTTCAGCAGTGGACAGACTTTTGAAGTAGAACAGACTTTTGAACAAGCAGTGGATATGGCAGACTTTTAAGGATTTAAATGAAAACTTCATTTTTAACTATTTTTAAGGATGGATTTTTGATTTTCTGAAAACATTTTAATGCTTTTATTCATAGAAAAACAAGATTTTGCTTATTATTCCATGTTTAGCATGCCAATCCTAGAGACCAAGCTTTCAAAGGTGGCAGTATCTAATGCTTTTGTGAGCACATCTGCCAGCTGGTCTTTAGTTGGAACATGATGCAGAGAAATCAAACCTTTTTCATAGCAATTCCTCACAAAATGATGTCTGATGTCGATGTGTTTGGTGGTTGAATGGGAAACTGGATTTTTGATGATATTTTCTGCTGCCTGGCTATCCAACATGAGTGGTGTCTTTAAGGCAGTGATACCAAAATCCAGCAACTGATTTTGAAGCCACAGGAGTTGGGCTGTACAGCTTGCAGCAGCAATGTATTCAGCTTCAGCAGTGGATGTTGAAACAGCTGCTTGCTTTTTGCTTTGCCATAAAACTAAGCAATCACCTAGAAACTGGCACCCTCCTGATGTGGACTTCCTTGTTATGTGACATCCAGCAAAGTCACTGTCTAAAAATCCTGAAAGCTTGATATTCCCATTAGCTGGATACCAGATACCAAGTGTGGGAGCACCTTTTATGTACCTGAATATCCTTTTTACAGCAATAAGATTGGATTTTCTAGGGGCTAATTGACTTCTTGCACAGACACATGTTGCAAACATGATGTCTGGCCTAGATGCAGTTAGGTACAAAAGAGACCCAATCATGCTTCTATAAAGAGTTTGGTCAATCAGCTCATCCTTTTCATCAGACATGACCAGCTTATTTGTTGCCATAGGTGTGCTGCATGGTTTACAATCATTCATATCAAATTTGTTTAAAAGTTCTTTTGCATATTTGATTTGATGAATGCAAGTTCCATTTTGCATTTGCTGAACTTGGAGACCAAGAAAGCATTGCAGCTCTCCCATTGCACTCATTTCAAACTCAGCTGTCATGAGTTCCCTAAACTCTTCACACATTTTATTACATGTGCTTCCAAAAATAATGTCATCCACATAAATTTGGACAATCATTAAATCCTTTCCTCTCCATTTTAGAAACAGTGTTTTATCAATGGTACCTCTTTTGAAACCATTTAAGAGCAGAAAGGTGGAAAGAGTTTCATACCAGGCCCTAGGTGCTTGTTTCAGGCCATACAAGGCTTTGTTTAGCCTGTTGACATGATCTGGATAAAATGGATCCTCAAAACCTGGAGGTTGACAAACATACACCTCTTCTTGAATTGTACCATAGAGGAAAGCACTTTTGATATCCATTTGGAACACCTTCATGTTGTGGTTGACAGCAAAGGCCAGAAACAGTCTTATAGCTTCCAATCTTGCTACAGGGGCAAATGTTTCATCATAGTCAATCCCCTCTTCCTGTCTGTAACCTTGAACCACAAGCCTGGCTTTATTCTTGACAACAATGCCCCTTTCATCAGTTTTGTTTTTGAAGACCCACTTTGTGCCGATGGGACTCACATCTTTTGGCAGTGGTACAAGCTCCCAAACTTGTTGTCTTTTAAACTGTTGGAGCTCTTCTTGCATAGCTTCTACCCAGCTGTTGTCTTTCAGTGCCTCTTGGTACTTGACTGGCTGATGGAGTGATAGAAAACCAGCAAAAAGACAAATGTTTTGGGTTTGGCTTCTTGTGAGCACCCCTTCATTGATGTTGCCAATGATTTGATCAGGTGGATGAGATCTCAAGTAGATTAAATCTCCTTGGTATGGAATGATGGCATTTGTTGGTGAAGGCTGCAAATGTGTATCATCTGAGCTAACCACTGCTGGTGACTTTGATGATCCAGCAGTGGCTTCAAAAGGTGGTGGAATAGGAGGTAAATATGAGGACACATGCTGACTTTCATCCGCTGTTTGAGGACTTTTATCAGCAGTGTTTGATGATGTGGAAGCAGTGGTTGATGAGCTACTTTGGTCAACAACTGTTGAGGTAGCAGTGGTTGAGCTTTGACAGCTGTTTTGAACAACTGATGCTTTTCCCATTGTGGCAGACTTTTGAGGGATGATGATTTCATACCCATAGTCTGGTGTTGAATCCTCTGATGGACCTGCACTGTTAGTCTTGACAGCAGTATTTTCAAAAGTGAATTTATCAAGATCAAACAGATCTGCAGGATTTGCTGGGATTTTCATTGATGAAAGTTCATTGAACTTTACATTCAAGGTCTCCTCCACTGCCTTGGTCCGTGTATTAAACACTTTGTAGGCCTTGGCAGTGGTTGCGTATCCCAGATGATAACCACAGTCAATTTTGGCTGCAAATTTTGAAATGGAATCTTTTAAGTTCAAAATAAAGCATGGGCAGCCAAATACCTTGAAATACGAGATCAGTGGTTTGATTTTATACAGAATTTCATAAGCAGTCTTTTTGTGCCTGGGGTTTATTAAAACTCTGTTTTGGACATAGCAAGCAGTGTTTACTGCCTCTGCCCAAAAAGTTAATGGCAAACCTGAATCAGCAAGCATGGTTCTGGCAGCCTCAATCAAAGTTCTGTTCTTTCTTTCAACTACCCCATTTTGCTCTGGTGTTCTAGGGATGCTGTACTGCCTTACAATCCCTTTCTTCACACAGAAGGCATCCAACTCCTTATTTTTGAATTCTGTGCCATTGTCACTCCTGAAGACTTTTACTGGAAGGTCAAATTGCTTTTCAACCTGTATCACAAAGTCTTGCAAAATGCCTGCAGTCTCATCTTTTGAGTGTAAAAAGAAAGTCCATGTAAACCTAGAGAAGTCATCAACAATAACCAAACAATATCTTTTCTTCTTGAGACTCATGACTTAAACTGGGCCAAACAAATCCATGTGCAGCATTTGCAAACACTGGGTTGTTTTGGACTCTTCAATGGACTTGTAAGAACTTTTATGTTGTTTTCCTTTTAAACAGGAAATGCAATGTTCAGGACATGAAAACAATTTTTGTGGCAAGCCTCTTACAAGGCCATTTTTTGAAATTTCTGTGATTATCTTGAGATTTGTGTGTCCCAGTCTCCTGTGCCAAAGTTCTGTCTCTTTGTTAGAGGCAGCTGAGAACAGACAGGCATCAGCTCTGGGACACTCTTTTGACATATCAACAACATAAACATTGCCACTTCTTTGAGCAACAAGTTTTGTTTGACCAGTGTTTATTATTGTTTCAATCTTTTTAACCATTTCTGGTCCAACAATCCTACAACACTCCTTTGTGAAGAATGACCCATACCCCTTATCGCTCATTTGTGAAACACTCGGGAGGTTGAATTTCAGATTGTCTATCAGATTGACATTTTCAAATTTTACATTTCCAGATTGCACTGTACCAGACCCCAGAACTTTCCCTTTACTATTATTCCCAAAGGATATATCACCCCCTCCATGGATTTTGAAGTCTTTGAGGAGGGCTTTACATCTTGTCATGTGCCTGGAGCCTCCACTATCTACATACCAAAGACTGTCAAAGCATGCAGAAGCTCCCTGCACATGAAGTAAAAGGATTAGTTCATTAGGGTCTCCAAAGCCAACAGGGCTTTGGATGGGGTCTCAACAGTGTCTGGGATGGATGCAGATTGATGGACAGTGGTTAGGTCAGGGGTTTGGACAGTTTTAGGACTGTTTCTTGCTAACCACTGTTGGGGGTCTTGACCAATCACCTGTTGATACCCAAAAGGATGCCTATTCACTTTAGGTTTAGAGGTCCTTTTGTAGGCCTCATAAACGTGTGGAACCCTAGGGTATGGTGGTTGTCCCTTACCTCTTCTGAATTGATTGGCAGGGGGTGCACCAGTAACCTGAACATCTCTTTTGACAGATGTTTGGTTCAGCTGATTTGTGACAGCTGTTTGAACTGGCACAAACAGTGGTTGATTTTTGGTGAATTTGACAGATGATGTTGATGGACTCAAGGATGTTTTAGCAGTGTATTCATTCCTTTTCACATCAAAGTTTTTGAGATACACACATGCTTGAGTTTTGTGGTTTGATTTACCACAAACAATGCAACTTTCAGCAGAAACAATGACACTTGTTTTGTTCAAATCATATGCTTTTAAATGGAAACAGTCTTTTGTTAGATGATTCCTTTTCTCACAGAATTCACAAAACAGGTTATTGATCTTTTCTTTCTTCTTTCTCTTTTCGGACTCCTTTGCAACAGAGGTTTTAACCTCTGTTGGGATGTCCTTGAGAGGAATGACTTTAGCTTTTCGAGCTTTAACACCATCAGAGGATGTAAAGTCCATGGGCTTGAAATTTTCAAGAATATCACACTCATCAGAACATGTTGGTTTAAACTGATATTTTTCAAGCTCTTCAAAAGTAGAGGATCCCATTGGTCTGTTAAGTGTGATTTTGTTACCAAGTTTATCAGTGATTTTCACTTCTTGGCCATTCTTGTTTGTGGGGATGAACTCAGTGGTTACATCAGTGGTTTGAACAGATTTTTCAACAGCAGTGTTTTCATCATCATGTTTTCTATAGCCAATACCAAATTTCACATTGCTTTTAATCTGTTTTTCAAGCAATAACTCATATCCTTTGCAGGATTCCACCCATTTCTCACATGTGATTTGGGTGGACTCTAACTCCTTTTTGCAAACTTGGTATTTTTCTACCATAGTTTGGAGTTGAGTTTTGGTTATGCTTTGCTCTTCTTTGAGACTGCTGACTTCTTTATCCTTTTCAGCCAATTTGTTTCTAAGTTCTTTTAAAGACTTTTCAAATTTGACTTCATCAGACAAGATTTTGTCCCTAAGGTTTTCATTTACCTCTTTGATGTTAGCAAATGCAATAATGCATTGGTCTAAACACAGTTTTTGAAGAACTTGAGGAGATACCTTGGCAGCAGCCATCATTGCACAATCACATTGATGATTTTCTTCATCATCAGCTCTAACTTCTTTCTCACCTGCTTTCTTCTCTTCCTCTTCTTCTTTATCCTCTTCGGACCATGGATCTGTCAGTGGTTCAATCAGGGTTCCTGAACTTTCTCCCAGCAGTAGTTCACCAGCCATAGCAGTAACCACTGCTTCAGTTACCTCATCCACTGTTTCAGCACTTAGCTGTTCACCTTCAGTTTCAATCCCCTCTGGTATTGACTCTAAACCCATCAAACAAAATTCATCATTAGAAGGTTCATTAAAGGCATAGAGTGCAAAATTTTCATCACCAAGTTCATCAGGCATACTGCTCCAGTCAACAAAGCCTTGAGTGAAGAAGCTTTGCTGATCTGGTTGTACTGCTACTGGAGCAGTTGTTTGAGGTGCAACATTTTGCACTTGTGCCTGAGGGACAGGGGTTTGAACGTACTGAATTTATGGAACAGTGGTTTGGACATAATGCACAGGCACAGGGGTTGCAGCATAGTGAGCAGTGTTAACATGAGCTGCAGGGGTATATTGGGTATAGTGAACAGTGCTTTGATTTTGTGGTCTAGGGTTTGAGCTGGGATGAGTGATTATAGGACCAGTAGTTTGACTCCTGCATTCCCTAGCAAAATGACCTAGCCGATTGCACTTATAACACTTGATTTTAGATTTATCCAACCCAACCCTTAAATTCCCATGTAAACCTGGGAATTTTCTCCCTGTTCTTTTGTAGAATTTGCTTGTTCTTACACTAAGCAAAGCCAATTGATGCAAAATGTCCATCTCTTCTAAGTCAGTGGGATCAAAGTGTTGCAAATCATTGAGTTCAAAGCACAAATTATCTGACATCTGGTTTTCACAATTTGCAGTAAAAGCATAATTTGCAGAGTGAGGATCAGGGTTGTTAAAGTTTCCACCAGCAGTTATATCAATGAAATGATCATAACCATGTTCCTTACCACTGCTACCAGATTCTTCCTGACCAAAAAGAGCTGTGCTACCGAATGAGTAATCATCAGTAACTTTGCCAGACTCTTGCAACTTCTTTTTCTGGTTCAACTCCCTTTCATAGGTCAGGAGTCTACCATGAAGTTGGGTCAGGGTCAGATCTTTGAACTTAGGAGAATTTCTAGTGACAAAAGCTATGGTATCCCATTTTTCAGGTAGTGATCTAAGGAACCTGCTATTTTGAGTTGAATTTGGAAATGTTACTTTAACAAGCCTTAGTTCACTAATGAGACAACTGAATCTCTCAAATTGCTGAGTCAATGATTCACCCTTAATGTGACAAAATGTTTCATACTGCTGATTCAGAATTTCCCTATTGTTTTCAATGACTTCTTTTGTTCCCCCAAACTGTTCCTTCAAAGCATCCCATAGCTCTTTGGCACTGTTACAATGTAACAGTCCAGCATAGATCTCATTGGGTAATGCAGATGCTATGATGCTAAATGCTTTGGCATCGAGTTCGAACTTTTGAAAATCAGTTTCAGTATAGTTTTCATATGGTTTAGGTACGAACTTCTTTGGATCCTCAGCACTTGGCACCATAGGAACATGGGGACCAAAAACAACAGACCTCCAACATCCAGTGTTCTGTTGAGCAAGGATGTGACCCAACCTTCTCTCCCAGATGTTGTATTCATTTCGTTTAAGCATGGGTGGTTTAAAAAGCGAGCCAACGTTATTCTTATCATCTTGTGATTGTGACGTCATCCTGGTTGTTTTACAGACACTGATTAATCAACTTTGATGGTGATTAAACCTTACTCTGTTTTTCAACACAAATGAACAAACTATAAGTATCAACGATTATGAGCTGAACTATTTATGTCAAAATGATTTTTAAATCAAATTTGACTGTCCAAGCTCTGATACCAATTGTTGGATCTGAGTTTGGTTTTGATTGTGTTTTTACGTTTGAATTAGATGAAGATGAATAAGTTATGCAACGGAATTAAGATGGAAACAAACTTTACACACAATCAAACGAGAGTATTGCTTTGATCAAAACATTTTCTACACAGAACCGAAAGATTGAATTTAATTTCAACAACGATTACAATGCAATGCTTGAAACAAACTCCCCCTCAGCCAGAGCTCAGTGTTTGTTCGTGCAGAGAAGACGATTTTGCAAAGAGCTAATAGAACAGTACAGAGCACTGTTCTATTTATAGGCACTAGCAAACTACTGAGCATCTAAGCTGACGTCACCAAGAAAGTGACATCTAACCTCCTAACAAACTCTAACCCCTGATCAATACAAACACTGCTATACTAACTACTGCTTATTACATTACATTACATAAAAGACATCTAAATAACTGCTGCATCCTTCCACTGCTGTGAACCCAGTAGTACTTGTCCGGATTAGCAGTGCTTGACTCAAGACAGTAGATTGAACAGCAGATCATTAGTCTTTCATCAGGTCTTTACTTGATCAGCAGTTTGGAGGTCAGCAGTTTGCACGATCAGTAGATAGGAGATCAGCAGATGTTGAAACCACTTTCAAGGGGAGAGACTTGTATGTAACATCTGCTTATTTTGGATCCACTGCTCTGATCCAGTTTTGGCTTTTATTATCTGTTCCTCTGGTAGGGTTCAATCCCAACATTGTCCGAGTTAATAGACGTGGTTTTTACGAGGAAATCTCTAATGGACTTTGACATAAGTCCCCGAGAGTCCTAAATACGCGTTTCCTAGACTCTTAAAGTTTTATACTCTGTGTATAACTATTTTGTGTATCGTGTGTAAAACACAGCATTAGTGTATGTTTAAAGCAAGTTATTGTCTCACAATTCCTCGGTATACTTTCTTCCCAAATTCACAGCTAATGACACTCGATCAACGATCAGTCTTAGAATAGTAGTGGGATCCTCACAGTTAGTTAAATGAATAATTCGTTAATCCTCAGCAAGAGTTACCGACTCTTGTTGGTTAGCTCGTTCGGTTCCTGGTAGTTGATGCTCATCCGAGAATCACCGTCCTTTTCCTTGACGAACAGTACTGAAACTCTTTAGGGCAAAAAGCTTGCCTTATAATTTCCCAAACTGGCAACTTCTGAAGTTGCGTTGACAAATCTTGTATCTCAGGAAGTGCAAGTCGATAGGGTGCCTTGGCTATAGGCGCGGCGCCTGGTACCTAGCCAATGTGGAAGTCGACTTGCATTGAGGAGGTAATCCTGACAAGTCTTTGGGGAAGACTTCAGGATATTCCCTTACCACAGGGATGTCCTCGAGCTTAGGTTCTTCGGATTCTTGCCCACGACATGAGCCAAGAAGGTGTTATATCCTTTGCGCAAAAACCTACGTGCCTTTAAACAACTGATAATTCATAGGGGCGTATCCTGCTTCATGAATCACGATCGTTTCTTCGTTCGCCATCGGGATACGGATAACAATCTCCGCTCGATTGCTTGACAACCAATCCATCCCAATTACCAAGTCGAAGCTTCCCTTTAGCTAGTTCTATATGGTTTATATAACTTACTTGCTACTAAACCAAGTGTACTTTCAAACTCTAGAGATGCGAAGCTAAAATTGGTAATAGTATCTAGCAGCACAGATGCATATCGTTTGACTTAATATGAGACGTACCAATTTCCATGCTTGGATCCTGGCGTGCTCCCCTAGCTCTGCTATTGAGCTTTCATCCTTGTGCCTGATTGTTTTTAGGGCAATATTTTCTGAAATGCTTCTTGCTTCCACAGTTAAGACAACCTTCAGCACGTTTTTGCTCGCTACTCTTCCTGTCTTGATAGTCGTTGTTGTCGTTGTTTCCTTCGTGATTCTTGCTACCATCTTGGCCTCCATTACTATGTCCAGTACCTTGCCTAAAATTTTCCTTGACATGCCCCACTTTGCCACAGTTTTCACATTTTCCATATCTGCATCGCCCGATATGATAACATCGACAATTGTCGCACTTAGGTAGGATACCCATGTACTCTTTTCCCTTTTTGGACCTGTTCTTGCTATTCACCCTAGTACCCTTCTTGAATTTTGTGAACTTTCTCTTGTTGTCTCCAGATGGCTTTACAGGAGTCTCCTTTTTCTCTTCCGAAGTGGAAAATTTTTCTAGTCTAACTGTTTCTTCAGTGAGCGCCACACTTAAGTCGATAGCATCGGTGATTGTTGAAGGTTTAGATGTTGTCATCAGGCTTAGAATCTGAGGTGCCAATCCCTCGAGGAAGTGTTCGATCCTCTTAAACTCCGGTTCCATCAGACGCGAAGCAACTTGCGATAAATCGTGAAATTTCTGCACATACTCAGCTATCTTTGAACCTTCCATTTTCAAGTTCCACAATTCAGTCTCCAACTTCTTGACTTCTGCCCTCGAGCAATATCTCTTACGCATCAGTTCTTTCAGTTCGTCCCATGTCAAAGCATACGCAGCAGTCTTACCCAACGTCCGAACCTGAAGGTTCCACGATGACAGAGCCCCATCTAGAAACAATCCAGATATGTACATGACTTGTTGCTCTGGGGTACATTTGCTCAAACTCAAAACAGAATCCGTCTTCTCAACCCAACGCACAAAAGCTACGGCACCCCCAGTGCCGTTGAAATCTCGGGGCTTGCAGCTCAAGAACTGCTTGTAGGTGTAGCCTGCGACATACACAACATCATTCACATAAGGCATTAGCAAAACACCCTTGGAAATGCCCAAACATTTTGTAATGCGTCTTAAGTGACTAAACATTACCGTTAGGTGGGTTATTTCCTGAGGTACCTCCGCTGCGTTCGGAGCGAAGGGCCTCGTGCTGTGCGATGGCCTGTGAGATGCGTTCTTGTAATTCCGCCTCTGTCGTCGGCAAAGGGTTGTTGGTATCGGTGTTCCCTTGAATCGACATCTTCTAAGAAGAAGATCGGATAGGTCAGGTCTCATTAAAGACACAAGCACATAAGCATCTACTTAACGAATGAGACCTAGGAGGTGTGTATATATACATATATAAGCAATCGTTATAACAATCAATCATATAACATCACAACTATAGCACAACTTGTAGATAGGAACATGTTTAATGAGAACATAACAAGCAAGCACGTAGCATCACAATTATAGAACAAACATGCAGACCACAAACGTGCTTAGTGAGGACATGGCGACTGAGCTTTCATTATTTACCGACCACGATCACATTGTCTACAAAGTGTATCACATCAAAAGGGACACAGGGTCACCCTACCCTTGTCTAATAAGTGTATCAGTGTATCAAAATCACGTAGTCAACAGTGGTCTTCAAAAGTATCTACAATTGTGACACCCCAGGAAAACCAGGAAACAACGCAACACAACTAGCTTCCTCAGTAACCACGTGCTAAATTTCGGGACGAAATTTCTTTCAAGTTGGGGATAATGTGACAACCCGAGTTTTCAAGGTCTCTACCCGACTTAACTCAATACTTATTTGCAAAATGTTTGTATCTCTATATGTGATGTGCAATATAAGTGTGGTCTTATATATATTTGATGTGCAATGTAAGTGTGTTAACTGATATATGTTTTGTATGATTATAATGTTAGTACACTTAATAAAAAGATGGAACTTTTGTCAAACACCCACACACCTCACGAAAACACACCTCACGAAAACACTAAGTGTTTTCGTCTATTAAGGGGCCAACGAAAACAGTATGGGCTTCGGCCCAGTAACTACCAGTTATATGTTTCGATATTAATCCTTAAGAAAAATCAATCACCAAACCCTACCTCTCACCTTGGTGCGAACGGCAGCAGGATACCCCCCCCTCTTCTCTTCGAAGCATCTCATCCCCTTCTCGTGCAAACTCATCCTCTACGTCTTCGGGTTAGTGTGATAATTTTCGTTGTAACTTTGACTGATTTTAATTGATTGTTGGTTATGTGATAACTTGTGAAGATTGCATGAATACGTGTAGTAGTGGATCTTGGTTGTAGCATGCTAGTAAATGGATTCATTTGATTTAGGAGTATTTATGATTACTTGTGATTAACTGCTGTTATCGTTGGACTAGAGGGATGATTAGGAGGCATTTGACTAGATGATAATGGTTGCATACTTGATACAGATTACATCATGATTAAAGTGGATAGAAATCACTTTATGTTGCCGGCCATAGTATTCTTATTTGCATTTGGATTGTCAGAAATATGTGATTGTTTATAGGTTTTCAATTTTTATTCTTGTTTAATGATCGATGGTGATGGAAGGGTTGATTAGGTTGTTGACTTTTGTTGATAACTAAAGGATATTATATTCTGATTGTTTGTAATTCAAATGAATGATTGTTTGTAATGCAAATGAATGTGATAAGTTGCATGGGGACCAGCGCATATATGCTTGTGGAATTGCGATGATGATAATTATGTTGATTTCCGTTCATGATCAAATAATAATTGGAATGATGGACTGATGATTTGTGATGATGATGTAATAGACGAAAACACTACCCAGACGAAAACACCATCACAGCGAAAACACAAAAGGGTTTTCGCCACAAGTGTTTTCGCCACAAAAGGGTTTTCGGCTAATGATCTGTTACCTTGTTAACACTGTTAGTTTGTTAAACCTGTTAAGTTTGTTAACGTTGTTAAACATGTCAACTACGTTAAGTATGTTAACTAGGTTATGTTAACTACGCTAAGTATGCCAACTATGTAAACTATGTTAACTGAGTTATGTTAACCACGTTAAGTATGTTAACCTTGCTACGTATGTTAACTCTGTTAATTCTGATCCAAACCTGTTATGGCACAGTAACTATGTTAAGTGAGTTAACCCTGTTAGGTATATTAACTACGTTAAGTGTGTAACTTTATTATGTATGTTAAATCTGTTAATCCTGATTAACCCTGTTAACACTGTTAAGCTTACCATGACTGTTAATGAATAATCTTGTTAGAGTAGACTGGGAAATCTATTATGTGAAGCGTGAATTATGTGAACTTGATTAACTGCTTACGCGTTACGTGATGTTAATCATCCAGTACACTTAGTGACCTAGATTTCATGTGAAACTTTACCAACATGTACTGATTTTGTATACGTGCATAACTATAGGAGTTGACTGATTACTTGTGAGCACATAGTTTAACATACCGAGCAAACCAAGGTGAGTTCACACTCTATCCAAGGCAAGGGATTCCCAAGGGTTGGGAATGGGTTAAAGAACTGAACGGTAACTACAAACTTGCGTATTCCCCATACAACAGGATACGTACGACCATAAGACCATCACTCTATCATTTGAAGTCCCTCATATATCGACTTAATCGCCGAGGCCTATGGCGAGCGGGTCATTAGTAGATAGCGCTATTAGGTTTAACAAACCTCACACCGTGTCGTCCGAACGGGCGTGTACTAATGGACTATGGGCAAAGGGTCAATGCTGATAGACATTGACTTAGGGCACCTCTTACAGTTTCGTAGCAGTCGATACACGTGGTCTAGTAACACATGGGAAGCCCCCACTATCTTCGCAAAGTTGTCTGGGAGACCGCGATACGAATTAATACGATACATGGTTTACATAACGAACAGATGATTTACGAAACGAATGCTATAACTAAACAACCAACTGTGAACTCGCTCAACTTTGTTGTTGACTCGTTGTTACATGCCTTGCAGGTCGTTAGGTACTCATGGAGCTTGCACAGGGAGGCGCGGTCGTTGTGGGACATGGCAGTGTGTGCCATGCTAAAAACATTACTTTATTTCGTACTTGATACTTTCATTGGGTTTTACAATTATGCTTCCGCTAAACACTTAACTACGTTTTGATTTGAAACACCTTTCATATTGTGTGGTTGAATTTTAATTATTACTCGTTATGTTCAATATGATTGGTGGCTTGATCCTGGTCAGTCACGCCTCCAAGCGGTGATACTCCGCATGTGGATTTTGGGGGTGTGACAGATTGGTATCAGAGCCATTGGTTATAGTGAACTTGGTTTTAATAAAGGGAAAAAGTTTTTGTTAAAACCAAACTATAACCTGTACAGTGCTCAACGATCCACAACGACACTTCGCTCCACGTGCAAGACTCGCTATTTTAGGTAATGTGATTTAAGTTGATATTGCCTACCTGCTAGGGTACTTTTGCATGATGTGTTGTCTATGGTATAATTATTAGAACAGTAGCATGTTGCCTGTTATCCCTATTGCGCCCCATGTGGCACACAAACGTTTAACTACTTGGCAAGAGGTGGTCAAACCCCTTTCTAATTGCCCGTCACCCTACTACGACTGTTTATGCATTCTATCTATTTGTACGCTCATCTCGACATGACGTCGCCACTTAACCCTCCGTACATCTGGCTGGTATGCCAACAACCACATAGTCCAGAACCGGCTCAAATGAACTTGGGTTTAGGAGAACTACACCCACGCATCCTGTTGACGAACCTTATCATCTCCACTGGTCGTCTATACCAGAAACGAAGCAGCCACAATTACACGCGTACGTCGTTTTGAAAACTAGCAACCCTACCAACCAAATTTTGTTTTGGACAAGTGATATACCCTTGTGACCATGATGCAACGAACTTCCCTTTTTGTGCCATGCCGCCATGTACCACTACTGGAAATTGCTTCTAGACAGCAGGTTAACTGGTTGAAATTTTCGATTATCGATGGACCCTGTTTACACTCGATCCTTCGTATGAACCTCAGTAACTCCCTGTTATTTCGGATGGCAACCAATTTAATGAAACGCCAACAACCATACCATGACTTTTCCCAAACGCGAGACTATCTTACTAGCCTGTTGGATGGTTCATTTTTATTCTATTTGACTAACTCTATCGTATACCTAACTTAGCGAATGGATGCCATTATTGGTGAAATAGTCTTCAAGACATTTAGGGACAGAGTTATGGATCAGTCAACCTACCAGCAAGCATGATAAATTATACGTTTGCATGACCCACCTTACACTACAAGAGACGTACTCCATTTTATGATAGTTTTCTTGCATATACAAAATCTCTGCACTAACTCTTGAACCGACTCATGATTATTGATGGCTAGTATGTCCGCTCCCTACCATTGGCTTAGAGCAAACCATCACACCTGTACCACAACAATGTTACGTTCTCGCTCCTCCATGACGAGCCATTGAAACGAACCACTCTCTAGCTTAGAGAATTTAGAAGGCTAGACTCCTGATCACTGGTGATCACTCCACGAAACCTTGAGAATAGTGGTGTAATGTTGATACGATTATACTTTCCTGAATGCGTTTACACGTCTTTCCTTGGAACCTCATGAATACGCAGACGTACTTTGGACTCAATTGCACGACTTAAGGAAACCCCCAGACTTGGTTACTTACTTGATGAAACACACACACCTAAGTTCATGGTTTTAGGTAAATTGTCCCTCCTTCACATGGGGGAGAATCCAACGGCTCCTAGTGGGAGTCACAGTGAAACTTAACGCTACACGATTGTACGATAACCCTGCTGCTATGTTAAGTTCTTGTTCTGATTGATTTAACCCCATGACAACAATATGTAGTCAACGGCATACTTTATCTTAACTATACCCAACTGGCGTGCAGCCAGCTGTACATTCAATATCGAGTAAACCCTTGCTGTGGATTCTTAAACGCTTACCCACCGAATGAGACTACTCTTTCTTATGTTGCCACACCAATGCATGATATACTTTTGGGATTCAGTGATCCTAACAACAATCCCCGCGGACACTTGCTTGGACAAGTTACACTCTACGAATATTACTCGATGAGCATTAGGCTATACATGTGATGATACCACAAGTACTGATCTTTGAACTTGATACGACCGATATGGATTCTCAGACTCGACGTTCGAACCTAGTCTAACCAAATGAATGTATCACTTGCTCTCATCGACGACATTCTGATCTACTCCAAGAGTCAGGAGGAACACGAGCAGCATATGCGACTTATTTTGGAACTCCTTCGAACAAAGCAACTTTATGCTAAGTTTTCCAAATGCGACTCCTAGCTTCGGGAAGTCCATTTCTTAGGCCACGTGGTAAACGGGAATGGGATTCACGTTGATCCATCCAAGGTAGACTCGATAAAGAACTGGCCTGCACCCAGTACGCCAACAGAAATCCGCCAATTCTTGGGTTTGGCGGGCTACTATAGAAGGTTCATCAAGGATTTTTCCAAGATTGCGCAACCTCTCACTTTACTAACGCAGAAAGGCGTCACCTATCGTTGGAGTAATGCTCAGGAATCAGCATTTCAGCACTTAAAGGATAGGCTCTGCAGCGCACCTATTCTCTCATTGCCAGAGGGCACAGACGATTTTGTGGTCTATTGTGACGCATCAATTCAGGGTCTTGGTTGTGTATTGATGCAACGGGATAAAGTCATTGCTTACGCCTCGTGCCAACTTAAAGTTCATGAAAGGAACTACACTACACATGATCTGGAGCTGGGAGCTGTTGTTTTCGCACTCAAGATATGGAGACATTACCTGTATGGTACCAAGTGCACCATCTACACCGATCACAGGAGTCTCGAGCATATCTTCAAGCAAAAGGAGTTGAACATGCGACAACGTCGATGGGTCGAACTATTGAATGATTACGAATGTGCCATCAAGTACCATCCGGGCAAAGAGAATGTTGTGGCCGACGCCCTCAGTCGAAAGGATACTACACCTAGACGCGTACGTGCTTTACAACTCACTATCCAGTCTAGTCTTCCTGCACAGATACGAGATGCTCAGGTAGAAGCATTGAAACCAGAAAACGTCAGGGCTGAAGCTCTACGCGGCTCAAGGCAACGGTTAGAACAAAAGGCAGACGGCACCTACTATGTAACAGGACGCATCTGGGTCCCACACTATGGAAACTTACGCGAGCTTGTAATGGATGAAGCACATAAGTCTCGTTACTCAGTACATTCTGGTTAGAATAAGATGTACCACGATCTCAGAACTACGTACTGGTGGCCTAGCATGAAAGCTCACATAGCAACTTACGTCAGCAAGTGTTTGACTTGTGCGAGAGTCAAGACTGAATATCAGAAACCATCAGGCCTACTCCAACAACCAGAGATACCACAATGGAAATGGGAGCAAATTTCCATGGATTTTGTTACTGGTCTGCCTAGATCTCAACGTGGGAATGATACTATTTGGGTGATCGTGGATCGACTCACAAAGTCTGCACAGTTCTTGGCTATCAGGGAAACTGATAAGATCTCCACTCTAGCAAACGTTTATCTTAAGGAAGTTGTCTCGAGGCACGGGGTGCCAACCTCTATTATTTCCGATCGTGATGCACGTTTTACTTCTGAACTGTGGCAAGCAATGCACAAGTCCTTTGGCTCACGATTAGACATGAGCACCGCTTACCATCCGCAAACAGATGGGCAGTCTGAATGCACCATCCAAACTCTAGAAGACATGCTTCGTGCATGTGTAATCGATTTCGGAAACGGCTGGGAAAAACATCTCCCGTTAGTGGAGTTTTCGTATAACAACAGTTACCACACCAGCATTCAAGCCGCTCTGTTTGAGGCATTGTACGGGCATAAATGCCGATCACCTCTTTATTGGGCAGAGGTGGGTGATAGTCAGATCACGGGTCCAGAACTGGTAGTAGACGCAACGGAAAAGATTGCTCAGATACGACAACGCATGGCGGCAGCTCGTGACCGCCAGAAAAGCTACGCTGATAAGCGCAGGAAACCACTCGAATTCCAGGTTGGGGATCGAGTGCTACTCAAAGTCTCACCTTGGAAAGGTGTAGTTCGTTTTGGCAAACGAGGCAAACTCAATCCGCGTTACGTCGGACCGTTCGAAGTCATTGAGAAAATAGGAAAAGTGGCCTACAAACTAAACCTACCAGCGGAACTCAGTGCAGTTCACAACGTTTTTCATGTGTCGAATCTGAAGAAGTGTCTGTCAGATGAGACCCTCATAGTTCCTTTGAAGGAGCTCACTATCGACGATCAGTTGCGATTCGTCGAGGAACCAGTTGAAATCACGGACCGAGACGTTAAGGTCCTTAAGCACACCAGAATACCTCTTGTTCGAGTTCGTTGGAACTCCCGTCGTGGCCCAGAGTTTACCTGGAAACGAGAAGATCAAATGAAACTCAAGTATCCCCAGTTGTTCGGAAACAGTGCAACCACTACTGAGGCTGAAGCTACTACAGAATTTCGGGACGAAATTCCAAACCAACGGGGGGATGATGTGACACCCCAGGAAAACCAGGAAACAACGCAACATAACTAGCTTCCTCAGTAACCACGTGCTAAATTTCGGGACGAAATTTCTTTCAAGTTGGGGATAATGTGACAACCCGAGTTTTCATGGTCTCTACCCAACTTAACTCAATACTTATTTGCAAAATGTTTGTATCTCTATATGTGATATGCAATATAAGTGTGGTCTTATATATATTTGATGTGCAATGTAAGTGTGTTAACTGATATATGTTTTGTATGATTATAATGTTAGTAAACTTAATAAAAAGATGGAACTTTTGTCAAACACCCACACACCTCACGAAAACACACCTCACGAAAACACTAAGTGTTTTCGTCTATTAAGGGGCTAACGAAAACAGTATGGGCTTCGGCCCAGTAACTACCAGTTATATGTTTCGATATTAATCCTTAAGAAAAATCAATCACCAAACCCTACCTCTCACCTTGGTGCGAACGGCAGCAGGATACCCCCCCCCCCCCCCTCTCTTCTCTTCGAAGCATCTCATCCCCTTCTCGTGCAAACTCATCCTCTACGTCTTCGGGTTAGTGTGATAATTTTCGTTGTAACTTTGACTGATTTTAATTGATTGTTGGTTATGTGATCACTTGTGAAGATTGCATGAATATGTGTAGTAGTGGATCTTGGTTGTAGCATGCTAGTAAATGGATTCATTTGATTTAGGAGTATTTATGATTACTTGTGATTAACTGCTGTTATCGTTGGACTAGAGGGATGATTAGGAGGAATTTGACTAGATGATAATGGTTGCATACTTGATACAGATTACATCATGATTAAAGTGGATAGAAATCACTTTATGTTGTCGGCCATAGTATTCTTATTTGCATATGGATTGTCAGAAACATGTGATTGTTTATAGGTTTTCAATTTTTATTCTTGTTTAATGATCGATGGTGATGGAAGGGTTGATTAGGTTGTTGACTTTTGTTGATAACTAAAGGATATTATATTGTGATTGTTTGTAATTCAAATGAATGATTGTTTGTAATGCAAATGAATGTGATAAGTTGCATGGGGACCAGCGCATATATGCTTGTGGATTTGCGATGATGATAATTATGTTGATTTCCGTTCATGATCAAATAATAATTGGAATGATGGACTGATGATTTGTGATGATGATGTAATCGACGAAAACACTACCCAGAAGAAAACACCATCACAGCGAAAACACAAAAGGGTTTTCGCCACAAGTGTTTTCGCCACAAAAGGGTTTTCGGCTAATGATCTGTTACCTTGTTAACACTGTTAGTTTGTTAAACCTGTTAAGTTTGTTAACGCTGTTAAACATGTCAACTACGTTAAGTATGTTAACTAGGTTATGTTAGCTACGCTAAGTATGCCAACTATGTAAGTTAACTGAGTTATGTTAACCACGTTAACTATGTTAACCTTGCTACGTATGTTAACTCTGTTAATTCTGATCCAAACCTGTTATGGCACAGTAACTATGTTAAGTGAGTTAACCCTGTTAGGTATATTAACTACGTTAAGTGTGTAACTTTATTATGTATGTTAAATCTGTTAATCCTGATTAACGCTGTTAACACTGTTAAGCTTACCATGACTGTTAATGAATAATCTTGTTAGAGTAGACTGGGAAATCTATTATGTGAAGCATGAATTATGTGAACTTGATTAACTGCTTACGCATTACGTGATGTTAACCATCCAGTACACTTAGTGACCTAGATTTCATGTGAAACTTTACCAACATGTACTGATTTTGTATCGTGCATAACTATAGGACTTGACTGATTACTTGTGAGCACATAGTTTAGCATACCGAGCAAACCAAGGTGAGTTCACACTCTATCCAAGGCATGGGATTCCCAAGGGTTGGGAATGGGTTAAAGAACTGAACGGTAACTACAAACTTGCGTATTCCCCATACAACAGGATACGTACGACCATAAGACCATCACTCTATCATTTGAAGTCCCTCATTTATCGACTTAATCGCCGAGGCCTACGGCGAGCGGGTCATTAGTAGATAGCGCTATTAGGTTTAACAAACCTCACACCGTGTCGTCCGAATGGGCGTGTACTAATGGACTATGGGCAAAGGGTCAATGCTGATAGACATTGACTTAGGGCACCTCTTACATTTTCATAGCAGTCGATACGCGTGGTCTAGTAACACATGGGAAGCCCCCACTATCTTCGCAAACATGTCTGGGAGACCGCGATACGAATTAATACGATACATGGTTTACAGAACGAACATATGATTTACGAAACGAATGCTAAAACTAAACAACCAACTGTGAACTCGCTCAACTTTGTTGTTGACTTGTTGTTACATGCCTTGCAGGTCGTTAGGTACTCATGGAGCTTGCACAGGGAGGCGCGGTCGTTGTGGGACATGGCAGTGTGTGCCATGCTAAAAACATTACTTTTTTCGTACTTGATAGTTTCATTGGGTTTTACAATTATGCTTCCGCTAAACACTTAACTACGTTTTGATTTGAAACACCTTTCATATTGTGTGGTTGAATTTTACTTATTACTCGTTATGTTCAATATGATTGGTGGCTTGATCCTGGTCAGTCACGCCTCCAAGCGGTGATACTCCGCATGTGGATTTTGGGGGTGTGACAACAATCTCGGCTCATTAGTAGTGTCTTTACCCAAAAGTAATGCAATCCGCATAAAACCAAAAACCAACTATACTGGTGACTGAGGTGGAGGAGGGAAGAAAATCAAACTGCTAACATGCGCGAGCTCCTCCTCGAGCTTGTATACACGTCGAAGTAATTAACTGATCTGCTGTTTGATAGTGAAGAAACGAGCATCAAAACCTGGAAAGGTGTAATAGCAGTAGGTGAGAGTGTAGAAGGAGACAGTGATAAATGTGGAGGATCAAAGTATACTGGCATAGACAGGGTGGAGGACGTGGTGTCAGCTCAGGCTCCAAAACTCTATAACTCAAAACCTCAAACTGTAGCTGTAGTAACAGGGGCAACTCATCCCGTGTGTAGCCTCCATAATGTGAGGGATGGGAGGGGTCTGTATATCAGCATGGGGTATTGTCACGCGGGTACTGACCAGAAGTCCCTTCCCGGGGTGCGGGTATCTCCTGAAAGAAAGCGTTAGGCATGTCGGTGCCATGGACGTCGGTCTCCATAGGGGAAAAGGAGCAACATCAGCGGGTGCAGGTGCAGCAGTAAATGTCTCAACAAAAGGAAGATCAACAGGTGCAGGTACTGGGTCTGGTACAAGGGGTGCAATGTCTGGTAAACCAAAAGAAACATGGTCGGGATCAGGAATCGGCTCAAGATCAATAGGCGCATCATCAGGCTGACCCAAAAGGAACAAAAGCTAGCTCAGGAGCAGGCTCTGGGTCATGTGGAAGTGTGGGATCTCGAGCAGGTGATAGTGTGGCAGACATAGCGGTGTTGTCGTCCGAGTCAGTAGTAGAAAGCTGCAATCCGGCCGTCTGTAAGGCTGCAGATGTCACAGACTCAAAGGAGTCTGAAATCGAGTGTAAAATGGAAGGAGAGGATACTTCAGTGGCAGGAATCTCAGGAGGTAGAATAGCAACGACATCCTCAGCTATCTCTCCATCACCCTGGGCGTCAACAGGAGGATCATCAACAAACAAATCAACGTCATCATCAAACAAATCGTCAAAAGGCAGATCCTCGGGAGGAATGACCACGAGAGGTACGGCGTTGGGGATCGGAGCCATGAGCAAGGGTAAATCATCACCAAGATCTGGTAGCGCGAATGGTTGGAAGTCGTCCTCGTCCTTGGTCTGCATGTCAGGGTCACTCTCAGTGTCTGACGTAAATATCTCTGGCGCAGGTACAGTCTCATTATTTGTGGCGGTGGCCATAGGGTCGTCAACATCTGACAACTCGCTCTCTAAAGAAAGTGACATGTGTGCCGGTACATAATAGTCATAGCATGTATATTCATAGTAATTACTAACACTTAGTACATTGCAAACAAAGGTAATGTATCATGTAATCATGTATTCACATTATTCTTCATGAAACTTTCTATCATTCCTAGTCTCCCAGACTAAACCACCTAGTCTCCCAGACTAAACCACCCAGTCTCTCAGACTGAACCACCCAGTCTCTCAGACTGAACCACCCAATCTCTCAGACTAAACCACCCAGTCTCTCAGACTGAAACAACTAGTCTCTCAGACTGAAACACCCAGTCTCTCAGACTGAACTACCTAGCCTCCCAGACTAAAACACCTAGTCTCTCAGACTGAAATACCCAGTCTCTCAGACTGAACCACCCAGTCTCTCAGACTAAAATACCCAGTCTCTCAGACTGAATCACAAACATAAACCTTGAAATGTGTTTTGTGTCTCTTCTTTTATAAAAAATGTTTTGTTTCTTGGATCTGGGTGTTTCGTGTATGCAATGAAAACATGTTGTAAAAACATTTTCGTGAGAGCCCTAATGATTGTAGTCTAGACTCGAGAAAGAATCCTAGTTCGCTACAATCGAAGCTCTGATACCAAACTGTCACACCCTGACTTTTGCGGAAGCGTGATTTGGTGTGACTTGCTTAATATCATTGCATTCAACAATAAAAAAACAACTATATGATAAATCCAAGATGTTCATCCATTGATTAAGTTTTGAAACATTACAACAACATTGGTTTAACTCCAAAAACACAGACTTCACATTCAGAATACAACTCCAACAGATTTTAAGTTCCATAAGGACTTTTCAAAAGACACTAATGATAACCAAGCTTTGAAACATGTATCCTATCCAAGATAGGATACACACTCTGAATCATTCGACACCGGATGACATCTTTTATTCCAGACAACACTTGAAACTTTAACGCCCGCCAGATCTATACTTAGTTTCCTGAAATACATGTAGTTTGAAAACATCAACAAAAGTTGAGCGAGTTCATGTGTGTGTTTGTGAATAAACCTTTGTAACTATGTTTGTATGTAATTAAAATCCGGTATGAAAGCAACAAGGAAACAGATCAATTAATGTGTAGCTAATACATTAATATACGTGACATGGTGCAGGAAGACTCAAACCTAGCAAATTTCGCACCGGGCTTCCGGCTGTAAGACATAGTCACCACATGGCTCATTCGGCGGGCGCATGGGTGGGGCTCGCTACACCCGAATAGATCTATTACTCATGTCCCTCGGTCCTAACACGAGGATTAATGGCCTTAAGAGTGCGCCTACCCATTCATATGATCTACTGTACTTTCCAAAGGTAACCATACCACTTGTAATTTTATGTAATCATTTTGTAACATTTACTTCACCCCCGGAGTTAATAAACAAAACAGTTTAAAGAAAAGGGGGACATGAACTCACAGTTTTGTGTTCTTCGAATCCGCCTGTAACTCAAAGTTTCCTATGGCGTACACGACTACCTACAATGTACTATGGTCTTATTAGACGAGCGGGTCGTGCCTTAACTTAGTATTAATTAGTGCCTTTGAGTTACGTTTCCAAGTGTCTTCATCATTATTCCAAGTCATATAATTATTTGTTAAAATAAATATTTTAACTTAAATTATATTTATTGAATTTTTGGAATAATAGTTATAACGATGTATATTATCTTAATACTTCCCAAGTATTTATACTTGTATTTCCTTCCCAAGGATGGGGTATCTTTCACTTGTATAGTCTTGCCACGTATTAGGGTCGTATTCCGGTGTGAGTTTATACGTACGAGGATACGTATCTTTATTGTATTCATTAAGTATTCTTTATATTTACTTTCATATTAATTATTTCGGAATATTATCTTTAATAAAAGTCCATCAATATATATTTCCAAAATATATATTGTAATAAATATTATTTAGAAAAATTATTTATAATTTTTCTTTTGGCAAAAACATTTGTATTTTCTCATAAGTTTCAAAAATTGATATATTTTCATGCTTATCTTAGAAAATATACAAACTCATTTTCTCCAAAAATGACATACTTCATATTTATTTGAGAGAATATATCTTCCACCTCAACATATTGTATTTTGTGTGTGTGTAAGAAAATATATATTTCTAAAAAAAGTAATATATCTTCTAAAAATTTCAAGAAAAATATATATTCATACATGCCAAAAATAATATATTTTTCCCTTTTCAAAATATGATATATTCTTGTAGTAATCATGAAAATCTCATTTTCATTCTCTTGATTTCCAAAATATTATCTACCAAAATATACACATGAATAATATTTCCGGAATATTTTGTGAGCTATATCCCTTTGTTCGGTTCTATCGGTATCTTGGGTATTCTTTGTATATTTATTCCTTGGAATTTTGGTAATATTTCGGATTGTAATTTTTGGCATTTTGATGAGATATATTATTTCAAGCACCAAAATAATATAACTAATAAACATAATATACAAGTAATCACACATGTGTGTCTTCAATGTATATATATTCTAAATATATATATTTAGCCACTTTTATTTATAAAAACAAACCTCCAACACTTATATTTTTGTAACAAAAATTATGGCAAAGTTTATATGGAAAACTGATGGTTAAGATACACTTGTAAATATTTGTTTAAAATATTTTTCTAAGTGTTAATATTTTTAGAAAATTTTGCCATAGTTTCCCCTAAAAATGGAGGTTTCCATGCTTTCTAGCATATCATTTTCTTTTGTAAAAATCATCACAATAAATTTACAATGATCAAAAAACAACCCTTACTTACCAATCTTGCCTAAATCATGCATATTTCACTACTTCATGAACTTGAATATTTGTAAAAATTTGTAGTAACTTGGTAGTGTGTTTAGTAAGTTTAGTTACCCTTTAAAGTGTGGTTGTTTATATGAAAACATCATTCTTGAATGATTTAGATGTTTACAACTTGTAATCATATTTTTCAAAAATATTTCTTTATGTATTCTTCTTGTTACACATGTGTTTCTACACTTGTTTAACCACTAAAAATAAGATTTGTTTATGTAAGAACCAAGTTTTAGCAAAACTTATATTTTTAGCTTGGTTTCTTTAGAAATCCTCCATAAATCTTTAGATCTACAAGACTTACATCTTATTCTAATCATTATTTTACAAGAAAACAATATATTCTTTCAAGTTCATGCTTTGTGTGAGAATGATTTATGAATCTCTAACATGTTCATCCTCTCATCTTGCTAGATTATGTTTTTAATCATGATCTAGCAAGATCATATGATGATCTACATCATTTACATAAGCAAACAATAATCAATCAAGCAAATCAATACATAAACAACATGATTTCTTTAAGATTTAAGCTTATGTTCATGTTTACTTCTCATGATCTTTAGTGTTCTTCAAGATTAACTTTATGTAATATCTTTTAACCACCAAAAATAGAAGTAAAATGGAAAGATCATGGTTCTTACCACTAGCTCAAGGCTAGGGATGATCAATGGAAGAAATAGAGTGGATAAAAGCAAACGGTGAAGGTCCTTCAAGCTTCAAGGCCTCCAAGCTTCCTAACTTAGCTTCTTACACCCTTGAGCATGTATGGATTGAATGAGAAGTGGATGAAGATGATGGTGGTGCTTGGGGTGCTCTTGGCCGTGAATGAAGGGAGGAAGAAGAAGAAGTTAGTGTGTGTTGGTGTGTGAGAGATATGAAGGGTCTTGATCCTTATGGTTATACTTATAACCATATTCTCCATCTAACTCATGGATATTATGTCTAAGAAAGTACAAACACAATATAATATAATATCAAAAAAAATCTATATGGTGGGGGCCACTTGGGCTGGATTTTGATGAGAGGGGGGGGGGTAAAGTGTAAAATTTTGGAAGTTGGGGGTTTAAAGTGCAAACTAGAAGGTTTAAGTATGTTTAAGTGTTTAGGTGTTTTTATGATTTTTAAGGTGTTCTTCCACCAATACTAGCTTAATATCATAAAAACATTACTTCTAGTAAAATTTTGATGTCCCGGTTATTGTTCGGTTGTTCGGTTCGTTACGGTTCGTTAAAGTGCTGAATTGCGCAGTTTCACTAAGTATGAAGCACCTTTTGTGGCAGTTTTAATTCCCGACACTTTATAAGTTTTTTTGGACATCAAAACATAAATTTTGCATGATATTATTGTGTTAAATAGCTGGTTATGGCTGAATTGTGCTGATTTTCCGCAGAATTCTGCAGTTTATGTAAGTTTTAGGCACTTTCCGGCACTTAAACTATCTCTAGGAAGGCAGTTTTATGATCCTTACTTTCCTACACACTATACTAGTGTAATACTTGGTTTCTGGCTCATTCTGTGTCTCAATACAATGTCTGTCTATCTACTGAACTCTGTCAGCATTTTTCTGATCTGTCGGATAGCTGTGCTTACTTTGTTTCGTGCATCTTTTGAGTCAATAAAGTTCTCATGCAATAATGACATGACTCTGAGAAATATATGATGCACATGTATGTATATGGTAATAATCAGAAGCAATTCAAGTAAATAAATTGTAATTTAGCACGGTCATTAAGCACTAATCATTATCTAATAATTGTACGGATGTATGCAAATTTGACAGTTGTCACATCCTGCTCTCCGCTGTCGTATGTAACGGTCACCATGTCTGTTTCATCATCAAAACGCCATGATGTCATGACAGGGTCCGGCTTCACGTCTGCTTTGATTGGTCCAAATTTCCTGGTTAATGCTTTCATAAGCATATGTGTTTCATGGCATTCGTTGTCTAGAGCGATGCCAAGGGATAAGATTCCCCTCTGTATGTCTTCTTCCATCTTCAGAATTGCCATGACCGTCTTAACATACACCCTTCTTCTGTTGTCAAAACGGAGGACGAATCGCCTGATTGCCAGAGTGTATCTCCACGAAATGATTGTTGCCATTTTTGGCGTTTTGGTTAAGTTGGCGTTTTTGGTGAAAGATGTTTTTTTGCAGAAATGGATAGATTGAAGTGATTATGGGAGCTATGTTTTACCTGTTGTAAATTATAGATAAAAAAAATAGCATTTTTTTGTTATGGCGTTTTATTTGAACACCCAGTTCACGTGAGTGGGTTTTTGTCAATATTACCCCTTAGTGTAATTTAACATCAATGCCACATGTCACCACCAAAATTGTTCTCACCGTTCTCACACTTTTCACCGTTCTTTCTAAATCCTGACCGTATATATATAGGGTAAGGTTCATGCGAGAGCCACCCTTATTGCGAGAACCGCGAGAACCAATGTGAACACAAAATAAAATCTAAAAAAAAATCAAAAAGCACTCAAAAAAATATTTTTTTTAATATTTTTTTAAAAAAAATCGCTATATTTCGTTACCATAAAAAAAAAAACTTTTTTTTCGAGTAATAGTTATCCATGCACATGTGCATATGTATCATTAATTCGACAAATTCGGTAATACGTTATCAGGAATAGACAATTGCACTTTAATTTACAATACCATTCGTAATACACTACTTTTTACATTACCAATATTCAAAATGCACATGTGCATCATTAGGTATAACCATGATATAACGTGTTTTGGTACAAAAAGTTTGTGATTTTGAATGGAGAAGTAGGCCCATATACATGTTTTTTGGTTAGTTATATCTAGTGGTTGATGGTTTGGTTATAGTTGTCAATTTATGATGTAATATGTTGATTGGATGGTATAAATGGTGTTTACATACATGTAATAAAGTGAAAATATTGTTAATGGTATTGTATTATGGATGGTAGGAGATAATGGTATTGTATTATGGATGGTAGGAGGTAATTGAAGTGTATTATGGATGATATGATAGATGAAAGGGAAAGTGTGTTCAAAATAGTGTACCAAAACACCTTATTTCATGTTGATACATATAAATGCACATGTGCATTTCTAATATTGGTATAAAAAGTAGTGTATTACATATGGTAGTGTAAATGAAAGTGCAATTGTCTAATATGTGTAATGAATTACGGAATTTGTCAAAGAAATGACAAAAATGCACATGTGCATGCTTGTGTATTATGGATGGAATGATAATGAAAGAGAAAGTAGTGTAACAAAACACCTTATTTCATGTTGATACATATAGATGCACATGTGCATTTCTAATATTGTTAACGTAAAAAGTTGTGTATTACACGTGGTAGTGTAAATGAAAGTGCAATTGACTATTATTTGTAATGAATACGGAATTTGACAAAGAAATGATACATATGCACATGTGCATGGATAACTGTTACTCGATTTATTTTTTTTTTGAAATTTTTTTTATTAACAAAATATAGCGATTTTTCCAAAAAAAAATAGGAAAAAAATTAAAAAAAAATTTTTGGGTGTTTTTTAGATTTTTTTGGGAATTACTGTTTGTGTTCACACTGATTCTCGCGGTTCTCGCAATAAAAGGTGGTTCCTAACGGATCTTTGTCCTATATATATATATATATATAAACTTTTATATATACATATGAACCTTCCAAGAATAGGATTCGTCATTTTTTTCAATCGTTTTCTAAGAAATTATATTAGACGCCACATTTTACCAAAAATATATATGTCTGCCTTGTTTTAGTGAAATCCCTTATATTTATACAAAATCTCTATATATCTACTAAAACATGTTTATAGTCTTGAGCCACACATTTTTATAAAAAACAACATTTTTATTATCTAAAATACCCGTATCAACTATAATAAAGTTTCTTATATATACTACCACCAAAAATACTATTATCATGCATATAAGCATCCTTCATACCAAACATCAATTTAACATACTAATATCTATACTAGATACTAGCACATACAATATATTCAGAACATAATTATGTGTATCAAGACACAAGTATCACACCTTGTATACATATAATTACCAACACATCCCAGGTTTAAAAGACATGAACTTGTGAGAAGCATAACCACACACATACCTACTTACTCACCCACGCCCCAAGTACATACAACACACCAAACAATTCTATCTAGTACGTAGTTTTGTTTATAAAATCTTTTACGAAAACATCCCACACTTAGGTGAACTAACACGCACTTTCATAAACTTTAAAGCAAAAGAGAGGGTTAGAATGGATCTATACCACAAGCAAGGAGAAGGAGCGTGAAAAAAGATAATAAATCTAACTTTTGAGATGAATGAAACTTGCTACACTACAACACCACTAAAACTTGTTCTTGTGTGTTGATCTTTAACTTTAGTTTTCGATTTCTTACAATCACCAATGTTCGTTAAAACTAGTTTCATCGTAAAACGACGAGGCGATAACGATTATGCTAAATGCAAATATTCATGCATTTCATAGACATTGCTACACTTTATGGACTCAATTAATACATAATTAAGTCTAAATGCACGTAATTAAAAAGATAAACCGTTATTAGGTCGTACTGATTAACCCATAATTTTGCCGGTTGTCACACATTGATCTCTAGATCAAGTGGTGGAAGGTTTGCATTTTCTTGGGAGATGCATGTTCAACTCTCATTTGGTGTAGAGTAAGGCATCGGAAGGCAATGATATGAGAACCAGGTAAACCTAGGTTCAATCCTTGAGCCAAACGGATTTAACCAGTAATTTCACTGCCATGCCTACAGGCTACTTGGTTTTCCCTGAAATTGGTGGTGGACTTGGGTTACTCTCGGTGTACTCCGTTTGGTCTAGTGGGTGCCCTGAGAGCAGGGCCGGTCCTGAGAATTTATGTACCATGTTCGAGCTCGAAAAAAATGTGCCCTTATACCTTAACGAAAAGTTAACGTCTAAATAATCCACAAAAATTGTAACAATTAACGCCTAAATAATAGCGGCGGACCAAGAAATTTTTTTCATGGGGGCGGGAATTTTTAGGGGTCGTTTGTCCATCGTCATATAATAACCTTTTTAGTCTGGTTTAGGTCGAATCGGGTCGGGTCATATAAAAAAAGATAATCAAACTATTTTATATTATCAACAAATGTATGCCAAACATCATGACAAACGCATGATGAAATTTAAGATCTAATTGTAAGATTAAATATATTTTTATGTTATATTTAATCTAGTAGCCATTATAATCATTTACATTATATGGATCAAAGTATATAACAATCCTATTAAATAATTAGTTGGTAATTGTTGATGGACCAAATTACCCTTATTAACTAATTAGGGTTTCCTCTTGGGTGCATATATAAGGAGACTTATGTAGAGGTTCTAGGGTTAGACACATAACCTAATTACTCTCATAACATCAATCGACCTCCTCTCCTAACCGATTCCCCTTTATCGGTTTCTTCATCACCATCATTAGATTGCACCCTAAGGAGGAACCAGATCAAGCTGACAATCATGTCAAACACTGTTGCTGCGTCTCCATCTGGATTCTCTGCTGGCCTGTACTGATGCAATCAAATGTATGTTTTCATGTTTTCCATTATGTCTAAACAGAACTGATCAACATGTGGTATCAGAGCATATGTTGATTAATCAGTTCTGATTCTATCCATTATTCTGGGATTGAAATCTGGAAAACATAAATTTTCAAAGTTTAATAAAATTTGAAACTCTGTTCTCGAGTTACTGTTTTGAGTCAGTGTTTCGGAAATCATGATAACAGAAATTTTGAACAACTTCATAATCACAATCAGCCGGTTTCGAGTCTGATGTGCCGAAATCACTTTTTCGGAAAAAGAATGTTATATAAATGACTCGAAATCATAATGGTTAAAATCAACAAATCCGAAATCTGTTTTAGAAGCCTTAATTTTCAGATTTCGGGTTAAAGAATTTATGTTCTATTTTTTAGGGTTCATCATGTTGTTAGAAAATTTCGAAAATTCCTTTATGTTTTGGAATGTAATTAGGATTGATGAGTGTTTTTTTCCTGTTTGATCCAATTTTATCTTTTAAGTTTATTCGAAAACTGTTAAAAAGATATACAGTTATAATTTTCGAAATCCTTGATAAATTTAGATCAACAATAAAACAGGAAACACTATCACACAATCCCTTAAATTTCGAGTTTTCAGTTATTATCACATTAACAGCTGTTAACAGGAAGTTTCGAGGTCCCTTTAATGAGCCGAGACCAAGATCTCGACTCGAGACCATAAGGTCTCGACTCGAAATCATAAGTGTTCTCAAATCTTCACAACTCGAGACAACGATTTCGACTCGAGACCACAGGGTCTCGACTCGAGACCACTGAGCTTTCGACTAAGGGCTTCAATCTTCACAACTCGAGACCATGGTTGCGACTCGAGACCTCATTATGGATTCGAGATCTCATAAAACACAATAGTCGAGACCATGATTACGACTCGAGACACTGAGGTTGCGACTCGAGACCTTAATGAGTCGAGACCTCATAATGTTATAAGATGAGTCGAGACTGGACTCGAGATCTCATAACTGAGTCAAGATCTCATAACTGAGTCGAGATCTCACTCGAGACCTAAGACTAACTCGAAATCTCATAATTTTAGGCTGTTTAATGTGAACTAAAATTTAAATGATTGGTTTTGTAAATACGTAGTTAATTAATCATGATCAAATAATGTTTTACAAAACCAAAATAGCTTAACTTGAATGAGCTTCTGATGTATCACTTCTGGCCAAAGCTGTTTTGATGCATCTATTTATTGTTCAAGTATTACGAAAGCTATGTTAAGTGTGCATCATAATCATGAATGTCTTAATATCTGGCCAAAGCTGATTTAATTCCTTCATAGATGGCATACTTAACAAGTGCATAACTAAAGTGATTGTCTAAATTTCTGGCCAAAGCTGATTTGTTACAACCACTTTACACACATGCTTAAATGATTACACTTCTGGCCAAAGCTGATTTGTCTTCGTTTAAGTAGAACTTTAAATAGTCTATTATTTTGATATTAGTAATAGACATATCACAACCTCTTCACATAACGATCCTTATATTAATGATCATTCATTAATTTTTATGATCATTTCGTCTGCCTTATTTTTAGTACCCATAACTTTACTCACTATAACTTTCTTCTATAAATCAATATCTCATCCACTCTAATTCCTAAACCTAAAATGTTTTGCTTTATTTAAAGTTTCTATAAGATTAGCTCTTAAATTAAATCCTTGATTATTTCTTAAGACACGATAATCATATTGCTCTCTTCTGATAATGATTACTACAGAAGAAAAGTAGAGCATGATTAATAGGACAAATCGAACACGATGTCTCTTATGATAATCAAGAACTCTCTAACATAAATGCTATCTCCAAAAGGTCATTCCAGATTAAGTTTTTCCTAAGACTAATCTATTATTGTGGAATAATCACAAGAACTCCTAAGATGCATGCCTTCATTTAAAATTCTAAACTATAAAGCTAACTGGTATATGTGAATACATAATAATGTACAATACCATGACCCATAAAGTTAAGGGCTTACGCATGGAAATAAGTACATTTTCCAGTACATTACATACTAAGATTTTCACTTGTACAATTTGATGCCTTATAAATCAACTATAACACTCAAAAGTACCAAAGTACAATGAGTATGTTGATAAGCAACATATGTACATAGAAATATATGTTTGAAACTGGAAAATAAGATGTTATTCACCTTACAACCACTAATATTTTAAAAGAGGATTGTTCTAAGGTCTATAGACAAATTACAAGTGCTAATTCCAACTTTAAGGTTCTTCAAGGGAAAATCTCACTGCATAATTATGTCATTAGACTAGACATAAGCAACGAGACTATTCATTATTCTAAAGAACAGTTGGATAAATTAATTAGATAGTTACTTATTAAAGATATTTAAGTCTACTAATTATAATATTCCTATTAACACATGATTAGTTGACTCTAGTTTTAAACGTTTCCTTACCAGAAGTCAACAAATAACTAACATGAGAGTTAGTGACAAAATTAAATGTTAAGACTATAAGAACCATAATAAGCAGTCTTCTACTAACGCTTTTCGATACCTTATATATTCTGAAGATTAATCAGAATATAGTATCATAATTAAGCAATGTTATGAAGGTTGTGAGGTTTGCATAGTCAACATAAAGTCACACTTACCTTAAACTCTCATTTTATTTGTTCTAAATATCTGGATTGAAACATTACTAAGATAAAACTAGATGATACCTTACACTTTCACAACTTTTGTCATCATGTAAATGAGAATTTGACAAAAGGAAAATGAGACTTACAAATTTCATCCATTATAACCAAAATTCATGAGAAATCATGACATGGTTAATGAGGATGATTTTTTATCTAATCTCATTCTAAGTGATTTTAAATCATGATGTTATAGCCCTAAATATTACTTGGCTTAAGGAATAAGTATGGTCCATCATAAGTCATTCATTGACATTCGTGGAACTTATTCCAAATGGAATATTCAGACATAATTTATTTATCATTTAAAAGACTATCAACTTGTATCTAAATTTTGTCGCTTATGGCTCACGGTCTTAGAAGAAATCTATTCATATATATATATATATATATATATATATATATATATATATATATATATATATATATATATATATATATATATACTTAATAAGATTTCTATTAAATATGTCCCTAAAGTTTCTTATGATATCTGGACATTAAAGAAATCAAATAAAGTCTAACATATATATAATAGGTTCCCACGTCACGTAGCTCATTGAAACTTCTCTTGTAGCATTCTAGAGATATTAAAGATCAGTGGGAGCATTCAGTGTCTTAATAATAACTTGCAATAGTTGCAAGAGATGGGGGAGTGAAAACTTTATATTACTTCAATTTACACCTCTTGTACAAGACACTGCTCCATTATGACACTATTCTATCATAACTTGTCTCCTTAAAATATAAAGCTACACTTACAAAAGTTTCATTGTTGCTTAATTGTGGGCACACTTAGATTTCTTACATAAACTAATATAATCCTCAACAAGAGAAATCACAACGACTAACGTCATTAATTTGTTTTCTCTATTAGAATCTGTTGGTCGTTAAATATTGACCCTAAGCATGCTGAGTTCCTAAAGATTTCTAAGGTCAGTGGGAGCAGTCAAAGTCCTTATTATGACTTGCAAGGAATACAAGAGACGGGGGGAAGAGTGTCATTAAATTTCACTCCAAATTTAACTCCGATTACACCTCTTGTACACCATACTGCACCAACTCTTACAAACTTAGAATCCTGAAAATGATAGCAACCTAACCAAGAGCTAATCCATAAAACTGAAACTTCTAACAAACCCAATAATCAACTCAGGAGGTCATCTAGGTTTAAAAGCCTACTAACTTTGATGATTACATAACCTCCCTAATGAAGTTGAAATGGATTTTGGAAATGTTTAATGATCCTATCTCTTCAAATTAAGCCATTAGTGTCAATCAATCCTCTGAATGAAATAAAACTGCTTTCTAGTAAAACTGATTTTATGTGTTCGTATAACGTTTGGGATTTGATTACCTAAGAATGTTCATAACTAAACCAAATCCTGGTATAAGCGTTAAGACACGAAGAGGCATGATTGATTGTCAAAGGTTATACTTAGGAAGAGATAAATTATCAAAGATTTCTTTAAGGATCATCACTGTTCTAGTAGCTTATAATAGTTTAAAGCTACATTAGATGAACATTAAAACAATTTTCCCTAACAAATGGCTAACATATTCACGTGTTCATAAAACAACCTGAAAGTTCCAAACTGAAGGTTAAAGAACAGTTTGTATATAAGCCAATAAAATCCATGTACGGGTTAATGCAAACATCATAATGTGATGAAATCTTAACGTAATTATTTTCATCAACAACCAAGTGGATTAATGTACCTACCTCAAAATGAATGGGAGCAACTAAATTAAACTTGTCTATATAGATGATATTCTTTTGACAAGTATATGTTACATAAGTCAAAGCATTGTTAACACAAACTTTGATATAATAGATATCAGAGATATCTCTTACGTAATAGATATCATAACAAGCCGAGATAGATCCAATGGGACATTAGTTCCGTTCCATAAGTTTAACATTAAATGGGTCCTTACATATGTGTCACACCCCGATTTCCACGTGTCACCGGTGGGCCCGGTGGGGAGTATCGTGACGTCATGGTTGGCAACGTAATAGTCAAACAACACAATATTATTAAGCACAGCGGAAGCAAATTTAAAATATGATACAACCGAATTTATTATTGTAATATCAAATGTCACAATATTCGGAAGTTTATCCACAGAAGGATCGAACATAATACGGAAACAATAGTTCAACAGACTTTAAGGCATCTTAAGCTTGCGAGACTTCTATTGATGCTAAGGAGAAATATCCAGCCAATTTCGTATAGTACCTGCATTTAGCCTTTTTGGAAAATACGTCAGTTTACACTGGTAAATACAAATAACTGACTCATTTTGAAAATGGTTTAAGAAAATTGATTTGGATGCACATGGCATAAACATTTTATAACTTGATTAAAATGCACAGAGGCAAAATTAATCTTTTTAACTTGGGAGAATTATTTAATATTATAATCTTGTGAACGAATTACATGTTACTTATGCGTTCAGTAGCCCGGATCTAGTCCGGGTTAAAGATCAATAGACACACCACATAATTGAGTTATACACGACAGGTGTACGCCTACACCCCGTGCTCAGGTCGTGGCCAATCTCGTAAGATGATGCCAAGGATATCCGGGACATGGTCATTAACCCCCCAAAGGCTGTAAAGTAAACAAGACTGTTTAAACGAGCCGATCAAATTATTCAACTACCCACTAAGCGTGGAGATTTGATGCCCGATCAAGCGGTATGCTATATACCGTAACCCAAGCCCGTATAGGGAAAATAAGTTAAAAGTATTTACCTGATGCAAAGTATAAATCACAATAAGCAAAATGCACGTAGCTTTTACTGGTTCTCCTAATCTGGAACGAAGGTTTAATATAACCTATTAGAATACTAACGGGTCTTTTATTAAGCTTAAGCTTAGACCGACTAGTTTCAAAGATACGGTTCGTACGCACGATTAAGCGAAGACCGGATAGAATGTGATTTAGACCCGACAAGTTCAGAGACTTGTTTAATATGGGTCCTTCATGCACATTCTGGATTTTGAGATTAAACCGATAGGGTTTGACCCGTTTCGGCTAATTTATGTAAACTTGTTACATAAACCGAACCGAACGCGAAATAAGCGTAACGGGTATCCGTAAGAGCCATATACAGGTTTCCTAAGTTAATATGCTTCAAATATGTAGTGACATCAGTAGGATGTCTTTCATTATGCCCGAAATGAAATTAAACACAACTATGCCCTGTAGGGGTAGTTTGGTCATTTTTAAAGGTTGTAAAAGAGTTTAGATGTTTAACTGAGTTACAGGTCTGATGTAAACAGCAAACATACTCAATTTGATATGTTATATCAGTAGGCTAAAGCATATATGTGAAATTAATCATTTTTAACCAAACTATGCCCCGTAGGGGTATTTTGGTAATTTCACATAAGCCGAAAGGCTCAAAACTGAGGTCTGAGTTTATCAACCTTTGCTTATTGTTAAGATATCATAATTTGCCTCATATATCAGTAGGTATCAACCCGGGTATGTCTAATATAATTTTAATACATACTATGCGTTAAAAACGCTAAATAAGGCGATTAAAGGCCATTTCCGGGTTTGATACTTAAATCTGATATTTTTATATTTCCAGAAGGCTTAAAATAATTTATTTATCATATGTGATCAGTAGCAAAAGGTTTGGAGTTATTTAGATAAGTAAAACTCATTTTATGGCCCGTAAGGGCAAAACCGTCAATTACCGGATTAAGCCTACGACTATGAGTTATGCTCAGCCTAAAATTAATTAAAAATCTTTAAAATTCCCAAAATAATATATTACATCAGTGGGTATTAAGTTTGATACCAAAAAGTAGGCTTAACTAGGCTATACGCTAATTACGCCGTTTTATTAACATAAAGTATTAATTTTGCGATATTGAGCATAACTCTTAATCTATAAGTCAAACTGATGTCAAACTTTGCATACAAGTTTATATACCAGTAACTAAGGTTTCTACACTTTTACATTTTCATAAATCACGTTTTAAGGTAATAAGGGCATAATGGTCAACATATGAGCAATTAACGGAAATATGCATATTAATTGGATAACTAGTGAACCAAGGTGTATAATCACAGAGGGTTGTTCTAACAAGTAACCTAATCCAATTAAAGCTCTGAGGCATTTCTAAAACATGCCTAAACGGGTCAGAACTGAAAGTCAAAGTGAAAGTCAAACTATGTGACTTTCGGTTCCGAACCGGGTCTAAACAGGAAATAGTCGGGCTGAACATGTTTGGACATGTTCTTACACTAATTACTAAGTTATAACAATGATCAAACAGGTTATATATGTCCTAGATAGCTAATTATGCATAAATGACATTTTAAGCATCATGTTGACTTTTTAATTTTATGTTTGACCCGACATTAGACCTGGTTAGAGTGGTGATCAGGGGAAACCCTTTTGAGGTTTTATTACCCACATAAATACCAACTCATAACTACTTTTAATTCGAGATATGACTGAGCCATTATTGACTAATCTCGAAGTCAAACCGTAATTACGACGGTTTGACTTTTAGCTAATTAACCAAGCTAAACTCAACTAAACAAGAACTAGCAGACTTACAAGAGTCCTAGGCACGAGATATGATCACTTGAGGTTGCTTGATAGCTCCAGAAATGATCCAACAATGCAGGAGAAGGTGTGGGAATGTTTGTTGCAACTAATGAGCTTTATATAGTGAACTAAGGCACCATAAAATGTTGACAACAAAGTCTAGGACCCATCCATAACTGATTAACACTTGTCCTATTGCTTAGGGGTGCCTAGGGGTCGTCCACATGTGAGAAAAACCGGTGAAATAGGTCACAATCTCGCATAACAGGCTGCAGAAAGTTTTCTGGTCGCTGGGCATTTGTTGCGCACCGTAACAAATATTTGTTGCGGTGCGTAACAATTCATCAGGGCCCAAAATGTTGGCTTTTCAATGATTTGAAAGGGCAACTCGTGTAATTCGGATATGGGACTTATTTTAGCAGTATGGGGCCTCAAAATTGGGTCTTGTATAGTATCATACCCTACCATTATGAATTGTATGCTTGTATTCCAAAAGAAAGTACCGAATTATAAGGTTTACCGTTGGAATTTCTTCGTAGGAGTCCACCAATTAAATCATGCATCATTCAATGTTATAATTCACTGAATTTTGAACATATATTAGATGTTTTTAATATGTTTTGAGTCTTGGGATTTATAACGAGGTCGTTCAGAGGTGCAAAAGTTAACATGACGACACTTTTAAATCCTGTCAAACATTTTTATTAAATCCGAGTTTACAACGCGTTTTGTCTTACATGACACGTGTCGTTTTATTATTTAACACGAATTTTTCGAGGTGTTACATCCTCACCCCCTTAAAATAAATCTCGACCCGAGATTTACTGAAACAAATAAGGGTACTTTTCTTTCATGGTGGATTCATCTTCCCACGTGTATTCGGGACCTCTACGGGCGTCCCATTTGACCTTTACAATAGGTACATGCTTCCTTCGAAGCTTCTTTACCTGTCGATCTTCAATCGACAAAGGTTTTTCCACAAACTTCAAGCTCTCGTCTATATGCACATCTGTGTGTGGTATAACCAGTGATTCGTCAGCGAAACACTTTTTCAGATTGCAGATGTGGAACACATTGTGAATTCCACTGAGCTCTTCTGGTAAGTTTAACTTATAGGCAACTGACCCGACACGTTCGATAACCTCGAAAGGTCCTATGTATCTCGGGCTTAGCTTGCCTTTCTTACCAAACCGCATCACTCCTTTCCAGGGTGACACTTTAAGTAGGACTTTGTCACCTACTTCGAAGTGAAAATCCTTACGCTTAGGATCAGCGTAACTTTTCTGCCTATCCCGGGCAGCTTTGAGACGGTCTCGAATCTGGACAATCTTGTCCGTCGTTTCAAACACGATCTCTGGTCCTGATAACTGGACATCTCCAACTTCCGCCCAACAAATAGGCGACCTAAACTTTCTACCGTATAATGCCTCGAAAGGCGCAGCCTTTATGCTGGTGTGGTAGCTATTGTTGTAGGAGAATTCGATTAACGGTAGGTTCTTATCCCAATTACCACCTAAATCGATCGCACATGCACGTAGCATGTCTTCCAACGTTTGAATAGTACGCTCACTCTGACCGTCTGTCTGAGGATGGTAAGCCGTACTAAAGTTCAAACGTGTGCCCAAAGATTACTGGAAACTCTTCCAAAAATGCGACGTGTACCTAGTATCTCTATCAGAGATAATAGCCGCAGGTATGCCATGTAAGGCTACAATCTTATCCACGTATAAGTGGGCTAACATATCGGAGCTATAAGTCTCCTTGATGGGTAAGAAATGAGCTGACTTAGTCAGTCTATTAACTATAACCCATATTGTATCATTTCCTTTCTTTGTCTTGGGTAACTTGGTAATAAAATCCATAGTTACCATTTCCCACTTCCACGTAGGAAGTTCAGGCTGTTGTAGCAAGCCTGACGGCTTTTGATGCTCGGCTTTGACTTGCGCACATGTCAAGCATTTAGCTACATAGGTGGCTACAGACTTTTCAAGCCTATCCACCAAAATTTGCCCTTAGATCCTGGGTAGCTGATGGCAATTTCTTAATCGTTGCCTAATTAGGGTTGCGGCATTTAATACGTAAGTAATATGAACCGTCTTCCTTATTTAACAATATAAAACCCTCAGAAGATTGAGTCAGGCTATATGTGCCTATGTCTTAAAACCTACTAAATCAAGGTTTCGATTTTTCCATAATCAATATGGAGTTTTCATAATACTCCAGCCCACAGCGGGATGTTAATCTTAGTTCTACCTGTCTTCCAGGAGGTAAGCAGGGAAAACTTATGAGAAGATAATTAAGATACAAGGAGGCTATAGAGATTTTCCATATCTCAGGCTCCAGTTCATCCATCATTGTTCGTGTCCAATGAGTGACACCTTTATGTTATAAGTCCACGAATTCCTTATTCGGGAACATTTACTTGGAAAAATTCCATTTTGGATATCTTCTTTGAATACTACTAGTCGACTTTAGTACAATATGATCATTGGGATATCTTCGGGGTTCCATGTATTAAACCTCCATGCTGATCAGACATGGAAATAATCTATGGGATACACTAGGATACGCCAATCCTCATATGACACTTTTATCAAACATAGTTTGGCATTCGCAGGCGATAGAAAAACAATGAGAAAAATAATTAAAATAACATATGTTGTCGTACTCTATGCAAAGAAAGAGTGCTCTTAGATTTTCGGAAGGATTCCTTGCCGATCTTTAAGAATCGGTTACTATGGTTTCCTTGGTAGTTATACCTTGTGGATGATAATAAAAATTTGCTAAGTTTATGGTTCATGAAGATTTATTATTGTCTGTATTAAAAACAGGACACTTAGCAGAAATTATCATTGATAAATGATAAGGAAGTTTATTGTACAAGTGCTTATATTTAATCAATAATGGAAGTTTCACAAACTAGGCACCTAGCTCAGTTGGCTAGGCGCGCGAAAGGGTGCGGCCTAGACCCAGGTTCGATTCCGGGGACGGCCAATTCCACCATTTTTTTTTATGTTTAATATTTATTAATCGTACGGATACGTGTAATTTCGAGGGTTGTCTCATAAGGAGTCTTGATAATTAATTGCTCCTTATCACCCACAATATGGGCTTGATTTTTAAGGCAACCAATCGATTTTTATCACTTTATTGGGTCCTTATTTTTAACGGAACTAGGACATCGGAAAAATGATTCCTAATGGATATAAAACATCCATCTAATAATGTTGAAGCAGTCCCAGAGGTATACAGGCTTCTTACTGAACTTTCGTTGCTTTTTTTTATTAAGCCTGTACTCGCTCTCTTTCTCAGATTTCTGGGAGTTATCCTCCTTCTTTGGTTCATCCTTCATATTTGAAGTGTGAACATAGCTCTCCTCATGAGTAATTTAACATGGTTTTGAATGAGATTTAGAGCGAGAAGTATTCAGCTCTTTGTATTGTCTCATGACCTTTTCTATGGTCCTTCCAACTGCGGCGTCAACCACCGCCTGGAGATTACTCCATTAATATTGAGGTTTACGTTTGTAGTTTTATTAACTTTCGTCGCATTAATAGTATTGCGACTGTCGTCTACCTCATCCGAGTTTTCGATACTCGAAACTTGGTACTAATCACCAAGATTTAACAATTATTAGTCATCATCCTGATGACCTGACTTAGATTAGCCACGGCATTCATAAACCGTATGGGCTATTCCGTTCCGAACATTCTTAATGAATGCTTTTTGAATGTATATCTATTACATTTAGCTTAGGTCACAAAAGGACTATCAATGGCTTTTAAGGTTTGGAGCGAGTCCAATACCTGCTTGACAGGGGACCATAATGTCGCAACTGTCTTTGTCACAAGGACACTTATAAATAGCTCAAGGGCTAGCCTTACAAGACTTTTATTATATATATACATATATGGCATAAAAGCCTGTCTCGATGGACGTAGAAAGATATGGCATAAAGCCCAGTCATGAAGGACATAATTAATTATACGGCACGAAGGCCTTGTCGCAAAGGTCATTTAGATATGGCACAAACGGCCTTGACATAAGAACATTTATCAAAATCTGGCACAAAGGCATGTCACCAGGAATGTTAACATTTAATATGTTAGCTTGTCACGAATGACAAATTATAGCGCATAGGCTTGTCATGAATGACTTTAAAACATAACTCGATGGTCTATCATCAAGGACCTTAATTTATTAACCGCAATCTTATTAGATTAGGGCTTCAAGGTTTGAACGTGGTTCTTCACCTTTGGACAGGGAGTCATAGACTACAACTGTCATCGTCTTTGAAAGACGATTCCTTTGGCAGAAAGGTAAGCCAAATCAACATCACTAATGGATGTTTATATATAACCATCGTATTTAATGATATTAGTCATGATCACATCGATCATATTGACTATTTGGTTTGGGTAAAATCACACCATTTTGAACATGGGATCATAAAGATCACTACTATCTTTGTCTTACCGACACTAGAACAAAGTATAGCCCGTAGGCATTTCATCACGAGGGATGTTAATATTGTGATCATCATACTGATGATACTAGTCAGGATCATAATGATAGTATAGACTATGGGATTTGAGTATAGCTCACCCTCTTAGGCAAAGAATCACAAAAGATTACAATTGCCTTGTCTCAATTGAACAATATAATATAGCTCTTAGGCAAAACATCATTAAGGATGTTAAAATTTTTAATCATCGTATTGATGATTTTTGTCATGATCGCATTGATCATATAGACTATTAGGCTTGAGCAGAGCTCACTACCTTGCACAGTGAATCGTAAAGATCACAATGTCTTTGTCACACATGGACAATATAATATGGCCCATAGGCGAAATATCACTAATGGATGTTTATAATAGGTTCATCCTATTAGATGATATAAGTCATGATTGCATTAATCATATTGACTATTTTGGCTTGAGCATAGCTCACCACCTTAGACAACGAATCACAAAGATAACAATGTCAATGTCTCAAATGGACGATATATTATAGCCCGTAGGCAAAACATCACTAAAGGATGTTAAATAATATTATCATCGTATTAGATGATATTAGTCATGATCGCATTGACCATATAAACTATTATGTTTGGACATAGTCCAATATTTCAGACAGGAGGTCAAAGACCATCACTGTCGTTGTCTTATCGGACAACAAGTTTAGCCCGTAGGCACTTCATCACTAACGGATGTTCATAATATGATCATCTTATAGGATGATATAGGCCATGATTCCTAATTCACTAGGCTAGATATGGGAATTGGAAGAATCCAATATAAGGATGACTGTTGTGATTTTCTCGAATCACATTTGTCAAGAGTGCTAACACATTCCTAGGTGTTAACAAGGATCTGTATCCCTTGAGTAGGTTTCACCATCTTGGCCGCGTAGGCTAGGTTTCACCTTTAAGATTCCCTTTCAATTGCATACTGACAGAGAAGGAAGGATATTTATTTTATTCAGAATTTTTATCATAAATCCTAATTCATAAGTTAATAATAGCACCAATGGCCTAGTCGCGTAGACAAGTTAAATTTATAAGCCATGATTTCAGAGAATCGTGGCATTAAGGTTTGAATCAAAGTTCATTACCTTTTCTTGACAGGGAGCTGTAGGCTACCACTGTCTTTAGTCTCAGAGGACATTAACTATAGCCCGTAGGCACTTCCCTTATAAGAGATGTTTATTACTGAATTGCCCCTTAGGGAAATTCATTAACCATGGTAAACAGAGACCATATTTGGTTAATTTATTAATCATATTTATTTAGGATTTCTATTATAATTTATCCTAATTATAAAACATTAACAGTTTTATTAGTGGCACCCAATGGCCTGGTCACATGGACATTTATAAATTATAAGCTTATGATTTCAGAGAATCAAAGCAACAATAACAGTTTTATTTAATAGCACAAAAGGCCTAGTCACAAGGACAAATTTTTAAATTATAAGCCATGATTTCAGAGAATCAAGGTCTTTAAGTATATTAGCACAACTGGCTTAGTCACAAGGACATATATAATTTATAAGCTATGATTTCAGAGAATCAAAGCATGAAGGTATATTGGCACAATAGGCCTAGTCCCAAGGACAATTTTTAAATTATATGCTAGGATTTCAGAGAATCAAAGCATTTGAGGTTTGAACCTAGTTCATTACCTTTATCTGACAGGGAGTCATAGCTACCACTGTATTTTGGCTCATGTAGAAATGAGCAAGGCCCGTAGGCACTATATTACCACGTATGGTTAAAATATGATCATCTTAATTGATGACGTAAACCTAGGATTCAGGGATCATTAAACTGGGTTAGGAATCTTTTGAAGAATCCTATATAAAAATGACGTGTGTGATTTTAAATGAATCACATCTGCCAGGAGTGTTAACATGTTTTAAGATGTTAACAGGGAATTGAATCTTTTTAAACAGGTCTTACCATCTTGGCCCGGTCTTATAATTGACCCAAGGCTAGGTTTCACACTTAAGATTCTAAATAAATGATTTGAATCTTTTTAACAGGTCTTACCATCTTGGCCCGGTCTTATAATTGACCCGAGGCTAGGTTTCACACTTAAGATTCTTAATTTATAATTAACGCAGAAAAATTTTAAATTGAGGTGTAAATATGGATCTGAATCTAAATTGCGGAACTGCCATCTTGGCCGGTCTTAATATGACCCGAAGCTAGGTCTTGCCCTTTTAGATTTTTCCATTTTATTATAATGGTAGATCTTGCAAAAAGGAAATATTATTTTTCCATTTATTTAATATTTCTTATTTAGAATGAAAGTTTAAACTTAATCATTCCATTATATAAAAATAAAAGTATAAAGTTGCCCTAAGCGGGACTTAAAAGGAATAATGTGTCCTCGGAGGGACTGAAAGATAATTATGTCCTTATAAGGACTAATAAGGAAACGATCTTCAGTAAAAGGAGTTTCTTCTTCATTTTATTTCTGAATGCTTTCTCCTCAGATGCTCGTTTCATTCTAGCCGCGGTACGAAGCTCAGCATCTCGGGGCTCCGGGTGCGGAGAACTCCTATTACGGCTTCTTCGCTTGGCGACGTATCCAATAAAAATTTGGAAGTAAAAATTTCTAGATTAGGATTGAGAGTATTCCTAAGTTAAGTCTAGACTCAGAAGTTTAGATTGTGCAATTGTGTAACTGAGATTAAACACAAAAGGCTAGTGTTTAATTCACTCAGTGTTGGCTCTGATACCAACCTGTCACACCCCGATTTCCACGTGTCACCGGTGGGCCCGGTGGGGAGTATCATGACGTCAAGGTTGCCAACGTAATAGTCAAACAACACAATATTATTAAGCACAGCGGAAGCAAATTTAAAATATGATACAACCGAATTTATTATTGTAATATCAAATGTCACAATATTCGGAAGTTTATCCACAGAAGGATCGAACATAATACGGAAACAATAGTTCAACAGACTTTAAGGCATCTTAAGCTTGCGAGACTTCTATTGATGCTAAGGAGAAATATCCAGCCAATTTCGTATAGTACCTGCATTTAGCCTTTTTGGAAAATACGTCAGTTTACACTGGTAAATACAAATAACTGACTCATTTTGAAAATGGTTTAAGAAAATTGATTTGGATGCACATGGCATAAACATTTTATAACTTGATTAAAATGCACAGAGGCAAAATTAATCTTTTTAACTTGGGAGAATTATTTAATATTATAATCTTGTGAACGAATTACATGTTACTTATGCGTTCAGTAGCCCGGATCTAGTCCGGGTTAAAGATCAATAGACACACCACATAATTGAGTTATACACGACAGGTGTACGCCTACACCCCGTGCTCAGGTCGTGGCCAATCTCGTAAGATGATGCCAAGGATATCCGGGACATGGTCATTAACCCCCCAAAGGCTGTAAAGTAAACAAGACTGTTTAAACGAGCCGATCAAATTATTCAACTACCCACTAAGCGTGGAGATTTGATGCCCGATCAAGCGGTATGCTATATACCGTAACCCAAGCCCGTATAGGGAAAATAAGTTAAAAGTATTTACCTGATGCAAAGTATAAATCACAATAAGCAAAATGCACGTAGCTTTTACTGGTTCTCCTAATCTGGAACGAAGGTTTAATATAACCTATTAGAATACTAACGGGTCTTTTATTAAGCTTAAGCTTAGACCGGCTAGTTTCAAAGATACGGTTCGTACGCACGATTAAGCGAAGACCGGATAGAATGTGATTTAGACCCGACAAGTTCAGAGACTTGTTTAATATGGGTCCTTCATGCACATTCTGGATTTTGAGATTAAACCGATAAGGTTTGACCCGTTTCGGCTAATTTATGTAAACTTGTTACATAAACCGAACCGAACGCGAAATAAGCGTAACGGGTATCCGTAAGAGCCATATACAGGTTTCCTAAGTTAATATGCTTCAAATATGTTGTGACATCAGTAGGATGTCTTTCATTATGCCCGAAATGAAATTAAACACAACTATGCCCCGTAGGGGTAGTTTGGTCATTTTTAAAGGTTGTAAAAGAGTTTAGATGTTTAACTGAGTTACAGGTCTGATGTAAACAGCAAACATACTCAATTTGATATGTTATATCAGTAGGCTAAAGCATATATGTGAAATTAATCATTTTTAACCAAACTATGCCCCGTAGGGGTATTTTGGTAATTTCACATAAGCCGAAAGGCTCAAAACTGAGGTCTGAGTTTATCAACCTTTGCTTACTGTTAAGATATCATAATTTGCCTCATATATCAGTAGGTATCAACCCGGGTATGTCTAATATAATTTTAATACATACTATGCGTTAAAAACGCTAAATAAGGCGATTAAAGGCCATTTCCGGGTTTGATACTTAAATCTGATATTTTTATATTTCCAGAAGGCTTAAAATAATTTATTTATCATATGTGATCAGTAGCAAAAGGTTTGGAGTTGTTTAGATAAGTAAAACTCATTTAATGGCCCGTAAGGGCAAAACCGTCAATTACCGGATTAAGCCTACGACTATGAGTTATGCTCAGCCTAAAATTAATTAAAAATCTTTAAAATTCCCAAAATAATATATTACATCAGTGGGTATTAAGTTTGATACCAAAAAGTAGGCTTAACTAGGCTATACGCTAATTACGCCGTTTTATTAACATAAAGTATTAATTTTGCGATATTGAGCATAACTCTTAATCTATAAGTCAAACTGATGTCAAACTTTGCATACAAGTTTATATACCAGTAACTAAGGTTTCTACACTTTTACATTTTCATAAATCACGTTTTAAGGTAATAAGGGCATAATGGTCAACATATGAGCAATTAACGGAAATATGCATATTAATTGGATAACTAGTGAACCAAGGTGTATAATCACAGAGGGTTGTTCTAACAAGTAACCTAATCCAATTAAAGCTCTGAGGCATTTCTAAAACATGCCTAAACGGGTCAGAACTGAAAGTCAAAGTGAAAGTCAAACTATGTGACTTTCGGTTCCGAACCGGGTCTAAACAGGAAATAGTCGGGTTGAACATGTTTGGACATGTTCTTACACTAATTACTAAGTTATAACAATGATCAAACAGGTTATATATGTCCTAGATAGCTAATTATGCATAAATGACATTTTAAGCATCCTGTTGACTTTTTAATTTTATGTTTGACCCGACATTAGACCTGGTTAGAGTGGTGATCAGGGGAAACCCTTTTGAGGTTTTATTACCCACATAAATACCAACTCATAACTACTTTTAATTCGAGATATGACTGAGCCATTATTGACTAATCTCGAAGTCAAACCGTAATTACGACGGTTTGACTTTTAGCTAATTAACCAAGCTAAACTCAACTAAACAAGAACTAGCAGACTTACAAGAGTCCTAGGCACGAGATATGATCACTTGAGGTTGCTTGATAGCTCCAGAAATGATCCAACAATGCAGGAGAAGGTGTAGGAATGTTTAATGAGCTTTATATAGTGAACTAAGGCACCATAAAATGTTGACAACAAAGTCTAGGACCCATCCATAACTGATTAACACTTGTCCTAGTGCTTAGGGGTGCCTAGGGGTCGTCCACATGTGAGAAAAACCGGTGAAATAGGTCACAATCGCGCATAACAGGCTGCAGAAAGTTTTCTGGTCGCTGGGCATTTGTTGCGCACCGTAACAAATATTTGTTGCGGTGCGTAACAATTCATCAGGGACCAAAATGTTGGCTTTTCAATGATTTGAAAGGGCAACTCGTGTAATTCGGATATGGGACTTATTTTAGCAGTATGGGGCCTCAAAATTGGGTCTTGTATAGTATCATACCCTACCATTATGAATTGTATGCTTGTATTCCAAAAGAAAGTACTGAATTATAAGGTTTACCGTTGGAATTTCTTCGTAGGAGTCCACCAATTAAATCATGCATCATTCAATGTTATAATTCACTGAATTTTGAACATATAATAGATGTTTTTAATATGTTTTGAGTCTTGGGATTTATAACGAGGTCGTTCAGAGGTGCAAAAGTTAACATGACGACACTTTTAAATCCTGTCAAACATTTTTATTAAATCCGAGTTTACAACGCGTTTTGTCTTACATGACACGTGTCGTTTTATTATTTAACACGAATTTTTCGAGGTGTTACAATATGTAACAAACTATACTGCTATTCCTTTAGAGGATGATAGGATAAATGAGATTATTTCCTTACGCTTCATTAATTAGAAGCCTTATGTAAGTTCAAGTCTATACTCGTTTAGATATTACTCACATTGCAACACACTAGATATGTCTAGATTAATGTGAAGCATTTAATAGAGTATTACAATATCTTTAAAAGAAACGAGAGGCTATGATTTGAAGAAGAAGTGAGAAATCAAACCGGTTTATTACTCTAACTTTGTGATATTAAAAGATGACAAAATGTAATTTCAGGTATATCCTTATGTCAGCAGACAAAACCTATCTTATGGAGGAGTCATAATAAACTGATAATAACAACCTAAGTTATAACGACATAATATAGTCACTAAATGTTGTTGGAAATATATCAGTGGACTCATAAGTTTATTAACTCCATATAATTAATATTTTGAAGACTTAGTGTGATAAAGTCAACTACCATGACTCCTTGAACAGTAACAGTTCAAGAGGTGCTGCATTAAATTTCGATACGCAATTAATTATTCATTTATGAAAGAATTGAGGAAACTAAGTTTTGTATCGAATACATTCATGATATGCTTAAGGATCCTATGACTGAAGGGCTATTACCCATAAGTCTTATTAAGAGAGCTCATAGACGGGTATTAATTAATGGCCGTGCGCAATTGCATATCGTACTATGAATGACTAAGTATTAGTTAATTTTTCCTCATCAGTTTGATTTTGTACGTCTCTAAGAATATGTCAAGTCGACATAACGGCATATAGACAAATAAAGTTACAAATCAAACAAAGGGCTTATGCGTATTTTGATCATAACGATTAGGTTTTAAATTAAGGCTATAGTATGACTAATGGGGGTTCTGAGTCGCATAATGATTTAACGGCTGTATTTCTCTGCTATAGTTCTTGTTTAAGGCTAAAATGAGTGTTAACTCCTGATCAGGCTTATCTAATACTCATAGTAAATGATTACTCGGCTAAGTGGGAGAATGTAAGATTAAATATATTTTTATGTTATATTTAATCTAGTAGCCATTATAATCATTTACATTATATGGATCAAAATATATAACAATCCTATTAAATAATTAGTTGGTAATTGTTGATAGGCCAAATTACCCTTATTAACTAATTAGGGTTTCCTCTTGGGTGCATATATAAGGAGACTTATGTAGAGATTCTAGGGTTAGACACATAAGCTAATTACTCTCATAACATCAATCGACCTCCTCTCCTAACCGATTCCCCTTTATCGGTTTCTTCATCACCATCATTAGATTGCACCCTAAGGAGGAACCAGATCAAGCTGACAATCATGTCAAACACTGTTGCTGCGTCTCCATCTGGATTCTCTGCTGGCCTGTACTGATGCAATCAAAGGTATGTTTTCATGTTTTCCATTATGTCTAAACAGAACTGATCAACACTAATATGCCTAACGTTGTTCCCATTCAAGTTAATAACCAAAAATCAAAACTTCTTAGTATAAATCATTCAATATTCTAATCCACATTAACTGCTCGTCCATTCATACAAAGAATGTTTTAAATCTAAAGTTCCTAACATATAATTTGTAAAGTTGTAATGTTTAACACTAACTAATTTATAAAGTTGTAATTTTCATAGTTTGTTTATTTTCCTATCTTTTTTTCTTTCACAAACAAAGCTCAAATGAAAGAGTCAATGTTCCCCTGCTCACCATTTTTGTATTTGTTTATTTCAAAGGGGCAATTAATTAGACATTGGGCTATTAGAAAAACTCATGTGAAAGTGGCACATTCATTTAATAGGCCAGTAACAAATAACATTAATATTAGGTTTGCACTTATCAGTTAGCAGTCGTTCCACGTTTTTGTTTCTTCTTCAACAGAGCAACGCTGCAGCATAACAGAGCAACACTGCAGCATAACAGAGCAACCACTGCCGTCAGCTGAAGTCTGCTTTGACCAAAAAATTCCAGTCATTCAAACTTCACCCTTCTTTTCTTCTATAAATGAGCCTATTTTGCTAATTGTATAAGTATCCTAACTAAAAAAAAATTATAGGGTAAATTACACTTTTCGTCCTTTATGTTTGTATCCTATTGCAATGGATACCCTTTAACTTCAATAATTACAGTCGCAATCCTTTATTTGTAAAACTCATTACACTCTACGTCCTTTACTCCTAACATGGTTAAAGTTTTTAGTTAAATATGGCATATGCCTTGCACATGAGGGTAGATTGGTAATTTTGATAAGATATTTAGACAAATAAACAAAACTAGCTATTAAAAACCAACAATCCACTAGCCACAACAACCTTCAGCAAACCAACAACCCACCACCCACCATCTATATACCAGCTCAACCTTCAAATAAAAACCCATTCACCTCATATATATCATCATATCCTGTAACCTTCTTCAATCACACACAATCCATCAAATTCCCCCAAATTACAAACCCTAGAATTTCCATTTCCTTCCAAAAACCAATGGAAGCAAGGAAGTCCGTGTATCCGCCGTAGATAAGAAGAAGAGAACTAATGTGAATCTGGATATGTTTAAATCGGGATCTGAATCTGACTCTTTTTAAATCGAGATCTGAATCTGGATGTGTTTTGACCGAATCTGAATCTGCCCCGGTGCACCAGCGTTTTTGAATCTGGATCCGTCTGAATCTGATATTATCGTGGAACGCTTATGAAAGCATTTGGAGATTGAATCCCCAATATATATTTCTTGAACCCTCTTCTGGTGTCTCTTAAGATAATCTAGAGAGAGTAATGATGGTGGTGGTTATAGTTGTCGGTCGGAGATGACGTAGTTGACAGCCGGAGACGACGTTGGCGCCGGCCGGAGATTGGACAGAATCTAGAGAGAGTGGGTCAGTGGGTGTTGGGTAGATGTGTTTTTAGAGAGAGTGTTATATGTTACATTTTTTAAATACTTTTTGTTTTTTTTTTCTAAAAAAATGGTAAAATGACTAAAGTGCCCCCGCATGTGCAAGGACATGCTATATTTAACTAAAAATTTTAACCAGGTTAGTGTCAAAGGACATAAATTGTAATGAGTTTTACAAATAAATGATTGTGACTGTAATTATTGAAGTTAAAGGGTATCTATTGCAATCTGATACAAACATAAAGGACGAAAAGTGTAATTTATCCAAAATTATAACACATATATATATCGAACGTGCCCCTCGGAATCACGGGCCCTGGCCGGTGGTCCTCCCCGCCCACCCCCAGGGCCGCCCCTGCCCGAGACTGCTCGGGATTGATTCTGTTGACTGTTAAAAAAAGTGTGAAAAACATCAGGGAGTGATCAACTAGTGTAGGGCGGTGCATCATGGTGACCAAAGGGTCCTCTATGTCAATTTCAAAGGCGAGGCCTCCATTTTAACATTAAAGGATCTTAAGACCGTGGGGTATGGTGGGGCGTGGGTTGGGGGCATGGTGCGACACGTGGACTATAGGACACCCAAGACCAAAACCAATTTCAAAGGGGTATGGTGGGGCGTGGGTTGGGTGGCGTGGAAAAAAAGCCAATTTCAAAGGGCTAGTGCTCTTGGCCAATGAGGTTCCGCCATGCCATGTGGTAGCCCCCCCGCCCCCCGCCCGGCTTTAAACTCCCGCCCAAGGGGCAACGCCCAAACCCAAGCTCACCCGGGGTGGTGACTTGGACGTTTCGCCCCAAACCCCATAGTCTAAGGGGGTACTGCTAGATGGTTGTCAACATTTAGTTTTGCTCAACCGGTGACAGAGAACTAGGCTGGCCATAGAATTGTCAAACCTAGTCTGAACTATAGGGAACCGATCAAACATAAATATTTTTAGTTGTCAACGTGGGGCTAGCCCATTTAGTAAAGGCATATACGTCGTGATGAGGTCTCAGGTTCAAACCTAGGCAAAAGGTGACTAATTTAGAATTATTGGAGTTATAAAGTAGAGCAAGCGTTGTCATTAAAAAATAATAATAGTATTTTTAATGTATGTATGTACTAATTGTACTTTCGTAGTTCATTAATTATAACATCATACTTTCTCCAATAAATGCATCAATTGTCAAATTTGTATGATTTTAAATGTGAAATGTAACATTTATCATGAATCCATAACTGTTACGTTATCATATTAGAAAGTTATCTTTGCATTAAATACATTAACACAGGAAATTGAGATTATCACCTATTTAAATGAATCAAACGTGACCAATCCTTAAACAAAGTCATTGTGAAACTTCACGGTTAAACAGTTTTTGTGTTTTGGTATAAACATGGCTAAGTCAACATACCTTTGCTTGGTGCTACTCGTTATTGTTATTGCAGGTTTGTTGCCCGTTCTCTCGCTAGTGTATCATTGTATCTTCTTATAAAAGAGGTTTTAACTAATATAAAATCAATTTTTTTGTAAACACGTGCAAGCGTGGGACACTTGAACTTTAATATAGTAATATTTGAATACATTTATGTACGTTAGTTTCTAGCGTCATGTGAATACAATATTATACTGAGTTAGACATAATAATTGTAATTTGTGAAGGGTAACACATGCACTTATTACAAACGCTATATTTTAAATAATTTTATTATACTCAAACTAAAGAAAATAAAATTTTGAAAATAATAGTAAATTACATTAATTAAAAAATTAAAAGCTATTAATTAAGATAAGAAAAATGACAAAACATAAATTTAAATGAAAAGGTTAACAATAAAAAAAAAACTTATTTCCTATTTTGGTCCTCTATTCTAACCATGGTCATCTTAACCAATTGATGTGATCAATGGCCCACATTGTTTCATATGACTTAGTGAAAAAAAAAAAGCCTTTTATAGTTTTTTTTGATCATTCATATATATACATGTTCGGTTTTTTATGTGTTTTTTAGTTGGTACTTCAACCGACGTTGACCCGAAAGGATCATGCAACGATGTGTTGTACCCGAGTGGTTGTGAAGATATTAAATGTAAAGTGGATTGCTTTGCAAAACACCATAGTGGCACTGGAGCATGCGTGTATGATTCTAGTAAAGAGGATTACCGTTGTGTTTGCACATTTGACTGTTGATAATATCTAAAATGTCAATGTATTTTGCGAGTTAAAAGTGTATTGGTTCGTAATTATGTTTATGAACCTGTGGATCCTTTTTAATGATATTAGTTAATCCGTTTGAGATTGTTACATGATCTGATTTTGTCTGCAAAATTGCTTTTGTAATAATGAATTTATGCGTCAAGTACATATCCGGAGCCCTATTTTTTACTGTGCGGTCACTAGTTCCCAAGCGGGCAATCGAATTACATGTCTGTGCCGGTGTTAGGCTTCGTAACCAGGCTTCAAATAGGTTAGAAACTGGTTAAATAATCAGAGTATCCAACAACCCAACTTACTTCTCCCTTGACATGGCCAGTGGAATCTCTGCAAATAGGTTAGCAAATGGAAAAAAAGAAGATATATTATGATATATTATTGGGTGGTAATATTGATACATCCTTCCTTTTTATGATATATTATTTTTTGAACAAACAAGCCAATATTATAACTCAAAAAAAGGCCAAAACAATCTTCACTAGCAAGCCAATAATATATTATGATATATTATTGGGTGCTAATATTGATACATCCTTCCTTTTTATCTCTCTGTTAATGAAATTCATAAGAACTTAGCTTTTTCTAATTATTAAAATCTTTTTTATAAAAAAATCTAACATACTTTTTAAATGCACTACACGTTGAAAAACTTGTAATTTCTAACTTCGAACATGTAACGCTTCATAAACCCTACAAAATCTGTTCTTGAAATACAAAAAAAGTGTAACACGTGATGTTACTTATAATGCAAACAGATGAAAGGTGTAACATATTTTCCTTGTCTTTGCTAACAAAAAGTGTTACGTGTTAAATATCTGAAAAAAAAAGTTATAACATGTGGCAAAATATGGTCTATCCATTGAGTTTCTTGAGTTTTTTTTAACTCACATAGGCTTTTCTTCTATAATTGCCCATAAATAGAGAGAGAGTATCATAAGAAAACTACATAAATATGAGAAAACTAAAAAAAACCTTGAAAAACACACCAAAAAAGTTTTTCTATTTTTTTTTATTAAAAATCGAGTTTTTTAATGTATAAAAAAACTTTTATGTAAAAAAAATTAGTATTACACATGTGCATCATATGTATATGTTGCACACGCAATTTAGGTTTTGGGTTTAGTTTAGCTTTCAGGGTTAGGTTTTTGAAAGTTTTAGATTTAAGGGTTTAGTTTTTAGGTTTGGGGGGTTTAGGTTTTTCTCGTATTAACGCACATGTGTAATGCTATTTTTTTCAATTTTTTTTTAATCTTAAAATGCTATATTTACGATAAAAAAATGTTAAAAAAATAAATACATAAAAATTTGGTGTGTTTTTAAAGTTTTTTTTGGGAGTTTTTTAGTTTTCTAATAAAAAAGAGTTTTATCATGATCCATCCCCATACGGAGAGGATCATGAGAAAACTACATATAAATGAGAAAACTAGAAAAATAACTAAAAAAACCTAAAAAACATACCAAAAATTTTCTTTTTTTACAATTTTTTATAAAAAAAAATCTCCATTTTATATATATATATAAGAAAATTTCAAAAAAAAAAAAAAAAAAAAAACTTGTACTGCACATGTGCATTATATGTGTAATACACATATGCATTACATGATTAAAATTAGCTTTTGAGTTTAGTTTAGCTTTTAGGGTTAGGTTTTTTGGAGGTTTATAATTAGGATTAGGTTTTTGGGTGTGGGGGGAGAGGGGGTTTAGGTTTTTGGGGGGTGGGGGTGTGAGGGTTTAGGTTTTTGGGGGTATCGGTGGGGGGTGGGTTAACTGGTTTAGGCTTTCCGTATTAGTGCACGTGTGCAGTACAATTTTTTTAATTTTTTTTTCATATATAAAAAATAGCGATTTTTTATAAAAAAATTGTAAAAAAAATTGGTATGTTTTTAGGCTTTTTTAGTTACTTTTTTGATTTTCTTATTTAAACTAGTTTTCTCATGATCCATCCTCTATATATATATATATATATATATATATATATATATATATATAGGGTAGGGTTCTAGAGTGAACAACTTTCCAAGAGTGAATTGTGTGAACAAATCTAGACCATTGATTTGCATCATCTTTAGATATTAAATGAGTGGCATGATGGTAATTAGTTTTTTAATTTTTTATATTTAATTAAATGAATAAGGGTATTTTTGTAATTACACAATATAATAAAATTCAAAGCCTGGAAGTTTCCATACCTGTTTGATGCTCACAATCCCTTTAATATCGCACATCCAGATTTTCAAGCCCTAGTATTCAAAATTTATTCAACAACCATCAATCTCTCTCTCTTTCATTACCGTCTTCATCGATGAAGAACAGAGGAAGTCCGTTGAACTTAACAAGAAGCCGTAATAGTCATACGATTTTCAACATCAAAGGTACACAATGATAAAGTGTAAATGTGTATATGATTCAGTAAATCGATTCATGCTGTGTATGTTTTATAAATATTTTAAGAACATCAAATCGGAAGCTAGGGTTTCTCTAATCTCTTGTAATAGGGTTCCGATTTAACTTTTTGGAGTTCAATTTTTTGGAAAAAGTTGTTTGGATTGATTGATGTTGAATGGGTAATCGCTGTGGTTATCAATATTGTGGTAGGGTTTAGTTTCTTTTTTTATACCATTGTACACATGTGTATTCCGATTACTGGTCTTGTTTTTTGGGGTAAAATGTGATGAAGGTGTAGACTGGGTTGTACAGATATGTACAGGGTGTTTTTTTAGTTAATGCACATGATTTTTTTAGTTAATGCACTGGTTCCGAATACACATGTGTTCTTCTTGCTCTATTTTTACAAATTAGTTCTTCTTGCTCTGTTTTGATTTGTTTTTTTTATGTGAACTAGTTTGGAATACACATGTGTACATTAGTTCTTCTTGGTCTGTTGATTTTATACTTGTGAATTATGCTGAACTGGTTCGGAATACACATGTGTATAGACATTTAAAATGGCTACTGAAAAACAGAGCATAACCGGTGTACACATGTGTACTGACATTTAAAATGGCTAATGAAAAACAGAGCATAACCGGTGTACACATGTGTATAGACATTCAAAATGGCTAAAAAACAGAGCATAACCTATGTACTCAGGTGTTAAAATGGCTAATGAAAAAACAGAGCATAACGTTACATATGTTGGAATAGGTCTAATGTACTTTCAAATGAAAGATTTTCAACCTAGTAAGTGGATGGGGGCTGCGATTGTCAATTGCTTTGGTTCAGTGCTTAATTTTGAAGAGGTTAATAGAACTAAGGGAACAGATCCGCGCCTTTTTTGCCATATCGATTGTAATTGTGCAGTTCTTAAACAAATATAAGATCTTGGTATTTCGATTTATTGCAATTACTTTTTAGATGTATTCTGATTACATTTGACATGAGTAGATGTATTTTGAAACTATAATATGTTTTTTTTCGTTTTTTCATGTAGTTGAAAAACTGGAACAAGCTGAAGGTCAGTTGTCCCATTCGCGGTTCAGACCTCTCATAGCACCTACCCAAAGAAAGAAAGAGGTTAGTGGCAACATAATTACGATCTTCTAGAAGTTCAATAAGATTTACCTTAAACTTATTAACAACAAGAGCTTTATGTCATTTTCATTCATTGCAGGAAGAATCATAACTTGCTAAAATTACACGGGATAGTGCAAAGATCACTTTTGAGCAAGTTCATGGTTTAATGTCACAGGTGGGTTCACGTTATTACGCTTTTTAACTGTGTTTTCTGAATATTATTATTGATCTAACACTTGGTTGATCAAATTTATCAGGTTATCAAGGACATACTCTTTAATTCAGTTCGTCCATCGCGTAAATCTCAGCCAGAGTCATCAGGACCCGAGCCTATGGTCCATCGCATAAATCTCAGCCAGAAGCAAACGAATTGTTTCCAAGACGCTTAGTAGATTAATTGTCTACATGCATCAGTTTGATTCATGAACCATGCTTTAGTTCCTTTTTTCATTTATATGAGCGAATGTTTGTTGGACGTTGTTTATCCCATTTTATGTGACTGTATTTTGTTCTTTTTTTAATTGTCATAGTATATATGTTAAGGCGACATGAATAATACTGAATTTGGTATTCATCGCATTAAGTTTTAGAAACACATGTACCTACATCAATACACATCTATATATTTAGTAATACATCTGTGTATATGCACATATACACTTTTTGTACTATAAGTGATCCAACTGTGTAAATCCATCAATACTTTTATTACCTCAATTAATAAGAAAACATCTCTGTTTGTTATTATAACCTGTACAGACTACCGTTTTACAATTGACCCATTCAAGAATCTCTAAAGTACATCTGTGTACTTGTCACGGCCCCCGTCCCGGTTTTACCCGGTCCAGGAGCCGCGGGACAGAAACCCGTGGTATTTATTCATTGAGTTGACAATGGAAGATTTTACAGGATCTTTTAAAACTTGAAATGCCCGATTATTTTATTTCATAATTCGGGATAAACCCCGTAATTTACAATAGATGAATTTCACAAGGAAATTCCCTGATTTACAAAACATGTTTATTTATTTAACTGAGCCACTACTTCAAGCTTGTTAGTGCTCCGTAGCACTTTTCCTTGGTTCACAGTAGTCACCTGAAACATGTTTTGAAAATATTTTATCAGTGGGGAAATACTGGCAAGTCACTCATATTTAATAAAACGACACATAGTTATAAATTACAGCATAAGAGCGATTACAATGGCTTCTATCTTATTTTTATCTGGCACCGTGTCACCTCCTGGTGACGATGGTCATACCACTATTGGGTCCTTTCACCCAAGTAGTGATGATTATCACTGTTAGGATTTATTAGCCTAACCGTGAGAAATTTAGTAATGTGCACAATACCCCACTAGCCAGTGATTAAGATAACCATGACTTAATCCCTGTAATTATAACCTTTGAAAATAAATGGAGTATTGTAAAATACTTTTGATAAAAGAGAATGACTCACATTGCAGATTTAAACGGGCAGAGTTTAGCCTACTGATTAGCCTTGTAACCTAATTTAAATAACAATGCACACGAACTAGGTCAGTAACTAATACAGCATTTACGATAACTCACGAGATTAAAACCCTCACAACGAATGACAAAGTGCAATACTTAAACATCCATCGAATTCACAAAGAATGACAAAGTATGGCCCTAATGTGGGAAGCACTTAAACATCCATCGGATAGTTTCAATCGATCGGACATTGAATCGTAGCAGCGATCGAGTTAATACCCTGTATCGTAGCAGCGCTTCACTACTGTGAATATAATTTTCGACTTTTGAGTAGTATTCTTCGTGTTTTTTATTGAAATTTCGACACCAGTGAACTGCTCGTGGCCAAACCTATTTATAGCTGAAAAATGGGGTTTACGCGGCCCGCGTAAACCCTTTCTTAAACTTACGCGGCCCGCGAGGGCCTCCTAATCGTAGAGTAGGGCTAGCGTGTCATCGGTAGGCATGCCACGTGGACCGGGAACACTTATCCGGTCAACAAAGCTTTGATGCGGCCTGCGTAAGCTTCTCTTATGGCTTACGCGGCCCGCCTGAAACCCAAAAACCTTGATTTCTTAGTTTTTCATGCACGTTAGGGTTTCAGGGGTCCAGGTTTTTACTTACGGGTCGTTTTGGGACATTTTTGAATGTCCTTACATTCTCCCCACCTTATTTAAAATCTCGTCCTTGAGATTTATTGAAATATGTGAGGATACTTTCGCTTCATCTCCGATTCTAGCTCCCAAGTGTATTCAGGTCCTCTCTTTGAATCCCGCTTGACTTTGACCAGCACTAGTCGCTTGTGCTTGAGAAACTTGATCTTTTTGTCTTCTATTTGAAGTGGTTTCTCCACGAACTTCAATTTTTCATTTACCTCTATGTCTTGGAGAGGTACTACCAATGATTCATCAGATAAACACTTCTTGAGGTTGGATACATGAAATACGTCATGTACTCCAGCTAGTTCCTCTGGTAGTTGTAAGCGATAAGCAACTGGTCCTATTCGCTGGATTACTGGGAATGGTCCTACGTACCTTGGACTTAGTTTTCCTTTCTTACCAAACCGAACTACTCCTTTCCAAGGAGAAACTTTCAAGAGTACCTTGTCTCCAACTTGAAACTCTAGTGGCTTGCGTCGATTATCGGCATAACTTTTCTGGCGATCTCGAGCCGTTTTCAGTCATTCCTTGATTTGAGTAATTTTGTCGGTGGTCTCTTGCACAATTTCAGGACCTGATAATTGACTTTCTCCTATCTCTGCCCAGCAGACTGGAGTTCTGCATTTTCGTCTATATAATGCTTCGAATGGGGCAGCTTCAATGCTTGAATGGTAACTATTGTTATAGGAGAATTCGATTAAGGATAGGTGGTCATCCCAGTTTCCACCAAAATCCATCACACATGCCCTGAGCATGTCTTCCAGGGTTTGGATCGTCTTTTCACTTTGTCCGTCTGTTTGAGGATGGTATGCAGTGCTTAAATTTAGTCGGGTTCCCATTGCTTCCTGGAAACTTGTCCAGAAGTGGGAAGTGAAATGACTATCCCTATCCGATACAATGGAGAGTGGAACTCCATGTAAGGATACTACTTCATCTACATACAGCTTTGCCAACCTTTCCATGCTAAAGGTTTCTTTCATCGGTAGGAAATGAGCTGATTTGGTTAATCGATCCACAATTACCCAAATCGCGTCATTACCTCTTCTGGTCTTGGGTAACTTAGTAACAAAATCCATTGTTATGAGTTCCCATTTTGTAACACCCGTCTTAATTACTACTTGAATTTAATAAAAATTCATACAATTTTATACAAAAGATGTCCAACTTATAACATAAGTTCCATAGATAAAGTTCATAAGTAGCAAAACATTAGTCAACTAACGACTAATTCAAACATCCATAAGTTGTTTAGCAAATAGTTTACATTTCCAAAACAATGTCTATTAGAGTTAGATAACGCGGAAGCTTCAAAAGTTGTGTTCGGTTCTTCAAACATGCTTGATCATTGTCCACATACTTTCCAAACCTGAAACTAAAGAATTTTAACAAATCTTAGTGTTAGAATTCTTAGAAATATTGCTTAATCGAAACTACGCTCGAAACGGATTCGATTAACTAGGTTATTAAAGATTAAATCAAAACTTTCTGGACTCTACCGTAACTTACGGTATCTACCGTAAGTTACGGTAGCTCCTGGATAACCCTGGGTCTGCCGTAACACAGTATTAAACTACCGTAACAATTTGTTCTCCACCGTAAGTTTCCGGTGGACTCTGCAACTTTATGTTTGTTCTAATTATTCATTTTACCAAACCCGAATCCTCGGATTTCTCATTCTAACAAACCATTACACTAATTTTCTCGTATTCTAATATGTGTTTTAATAACAATAACGAAAAACTGAGTGATCATATTACGATGCATTACCATGCCTTATTTGGTTATTCGACCCGCTTGGCTCATCTAAGGAATCCTCCATTTTGATGACTACCAACGAGATCTAACCAATTCTTGGTCTATTATTCGATATAGCAAACATTATTGCTTTAATCCAACTCAACTTTTATTTCACAATTCAACTACACATATACTAAATATCAAAATTTACCCAAATGTAACGAATCAAGTTACTTACCTTCAAAGTAAGCCTTTCAAACGCGATTCGCCACCTGCTTGTCCGCTTGACGCTCCTGCGTCCTTTCCTATAGAGTTCATTTATAACATGTTTAGAACTCCCTTTAAACCATATATCGCGTAATACACCGAAACATCATAATTATGCGTTTCAACTTTGAATTTCAGTTTTAAGCCTTCTTTGAGGCATTTTCACAAACACTTTAAGGGCAGATTTTTACATGATTATATAGCAAGTCCCTAGCTTATCATTTAGCCCGAATTTCACATCAATCAACCTATTTTACATAATTGTTAGCTTCTAAAATTCTGAAGTCACTTCACAATTGTCAAATTACACTAGAACAACACCCAATTTCCTAGTGTTTATCAAATTATACATAACCCACTAATCACCTACTATGGTGTTCATAGATTTCACTAAAAATTCACATGATTTCACATGTGGTTGCCTAGGTTTCACTCCTAGACACTATATCTTCCTTATTCTACCCAAATAGCAAACATGCAACATAAATTTTCAGATTTGCCAATTTCATGAGAATTTCAAACAGAGAATTAACACCAAATTTTACATACCTTGTAACCCCCTTGTGATGAGGATCACTAATCTATGTTTGGATTTTAATTTGGGACAGAAATTAGCCTTCAATTGATCAATTTTGTGCTGAACTAGGGTTTTGAGGAGGAGCTTGTGTCGCCCCTGTCTCCTGGTCGATCTCCACCAAACACAGACAAGGGTGTTTGTGTTTTATTTATTTTATTTTATTAATATTAGTTTTCATTTTAACACCTTTGGCCCTCCTACCTTCATTCTTTATTTGTTTTCACCCTTAACTACTCTTAAGTCTTTAACTAACTAGGTTAGTGTCATTCCTAGTTAGTTTATCTTACAAATTTATTTGCAAACTAATTGCAATTTAAGGAAATTTGTATTTTCGGGATGTTACAAGTCCACCCCCCTTAAAAGGGTTTCGTCCCCGAAACCAAAGTACGTACCAAAGAAAGTAGGGTAGAGACGTCGCATCTCCTCCTCGGACTCCCACGTAGTGTCCGAGCCTTTCCTATGCTCCCACTTGATCTTGACTTGATCGATTTGTTTGTTTCGTAAGTACTTGACCTTTCGATCTAAAATCTCCACTGGTCTCACCGCATAATTCAGGCTATTATCCACTTCGATATCATCGTAATGGATATAAGCTGTTTCGTCCGCTAGACAATTCCGCAATTGCGACACGTGAAACGTGCCATGTATTCCATTCAACTCTTCCAGTAATTCGAGGCGATAAGCCACCTTGCCAACCCGTTCAATGATTTTAAATGACCCAATAAATCTTGGGCTCAACTTTCCTCTTTTTCTGAACCGTATTATTCCTTTCCATGGCGATACTTTCAGCATTACCTTATCGCCCACTTGAAATTCAATCGGCCTCCTTCGTTTATCCACGTACGACTTTTGTCGATCCTGAGCCACTTTTAGGTGAGTTCGGACCATGTCGATCTTCTCATTCGTAGTTCGGATTATATCAGTAGGTGCTAGTCCTCGTGGACCCACTTCTCCCCAACATACCGGGGTTCGACACTTTCTACCATATAACATTTCATACGGGGCCATCTTAATGCTCGCGTGATAGCTATTGTTATATGAAAATTCGACCAAAGGTAGATAGACATCCCAACTACCCCCGAAGTCAATAATGCAAGCCCGCAACATATCCTCCAACGTTTGTATTGTTCTTTCACTCTGCCCATCCGTTTGTGGGTGGTAAGCGGTGCTAATGAACAGTTTAGTTCCCATTTGTTCTTGGAATTCACGCCAAAAATTTGAAGTAAACCGAGTATCTCTGTCTGACACAATGGATATCGGTACCCCATGACGTGCTATGATTTCATTGGTGTACACCTCCGACATCTTCTCGGATGTATAAGTCTCACGAATCGGAATGAAGTGAGCACTTTTCGTCAATCTATCCACGACTACCCATATAGCATCAAACCCGCGGTTGGTTTTGGGCAATTTGGTCAACAAATCCATGGTGATTTGTTCCCATTTCCAAACTGGGATGTCCAATGGTTGCAACTTACCATATGGATTCTGGTGCTCCGCTTTGACTTGCAAGCAGGTCAAACACTTCTCCACATATTTCACAATATCTCTTTTCATCCCGGGCCACCAATAGTTTTGTTTTAAATCATTATACATCTTGGTCGCCCCCGGATGGATGGAATAACGGGACTTGTGAGCTTCATCTAGTAGAAGCTTTTTAACTCCACATGTGTTAGGAACCCAAATTCTATTGTAACGTGTTTTCAAACCGTGATTGCCTACTTCGAGATCTTTAACTTGGCCAACAATCCTTTCCTTTCTCCAGTTTTCTGTCTTTACTGCTTCATCTTGTGCCTCTCGGATTCGTTCAAGTAAGCCCGAGGTCACAATGAGCTGCAATGATCATACTCGTATCGGGATATAATCTGCCTTTCTGCTTAGGGCATCCGCCACCACGTTTGCCCTTCCGGGGTGATAGTGTATTTCACAATCGAAATCCTTCACCGTTTCCAACCATCGTCTCTGACGCATATTTAACTCCTTCTGATCGAAGAAATATTTTAAGCTTTTGTGATCGATGAATATGGTGCACTTTACCCCATATAAATAGTGCCTCCATATTTTTAACGCAAATACCACCGCAGCCAATTCAAGATCGTGCGTGGGATATTTCTTCTCATGTATCTTCAATTGCCTCGAGGCATAAGCTATGACTTTGCCCCGTTGCATCAGAACACATCCGAGACCCGATAATGAGGCATCTGAGTAAACCACCAAGTCCTCGACTCCGTCCGGCAATGTTAATACCGGAGCTTGAGTTAGCTTTTCTTTTAGCGTTTGAAATTCCCTTTCTTGTTCAACACCCCAAATGAATTTCTCCTCTTTCCGGGTTAACTTTGTTAGTGGCGACGCAATCTTGGAGAAGTCTTGAATGAATCTCCTATAGTACCCCGCAAGCCCTAAGAAGCTTCTAATTTCTGAAGGGTTCTTCGGGGGATTCCATTTCGACACGGCCTCGATCTTTGACGGATCTACCAATACTCCATCGGCACATATGATGTGGCCGAGAAATTGCACCTCTCGTAACCAGAAGGCACACTTAGAGAATTTCGCATACAACCTCTCTCGTCTAAGTGTCTCTAACACCTCTTGTAAGTGGATTGCATGATCAGCTTCACTTTTTGAATACACCAAAATATCATCGATAAACACGATGACTGATTTATCCAACATTGGCTTGCAAACCCGGTTCATGAGGTCCATGAAAGCCGCGGGTGCATTTGTCAGCCCAAATGACATCACGAGGAATTCATAATGTCCGTATCGCGTGCGAAAAGCCGTCTTCGGCACGTCTTCCTCCTTGACCTTTAGTTGGTGATACCCCGATCTAAGGTCAATCTTTGAAAACTAGTTCGCACCTTGTAATTGGTCGAATAGATCATCTATCCTCGGAAGCGGGTATCGGTTCTTTACCGTGAGTTTGTTTAACTCCCGGTAATCGATACACATTCGCATGCTTCCGTCTTTCTTTTTCACGAACAATACCGGTGTGCCCCAAGGAGACACACTCGGCCTTATGAATCCTTTGTCAAGTAGGTCTTGAATTTGGGACATCAACTCTTGTAATTCCGACGATGCGATTCGGTACGGTGCTTTAGCTACGGGTTTTGCGCCCGGAATCAATTCGATCCCAAACTCTACTTCCCGTTCGGGCGGTATCCCCGATAAATCTTCTGGAAACACATCTTCATAGTCCCGTACTACCGGTACATCTTCAATCTTTAGTGATTCCTTCTCGGGCTCATTCGCGTATATCATAAACGCCTTGCATCCTTGCTTCATAAGCTTGTGACCTTTCAACATCGAGCATATTATGGGGTTACCTCCTTTTTCGCCATAGATAGTAACGTGTTTCCCGCTCGGAGATGTTAGCTTTATCTCCTTACGAAAACACACGACCTTTGCGTGGTGCTGAGATAGCCAATCTATCCCAACGACTACTTGAAATTCCCCCATTGACATCGGGATTAGGTCTATTAAGTATTCTTCATCGTCGATGCTTAATTTGTAGCCTCGACAAACATCACAAACTATAAAACTTTTGTTGTCCCCTATTTCAACTTCTAAGGGCACAGATAATTTTGTCAATACAAATGAAGGATGTCGAATAAATCCATGCGAAATGAAGGATTTATTCGCACCCGTATCAAACAATACACGTGCTGGAATTGAGTTAACTGTGAATATACCTGAGGCCACATCGGGTTCTGTTTTTGCTTCAGCCGCGGTAAGTTGGAAGGACCTAGCCTTCGCCTTAGGAGCTTCTACGGAAGATTCTTTAACGTCTCTCTTTCCGACTAAGTCTGGGCATTCTGACTTTTTGTGGCCGGGTTGATAACATTTATAGCAAATTGAGACTTTACCCGGGCATAGCGACGCCGTGTGCCCCGTCTTACTACATATGGGGCATGGTTTGTCTTTGAACCGACACTCCCCCTTGTGTCCTTTCCCGCACACTTTGCAACTTGGCGACCCACCTTTAGCATCCACCTTCTTACCCGATTCCGCCGTTCGAGCTTTCTTTGTAGGGCTTGGATTCACATCCTGTGCCCTTCGTTCACCCCTTTCAACTTGTTTCTTCAATTCAATTTCCCATTCCCGGGCAACGTTTATGATCTCGGTAAGGGTCTCGTATTTCGAAGGAGTCATAAACTCCCTATACTCGGCGCTCAGCATGTTATAGTAATAGTATATTTTCTGTTCTTCATTCGTCCCCAATTCACTACTAAACTTCATCTTATCCATAAACATCGCCGTAATCTTGTCTATGGTCTCGCCCTTGTGCCTCAGTTGCATGAACTCTTCCTTGATTCTATTTATAACTGCCTTGGGACTATGATGTTTAAGAAATGGCGTCTTAAACTCCTCCCATGTCATTGCTCTCGCCGCTTCGGCTCCTATTTCATTCTTTTTATTGTCCCACCAATCTTTGGCTTGACCTCTCAGCTGGCCCGTTCCGTAAGCCACAAAGTCACTTTCATCACAATGGGTTCTTTCAAACACCCCTTCAATGTCGCCCAACCATCTTTGGCAAATTATTGGGTCAACCTCCCCGTTATAGATTGGCGGTTTACACGTCATAAACTCTTTGTACGAGCATCCCTTACGTTCTCCCGATTTATCTTTTATAAGGTTGACACTATCTTCCAACCTTTTGACTCGTTCTTCGACAAGTGAGAACACCGTGTTTTGAATTTTGTCTATAAACCCGGATAGACTACCTTCAATTGCCTTTCCCACTTCTTCGGCAATTATCTCTTTCATTTGTTCGGTGCTTGTCGGCACCGGATCATTATCGTTTCCTTTCGACATCTTGAAACTGAAATGTTTACATTAAACATTAAACATTTCACTTACAACATAGCTTTATTTGCTTCGGTTTAACCAAGTGCGTAACTTGCTTTTACTGTTCACATTTTGTGCACTTTCCGGGTTTGAGTGTGTTAACACACCCTTCCCATGCACATTAATTCGTATCTCATTTCTTAAATAAGATAGGATTTACTAAAATAATCAATTAATTCTTATCGGACGATCGATCAAGCTTGAACCGAACACTTTGTTGACAACCTTAAGCTCTGATTACCAACTTGTAACACCCGTCTTAATTACTACTTGAATTTAATAAAAATTCATACAATTTTATACAAAAGATGTCCAACTTATAACATAAGTTCCATAGATAAAGTTCATAAGTAGCAAAATATTAGTCAATTAACGACTAATTCAAACATCCATAAGTTGTTTAGCAAATAGTTTACATTTCCAAAACAATGTCTATTAGAGTTAGATAACGCGGAAGCTTCAAAAGTTGTGTTCGGTTCTTCAAACATGCTTGATCATTGTCCACATACTTGCCAAACCTGAAACTAAAGAATTTTAACAAATCTTAGTGTTAGAATTCTTAGAAATATTGCTTAATCGAAACTACGCTCGAAACGGATTCGATTAACTAGGTTATTAAAGATTAAATCAAAACTTTCTGGACTCTACCGTAACTTACGGTATCTACCGTAAGTTACGGTAGCTCCTGGATAACCCTGGGTCTGCCGTAACACAGTATTAAACTACCGTAACAATTTGTTCTCCACCGTAAGTTACGGTGGAGACCGTAACTTACGGTGGACTCTGCAACTTTATGTTTGTTCTAATTATTCATTTTACCAAACCCGAATCCTCGGATTTCTCATTCTAACAAACCATTACACTAATTTTCTCGTATTCTAATATGTCTTTTAATAACAATAATGAAAAACCGAGTGATCATATTACGATGCATTACCATGCCTTATTTGGTTATTCGACCCGCTTGGCTCATCTAAGGAATCCTCCATTTTGATGACTACCAATGAGATCTAACCAATTCTTGGTCTATTATTCGACATAGCAAACATTATTGCTTTAATCCAACTCAACTTTTATTTCACAATTCAACTACACATATACTAAATATCAAAATTTACCCAAATGTAACGAATCAAGTTACTTACCTTCAAAGTAAGCCTTTCAAACGCGATTCGCCACCTGCTTGTCCGCTTGACGCTCCTGCGTCCTTTCCTATAGAGTTCATTTATAACATGTTTAGAACTCCCTTTAAACCATATATCGCGTAATACACCGAAACATCATAATTGCGTTTCAACTTTGAATTTCAGTTTTAAGCCTTCTTTGAGGCATTTTCACAAACACTTTAAGGGCAGATTTTTACATGATTATATAGCAAGTCCCTAGCTTATCATTTAGCCCGAATTTCACATCAATCAACCTATTTTACATAATTGTTAGCTTCTAAAATTCTGAAGTCACTTCACAATTGTCAAATTACACTAGAACAACACCCAATTTCCTAGTGTTTATCAAATTATACATAACCCACTAATCACCTACTATGGTGTTCATAGATTTCACTAAAAATTCACATGATTTCACATGTGGTTGCCTAGGTTTCACTCCTAGACACTATATCTTCCTTATTCTACCCAAATAGCAAACATGCAACATAAATTTTCAGATTTGCCAATTTCATGAGAATTTCAAACAGAGAATTAACACCAAATTTTACATACCTTGTAACCCCCTTAGGTGAGTTCGGACCATGTCGATCTTCTCATTCGTAGTTCGGATTATATCAGCAGGTGCTAGTCCTCGTGGACCCACTTCTCCCCAACATACCGGGGTTCGACACTTTCTACCATATAACATTTCATACGGGGCCATCTTAATGCTCACGTGATAGCTATTGTTATATGAAAATTCGACCAAGGGTAGATAGACATCCCAACTACCCCCGAAGTCAATAATGCAAGCCCGCAGCATATCCTCCAACGTTTGTATTGTTCTTTCACTCTGCCCATCCGTTTGTGGGTGGTAAGCGGTGCTAATGAACAGTTTAGTTCCCATTTGTTCTTGGAATTCACGCCAAAAATTTGAAGTAAACTGAGTATCTCTGTCTGACACAATGGATATCGGTACCCCATGACGTGCTATGATTTCATTGGTGTACACCTCCGACATCTTCTCGGATGTATAAGTCTCACGAATCGAAATGAAGTGAGCACTTTTCGTCAATCTATCCACGACTACCCATATAGCATCAAACCCGCGGTTGGTTTTGGGCAATTTGGTCAACAAATCCGTGGTGATTTGTTCCCATTTCCAAACTAGGATGTCCAATGGTTGCAACTTACCATATGGATTCTGGTGCTCCGCTTTGACTTGCAAGCAGGTCAAACACTTCTCCACATATTTCACAATATCTCTTTTCATCCCGGGCCACCAATAGTTTTGTTTTAAATCATTATACATCTTGGTCGCCCCCGGATGGATGGAATAACCGGACTTGTGAGCTTCATCTAGTAGAAGCTTTTTAACTCCACATGTGTTAGGAACCCAAATTCTATTGTAACGTGTTTTCAAACCGTGATTTCCTACTTCGAGATCTTTAACTTGGCCAACAATCCTTTCCTTTCTCCAGTTTTCCGTCTTTACTGCTTCATCTTGTGCCTCTCGGATTCGTTCAAGTAAGCCCGAGGTCACAATGAGCTGCAATGATCATACTCGTATCGGGACATAATCTGCCTTTCTGCTTAGGGCATCCGCCACCACGTTTGCCCTTCCGGGGTGATAGTGTATTTCACAATCAAAATCCTTCACCGTTTCCAACCATCGTCTCTGACGCATATTTAACTCCTTCTGATCGAAGAGGTATTTTAAGCTTTTGTGATCGGTGAATATGGTGCACTTTACCCCATATAAATAGTGCCTCCATATTTTTAACGCAAATACCACCGCAGCCAATTCAAGATCGTGCGTGGGATATTTCTTCTCATGTATCTTCAATTGCCTCGAGGCATAAGCTATGACTTTGCCCCGTTGCATCAGAACACATCCGAGACCCGATAATGAGGCATCTGAGTAAACCACCAAGTCCTCGACTCCGTCCGGCAATGTTAATACCAGAGCTTGAGTTAGCTTTTCTTTTAGTGTTTGAAACGCCCTTTCTTGTTCAACACCCCAAATGAATTTCTCCTCTTTCCGGGTTAACTTTGTTAGTGGCGACGCAATCTTGGAGAAGTCTTGAATGAATCTCCTATAGTACCCCGCAAGCCCTAAGAAGCTTCTAATTTCTGAAGGGTTCTTCGGGGGATTCCATTTCGACACGGCCTCGATCTTTGACGGATCTACCAATACTCCATCGGCACTTATGATGTGGCCGAGAAATTGCACCTCTCGTAACCAGAAGGCACACTTAGAGAATTTCGCATACAACCTCTCTCGTCTAAGTGTCTCTAACACCTCTAGTAAGTGGATTGCATGATCAGCTTCACTTTTTGAATACACCAAAATATCATCGATAAACACGATGACTGATTTATCCAACATTGGCTTGCAAACCCGGTTCATGAGGTCCATGAAAGTCGTGGGTGCATTTGTCAGCCCAAATGACATGACAAGGAATTCATAATATCTGTATCGCGTGCGGAAAGCCGTCTTCGGCACGTCTTCCTCCTTGACCTTTAGTTGGTGATACCCCGATCTAAGGTCAATCTTTGAAAACCAGTTCGCACCTTGTAATTGGTCGAATAGATCATCTATCCTCGGAAGCGGGTATCGGTTCTTTACCGTGAGTTTGTTTAACTCCCGGTAATCGATACACATGCGCATGCTTCCGTCTTTCTTTTTCACGAACAATACCGGTGCGCCCCAAGGAGACACACTCGGCCTTATGAATCCTTTGTCAAGTAGGTCTTGAATTTGGGAAATCAACTCTTGTAATTCCGACGGTGCGAGTCGGTACGGTGCTTTAGCTACGGGTTTTGCGCCCGGAATCAATTCGATCCCAAACTCTACTTCCCGTTCGGGCGGTATCCCCGATAAATCTTCTGGAAACACATCTTCATAGTCCCGTACTACCGGTACATCTTCAATCTTTAGTGATTCCTTCTCGGGCTCATTCGCGTATATCATAAACGCCTTGCATTCTTTATTAGTTTTCATTTTAACACCTTTGGCCCTCCTACTTTCATTCTTTATTTGTTTTCACCCTTAACTACTCTTAAGTCTTTAACTAACTAGGTTAGTGTCATTCCTAGTTAGTTTATCTTACAAATTTATTTGCAAACTAATTGCAATTTAAGGAAATTTGTATTTTCGGGATGTTACACATTTCCAAACAGGCATTTCTAATTGTTGTAGTAACCCTGAAGGTTTCTGGTGTTCTGCCTTAACTTGTGAACAAGTAAGACACTTAGATACATAATTAGCTATATCCTTTTTCATTCCTATCCACCAGAAGTTATTCCTTAAATCTTGGTATATCTTATTGTTACCAGGATGCATGGTATACCTAGATTTATGGGCTTCCTCTAAAATTTTATTTCTTAAGTTTTCTTGCTTAGGTACCCAAATCCTTTTCTTGTGGAATCTCCAAATTCCATCACTTCCTTGCTCTAGTTCCTTTATTCTTCCTTTCATCCCTTCAGTATCATCTTTGATTGCTGTTTCTTGAACATTCTTCAGTTGTTCCATTAGGTCTATCTGTAAACTTAATCTAAGAGCACGAACTCGTCGTTGTTTCTCATGATACTTACGACTTAAAGCATCAGCAACTACGTTTGCTTTTCCTTCGTGATATTGAATATCACAATCGTAGTCACTTAGGATTTCCATCCACCTCCTTTGCCTCATGTTCAATTCTTTTTGCCTAAATATGTATCTTAAACTTTTATGGTCTGTATAGACAGTAAACTTACTTCCATATAAATAGTGTCTCCAAATCTTAAGGGCAAAAATTATGGCTCCTAATTCTAAGTCGTGAGTCGTATAATTTTCCTCGTGCTTTTTCAATTGCCTTGAAGCATACACAATTACCTTCTTGCGTTGCATTAGCACACATCCTAATCCTAGCTTTGAAGCATCACAGTATACTTCAAAATCCTCTGTTCCTTCTGGTAAGGCTAGAATTGGAGCATTTGTTAATTTCTGTTTTAAGATCTTAAAATCTTCTTCTTGTTTAGGTCCCCATTCAAACTTAACTGATTTACAGGTTAGCTTAGTTAACGGCACAACTATTTTGGAAAAATCCTTAATAAAGCGCCTATAGTATCCGACTAACCCTAGAAAACTTCTAATTTCCATGGCTGATTGTGGGACCTTCCATTTGGTGATCGCTTCTATTTTGGAGGGATCTACGTGAATACCTTCGTGATTCACCATGTTGTCGTTAAAGAGTGGGGCTTGCCTCTCATCGTTGTCGTTATTTGTATGGTTACCGCCTCCGTTTACACTATTACTGAAATTGTCACCGCGTGTACGTTTACTAGGAATAATTTGTTGAGATTCAACTGGATTTCGGGCAGCAGCAAGGATTGCTGGAATAACATTGGCTATTCCCTGAGCAACGATATTCTCGATATCTTGCCTATTCAGAAATTGATCTTCATGGTTTTGTTCAGATTGATTAACTTCATTAACGGGTTCATTACCAACGTGTTCCATCTGGTAATTAATTTATATAAATGATTAGCATAAAATAATTAATAACCACACATAATAAAATAATTGCACATAATCACGTCAACAAGTATAGTCAAAATTGTCGATTTTTCGACGTTCGATATTTTATATATTATAATAGGCATCCGTACACACTGGTTATCTTACAAAAGTTTTATTTTTAAGTTATTTCACATAATTATATTTTTATTAAACACACGTTCCCACAACCACACAACCACAGTCAGCTGGCATTTTAGAAACGACACTCCCTCTAGTCGTACTTCCAAGATATCCTTTCCCCTACTTCACGGATTCTATTTCTTGCATCCACTAGTTCCTCGCCATAGTGGCGGAGTTCTGCCAAGTTTTCGGAGCTCATAGGTGGGTGTAGTGGAGGCTCCGGGTCAAACTGGGGGAAAAAGGTATTAGGATTGTTTAGGAGATTTTGAAACTGCCAGTCGGTGGTCCACCATTCTTCTAGTTCTGCTAGTAGAGGTTGGGAGTGGATAATAGGATCTGGAATTTCAAGCTCTAGGTCAACTGGAAGTTGTGCTTCCGCTGGGTAATTAAAGATGTTTTCACTGGCAGGTCCGATGAGGTCACTAAATGCCAGTTTATGATCCAGTTCCTCCCAATATGACATTTCCTGGTCTTGCCTGGAACTTTCTCCGATCTCTATTCCCTTGCCTTTATCTTTAGGATCCTCCGTCTTTATAACTTTCTCTGTCGCTGGTTTCCTCCTGCGCACACGCCTCCAGCCCACTAATCTTCTTCTCTTCTTTGGCTTGGGTTTCTCCGGAGGTTGGGCTTGAAATTCCATAGGTTCCTCCATGTCGGCACAATAACCGGTAAAGTTTCTAGAAACTTCCACATTAACAGAATAGAGATTGAGATTCTGAAGAGCTTCAGACAACTCATTCATGCTGTTTAGCAGATATGAAGAAACACAAAAATTCTAGGTTAAAATTTTGTAAATTGAATTTTTCACATAATCACAAAAAGGTAATCAGAAAAATTAAATATTAATTACAAATATCTAATATATTTATACAAACAGATTGATTAAACCAAAATATTGCGATTTATATATATATATATATATATATATATATATATATTTTTACAAATTACAACTGAAATTTAAAATATACTAGGGATAATTTATTTTAGTATATCTTTTCTTACTAAGTTGTTTATCTAATGGGCAAGTTTCTTTAAAGTTTCTGGCTTATGGGTGATATGGGTGCTAGTACTGGGTCAGGGTGTTGGCAGTTAAAGGTTAACATTTACTGCTGTAGTGGCTAACATATAGAGATTTGCCCATTGTTCGTCTAATTCATCTTCCCATGGTGGGTTATCACCTGTTTCCTGAGTCTCTTTATTAATTATCACTTCTTTTGTTTGTGACTTCTTTATTTTCTCTTGACTTTTTCTAATAATCCAACTTCTTTTCTTAATAGTAAGTGGTTTCTCAAACTGTGCCTTACGAACAAATATTCCTTCCTCAGTATCTGCTGAGTATCTTGAGGAATTTGATTGGAATGAGGTTCCTTTATCTTTTGGTGTACTATCTAGTTGACGATAGATGTCCGAAATTCTTTGCTTACCCATACTGTAACTAACAAGTAGTCAGTTAACAAAAACACATAATTACAAGATAGTAATCAGGAAAAGTAAGTATTTCTAAATACTTAATGGGCTTAAATCAGTGGCTCTGATACCACCTTTTTCTGTCACGGCCCCCGTCCCGGTTTTACCCGGTCCAGGAGCCGCGGGACAGAAACCCGTGGTATTTATTCATTGAGTTGACAGTGGAAGATTTTACAGGATCTTTTAAAACTTGAAATGCCCGATTATTTTATTTCATAATTCGGGATAAACCCCATAATTTACAATAGAGGAATTTCACAAGGAAATTCCCTGATTTACAAAACATGTTTATTTATTTAACTGAGCCACTACTTCAAGCTTGTTAGTGCTCTGTAGCACTTTTCCTTGGTTCACAGTAGTCACCTGAAACATGTTTTGAAAATATTTTATCAGCGGGGAAATACTGGCAAGTCACTCATATTTAATAAAACGACACATAGTTATAAATTACAGCATAAGAGCGATTACAATGGCTTCTATCTTATTTTTATCTGGCGCCGTATCACCTCCTGGTGACGATGGTCATACCACTATTGGGTCCTTTCACCCAAGTAGTGATGATTATCACTGTTAGGATTTATTAGCCTAACCGTGAGAAATTTAGTAATGTGCACAATACCCCACTAGCCAGTGATTAAGATAACCATGACTTAATCCCTGTAATTATAACCTTTGAAAATAAATGGAGTATTGTAAAATACTTTTGATAAAAGAGAATGACTCACATTGCAAATTTAAACGGGCAGAGTTTAGCCTACTGATTAGCCTTGTAACCTAATTTAAATAACAATGCACACGAACTAGGTCAGTAACTAATACAGCATTTACGATAACTCACGAGATTAAAACCCTCACAGCGAATGACAAAGTGCAATACTTAAACATCCATCGAATTCACGACGAATGACAAAGTATGGCCCTAATGTGGGCAGCACTTAAACATCCATCGGATAGTTTCAATCGATCGGACATTGAATCGTAGCAGCGATCGAGTTAATACCCTGTATCGTAGCAGCGCTTCACTACTGTGAATATTATTTTCGACTTTTGAGCAGTATTCATTCCTATCCACCAGAAGTTATTCCTTAAATCTTGGTATATCTTATTGTTACCAGGATGCATGGTATACCTAGATTTATGGGCTTCCTCTAAAATTTTATTTCTTAAGTTTTCTTGCTTAGGTACCCAAATCCTTTTCTTGTGGAATCTCCAAATTCCATCACTTCCTTGCTCTAGTTCCTTTATTCTTCCTTTCATCCCTTCAGTATCATCTTTGATTGCTGTTTCTTGAACATTCTTCAGTTGTTCCATTAGGTCTATCTGTAAACTTAATCTAAGAGCATGAACTCGTCGTTGTTTCTCATGATACTTACGACTTAAAGCATCAGCAAATACGTTTGCTTTTCCTTCGTGATATTGAATATCACAATCGTAGTCACTTAGGATTTCCATCCACCTCCTTTGCCTCATGTTCAATTCTTTTTGCCCAAATATGTATCTTAAACTTTTATGGTCTGTATAGACAGTAAACTTACTTCCATATAAATAGTGTCTCCAAATCTTAAGGGCAAAAATTATGGCTCCTAATTCTAAGTCGTGAGTCGTATAATTTTCCTCGTGCTTTTTCAATTGCCTTGACGCATACACAATTACCTTCTTGCGTTGCATTAGCACACATCCTAATCCTAGCTTTGAAGCATCACAGTATACTTCAAAATCCTCTGTTCCTTCTGGTAAGGCTAGAATTGGAGCATTTGTTAATTTCTGTTTTAAGATCTTAAAATCTTCTTCTTGTTTAGGTCCCCATTCAAACTTAACTGATTTACAGGTTAGCTTAGTTAACGGCACAACTATTTTGGAAAAATCCTTAATAAAGCGCCTATAGTATCCGACTAACCCTAGAAAACTTCTAATTTCCATGGCTGATTGTGGGACCTTCCATTTGGTGATCGCTTCTATTTTGGAGGGATCTACGTGAATACCTTCGTGATTCACCATGTGTCCTAAAAATTGTACCTCCCGTAGCCAAAATTCACACTTCGAGTATTTGGCGTAAAGCTTCTCTTTTCTTAACAAGGTTAAGAGTACATGCAAATGCTCACAATGCTCATTCTGACTCTTGGAATAAATAAGTATATCGTCGATGAAGACAATTACGAATTTATCCAAATACGGTTTACAGATCCTGTTCATCATGTCCATAAATGCTGCAGGAGCATTTGTTAGTCCGAAGGGCATGACTGTAAACTCGTAATGACCATACCTAGTTCTGAAAGCAGTTTTAGGTATGTCTTCTTCTTGTACCTTCAATTGATGATATCCGGAGCGTAAGTCTATTTTAGAAAAATATCTAGCTCTTTGGAGTTGATCGAAAAGATCATCAATCCTAGGTAATGGATATCGATTATTAATTGTAACCTTATTTAATTCCCTATAATCGATACACATTCTCATCGAACCATCTTTCTTCTTTACAAACAATACTGGAGCTCCCCACGGGGATGAACTAGGTTGTATGAATCCTTTGCTTAATAATTCATCTAATTGCTTTTTCAATTCTAGCATTTCGGTGGGTGCTAACTGATAAGGTGCCTTGGCTATCGGTGTAGTTCCAGGAATTAGATGAATTCTAAATTCGACTTCCCTATTGGGTGGTAATCCCGGTAGTTCTTCTGGGAATACATCTGGGTATTCTGCTATTACAGGAATTTCTTTAAGTTCCTTACCTTTCGTGTTAATGATTACTGAAATCATATACACCATTTCTTGTTTTCTTGAATAACTGGCCAACTTCATTACTGAAATGAATTTCAGTGGCTTTCGTGGCTTATATCCTGTAATCACCACTAATTCTCCTGTGGGTGTATGAATTTCTATGGAATTCTTATCACAAAGAATTCGAGCATGGTTGGCTACTAACCAATCCATTCCTAATACCACATCGAATTCGGCTAAATTCATAGGTAACAGGTTTGCAGAAAACTTATGGCCTAAGAGTTCTATCTTTCCTTCTCGCAAAACCTTATCTATTTTAACAGAATTCCCATCTGCCGTTTCGACTGTAAAAATCTGCCTTAAGGTTGGTTAAGGGTAAGTTAAGAGCTTGGCAGAATGAAGTATTTATAAAACTTTGGTTTGCACCAGAGTCAAATAATACTTTTGCATAAACGTTGTGAACTAGGAACGTACCAGCTTTCACGTCAGGGATTAGTTCTGCTTCCTGAGTAGTCAACTGGAAGGCTCTTGCGTTTCTCTTGGTAGTTCCTTCTGCAGGTTTGGCTTTGTTATCAGCTGGTTTGACCAATTTCGGGCAGTCTGGCCTAAAATGTCCAGCTTCTCCACAGTTGTAGCAGATTGTGGATTTCTTCCTCCTGCAATCTTCCTCTTGATGCCCCGGAATTTTACAGAAGTTGCAATACCCTTTGCATCTTCCAAAATGCTTTCTTTTGTAGGTATTGCAAAATGGAACAGTGGAAGATTGCCCAGTTCCATTTTTCTTGAAATTACTACGGTTACCCATACGGAATCCCTAGGTAATCTTTTGGGCCACTTCCTTCTTTCTATTTTCTTCTCTTGTGCGTATCAGCCCATCGGTCAAAGTGTTGGCTTATTCCACTGCATCGTCAATTATGCGAGGTCTCGCAGCTTTAACGATATCACTGATTTCGCCAATCAATCCCAAATATAGCGGGAAATAAGTACCGGCTCTGGCAAAGCCAGGGTTGGTACCATTCTAGCATATTCGAAGAATGTCGAAGTATACCCTCGACAATCTACATCCACCATCCGGTGGTTCAGAAATTTATTCGCCATTTGTTCTTTCTCATATTCGGGACAAAATTTTCTTTCCATTAACCGCTTAAATTCTTCCCAACACATGGCATAGGCTACATCGCTTCCCTTGGCTTGTAGTACCGTATTCCACCATTCTAGCGCCTCTTCTTTAAAAAGATGCGACGCATACATGACCTTGTCTTCCTCTGCACATTTACTTATTTTAATCACCGCCTCGGTTTTCTCTAACCAACGCAGTGCAGCAGTCGCCCCTTCGTTGCCTGCAAATTCAACTAGTTTACAGGCAAGAAACTCCTTATAAGTGCAACCAGGCGTTGCAGCTTTCATTTTCTTAAAGAGTGGGGCTTGCCTCTCATCGTTGTCGTTATTTGTATGGTTACCGCCTCCGTTTACACTATTACTGAAATTGTCACCGCGTGTACGTTTACTAGGAATAATTTGTTGAGATTCAACTGGATTTCGGGCAGCAGCAAGGATTGCTGGAATAACATTGGCTATTCCCTGAGCAACGATATTCTCGATATCTTGCCTATTCAGAAATTGATCTTCATGGTTTTGTTCAGATTGATTAACTTCATTAACGGGTTCATTACCAGCGTGTTCCATCTGGTAATTAATTTATATAAATGATTAGCATAAAATAATTAATAACCACACATAATAAAATAATTGCACATAATCACGTCAACAAGTATAGTCAAAATTGTCGATTTTTCGACGTTCGATATTTTATATATTATAATAGGCATCCGTACACACTGGTTATCTTACAAAAGTTTTATTTTTAAGTTATTTCACATAATTATATTTTTATTAAACACACGTTCCCACAACCACACAACCACAGTCAGCTGGCATTTTAGAAACGACACTCCCTCTAGTCGTACTTCCAAGATATCCTTTCCCCTACTTCACGGATTCTATTTCTTGCATCCACTAGTTCCTCGCCATAGTGGCGGAGTTCTGCCAAGTTTTCGGAGCTCATAGGTGGGTGTAGTGGAGGCTCCGGGTCAAACTGGGGGAAAAAGGTATTAGGATTGTTTAGGAGATTTTGAAACTGCCAGTCGGTGGTCCACCATTCTTCTAGTTCTGCTAGTAGAGGTTGGGAGTGGATAATAGGATCTGGAATTTCAAGCTCTAGGTCAACTGGAAGTTGTGCTTCCGCTGGGTAATTAAAGATGTTTTCACTGGCAGGTCCGATGAGGTCACTAAATGCCAGTTTATGATCCAGTTCCTCCCAATATGACATTTCCTGGTCTTGCCTGGAACTTTCTCCGATCTCTATTCCCTTGCCTTTATCTTTAGGATCCTCCGTCTTTATAACTTTCTCTGTCGCTGGTTTCCTCCTGCGCACACGCCTCCAGCCCACTAATCTTCTTCTCTTCTTTGGCTTGGGTTTCTCCGGAGGTTGGGCTTGAAATTCCATAGGTTCCTCCATGTCGGCACAATAACCGGTAAAGTTTCTAGAAACTTCCACATTAACAGAATAGAGATTGAGATTCTGAAGAGCTTCAGACAACTCATTCATGCTGTTTAGCAGATATGAAGAAACACAAAAATTCTAGGTTAAAATTTTGTAAATTGAATTTTTCACATAATCACAAAAAGGTAATCAGAAAAATTAAATATTAATTACAAATATCTAATATATTTATACAAACAGATTGATTAAACCAAAATATTGCGATTTATATATATATATATATATATATATATATATATTTTTACAAATTACAACTGAAATTTAAAATATACTAGGGATAATTTATTTTAGTATATCTTTTCTTACTAAGTTGTTTATCTAATAGGCAAGTTTCTTTAAAGTTTCTGGCTTATGGGTGATATGGGTGCTAGTACTAGGTCAGGGTGTTGGCAGTTAAAGGTTAACATTTACTGCTGTAGTGGCTAACATATAGAGATTTGCCCATTGTTCGTCTAATTCATCTTCCCATGGTGGGTTATCACCTGTTTCCTGAGTCTCTTTATTAATTATCACTTCTTTTGTTTGTGACTTCTTTATTTTCTCTTGACTTTTTCTAATAATCCAACTTCTTTTCTTAATAGTAAGTGGTTTCTCAAACTGTGCCTTACGAACAAATATTCCTTCCTCAGTATCTGCTGAGTATCTTGAGGAATTTGATTGGAATGAGGTTCCTTTATCTTTTGGTGTACTATCTAGTTGACGATAGATGTCCGAAATTCTTTGCTTACCCATACTGTAACTAACAAGTAGTCAGTTAACAAAAACACATAATTACAAGATAGTAATCAGGAAAAGTAAGTATTTCTAAATACTTAATGGGCTTAAATCAGTGGCTCTGATACCACCTTTTTCTGTCACGGCCCCCGTCCCGGTTTTACCCAGTCCAGGAGCCGCGGGACAGAAACCCGTGGTATTTATTCATTGAGTTGACAGTGGAAGATTTTACAGGATCTTTTAAAACTTGAAATGCCCGATTATTTTATTTCATAATTCGGGATAAACCCCATAATTTACAATAGAGGAATTTCACAAGGAAATTCCCTGATTTACAAAACATGTTTATTTATTTAACTGAGCCACTACTTCAAGCTTGTTAGTGCTCTGTAGCACTTTTCCTTGGTTCACAGTAGTCACCTGAAACATGTTTTGAAAATATTTTATCAGCGGGGAAATACTGGCAAGTCACTCATATTTAATAAAACGACACATAGTTATAAATTACAGCATAAGAGCGATTACAATGGCTTCTATCTTATTTTTATCTGGCGCCGTATCACCTCCTGGTGACGATGGTCATACCACTATTGGGTCCTTTCACCCAAGTAGTGATGATTATCACTGTTAGGATTTATTAGCCTAACCGTGAGAAATTTAGTAATGTGCACAATACCCCACTAGCCAGTGATTAAGATAACCATGACTTAATCCCTGTAATTATAACCTTTGAAAATAAATGGAGTATTGTAAAATACTTTTGATAAAAGAGAATGACTCACATTGCAAATTTAAACGGGCAGAGTTTAGCCTACTGATTAGCCTTGTAACCTAATTTAAATAACAATGCACACGAACTAGGTCAGTAACTAATACAGCATTTACGATAACTCACGAGATTAAAACCCTCACAGCGAATGACAAAGTGCAATACTTAAACATCCATCGAATTCACGACGAATGACAAAGTATGGCCCTAATGTGGGCAGCACTTAAACATCCATCGGATAGTTTCAATCGATCGGACATTGAATCGTAGCAGCGATCGAGTTAATACCCTGTATCGTAGCAGCGCTTCACTACTGTGAATATTATTTTCGACTTTTGAGCAGTATTCATTCCTATCCACCAGAAGTTATTCCTTAAATCTTGGTATATCTTATTGTTACCAGGATGCATGGTATACCTAGATTTGTGGGCTTCCTCTAAAATTTTATTTCTTAAGTTTTCTTGCTTAGGTACCCAAATCCTTTTCTTGTGGAATCTCCAAATTCCATCACTTCCTTGCTCTAGTTCCTTTATTCTTCCTTTCATCCCTTCAGTATCATCTTTGATTGCTGTTTTTTGAACATTCTTCAGTTGTTCCATTAGGTCTATCTGTAAACTTAATCTAAGAGCACGAACTCGTCGTTGTTTCTCATGATACTTACGACTTAAAGCATCAGCAACTACGTTTGCTTTTCCTTCGTGATATTGAATATCACAATCGTAGTCACTTAGGATTTCCATCCACCTCCTTTGCCTCATGTTCAATTCTTTTTGCCCAAATATGTATCTTAAACTTTTATGGTCTGTATAGACAGTAAACTTACTTCCATATAAATAGTGTCTCCAAATCTTAAGGGCAAAAATTATGGCTCCTAATTCTAAGTCGTGAGTCGTATAATTTTCCTCGTGCTTTTTCAATTGCCTTGACGCATACACAATTACCTTCTTGCGTTGCATTAGCACACATCCTAATCCTAGCTTTGAAGCATCACAGTATACTTCAAAATCCTCTGTTCCTTCTGGTAAGGCTAGAATTGGAGCATTTGTTAATTTCTGTTTTAAGATCTTAAAATCTTCTTCTTGTTTAGGTCCCCATTCAAACTTAACTGATTTACAGGTTAGCTTAGTTAACGGCACAACTATTTTGGAAAAATCCTTAATAAAGCGCCTATAGTATCCGACTAACCCTAGAAAACTTCTAATTTCCATGGCTGATTGTGGGACCTTCCATTTGGTGATCGCTTCTATTTTGGAGGGATCTACGTGAATACCTTCGTGATTCACCATGTGTCCTAAAAATTGTACCTCCCGTAGCCAAAATTCACACTTCGAGTATTTGGCGTAAAGCTTCTCTTTTCTTAACAAGGTTAAGAGTACATGCAAATGCTCACAATGCTCATTCTGACTCTTGGAATAAATAAGTATATCGTCGATGAAGACAATTACGAATTTATCCAAATACGGTTTACAGATCCTGTTCATCATGTCCATAAATGCTGCAGGAGCATTTGTTAGTCCGAAGGGCATGACTGTAAACTCGTAATGACCATACCTAGTTCTGAAAGCAGTTTTAGGTATGTCTTCTTCTTGTACCTTCAATTGATGATATCCGGAGCGTAAGTCTATTTTAGAAAAATATCTAGCTCCTTGGAGTTGATCGAAAAGATCATCAATCCTAGGTAATCGATATCGATTATTAATTGTAACCTTATTTAATTCCCTATAATCGATACACATTCTCATGGAACCATCTTTCTTCTTTACAAACAATACTGGAGCTCCCCACGGGGATGAACTAGGTTGTATGAATCCTTTGCTTAATAATTCATCTAATTGCTTTTTCAATTCTAGCATTTCGGTGGGTGCTAACTGATAAGGTGCCTTGGCTATCGGTGTAGTTCCAGGAATTAGATGAATTCTAAATTCGACTTCCCTATTGGGTGGTAATCCCGGTAGTTCTTCTGGGAATACATCTGGGTATTCTGCTATTACAGGAATTTCTTTAAGTTCCTTACCTTTCGTGTTAATGATTACTGAAATCATATACACCATTTCTTGTTTTCTTGAATAACTGGCTAACTTCATTACTGAAATGAATTTCAGTGGCTTTCGTGGCTTATATCCTGTAATCACCACTAATTCTCCTGTGGGTGTATGAATTTCTATGGAATTCTTATCACAAAGAATTCGAGCATGGTTGGCTACTAACCAATCCATTCCTAATACCACATCGAATTCGGCTAAATTCATAGGTAACAGGTTTGCAGAAAACTTATGGCCTAAGAGTTCTATCTTTCCTTCTCGCAAAACCTTATCTATTTTAACAGAATTCCCATCTGCCGTTTCGACTGTAAAAATCTGCCTTAAGGTTGGTTAAGGGTAAGTTAAGAGCTTGGCAGAATGAAGTATTTATAAAACTTTGGTTTGCACCAGAGTCAAATAATACTTTTGCATAAACGTTGTGAACTAGGAACGTACCAGCTTTCACGTCAGGGATTAGTTCTGCTTCCTGAGTAGTCAACTGGAAGGCTCTTGCGTTTCTCTTGGTAGTTCCTTCTGCAGGTTTGGCTTTGTTATCAGCTGGTTTGACCAATTTCGGGCAGTCTAGCCTAAAATGTCCAGCTTCTCCACAGTTGTAGCAGATTGTGGATTTCTTCCTCCTGCAATCTTCCTCTTGATGCCCCGGAATTTTACAGAAGTTGCAATACCCTTTGCATCTTCCAAAATGCTTTCTTTTGTAGGTATTGCAAAATGGAACAGTGGAAGATTGCCCAGTTCCATTTTTCTTGAAATTACTACGGTTACCCATACGGAATCCCTAGGTAATCTTTTGAGCCACTTCCTTCTTTCTATTTTCTTCTCTTGTGCGTATCAGCCCATCGGTCAAAGTGTTGGCTTATTCCACTGCATCGTCAATTATACGAGGTCTCGCAGCTTTAACGATATCACTGATTTCGCCAATCAATCCCCAAATATAGCGGGAAATAAGTACCGGCTCTGGCAAAGCCAGGGTTGGTACCACTCTAGCATATTCGAAGAATGTCGAAGTATACCCTCGACAATCTACATCCACCATCCGGTGGTTCAGAAATTTATTCGCCATTTGTTCTTTCTCATATTCGGGACAAAATTTTCTTTCCATTAACCGCTTAAATTCTTCCCAACACATGGCATAGGCTACATCGCTTCCCTTGGCTTGTAGTACCGTATTCCACCATTCTAGCGCCTCTTCTTTAAAAAGATGCGACGCATACATGACCTTGTCTTCCTCTGCACATTTACTTATTTTAATCACCGCCTCGGTTTTCTCTAACCAACGCAGTGCAGCAGTCGCCCCTTCGTTGCCTGCAAATTCAACTAGTTTACAGGCAAGAAACTCCTTATAAGTGCAACCAGGCGTTGCAGCTTTCATTTTCTTAAAGAGTGGGGCTTGCCTCTCATCGTTGTCGTTATTTGTATGGTTACCGCCTCCGTTTACACTATTACTGAAATTGTCACCGCGTGTACGTTTACTAGGAATAATTTGTTGAGATTCAACTGGATTTCGGGCAGCAGCAAGGATTGCTGGAATAACATTGGCTATTCCCTGAGCAACGATATTCTCGATATCTTGCCTATTCAGAAATTGATCTTCATGGTTTTGTTCAGATTGATTAACTTCATTAACGGGTTCATTACCAGCGTGTTCCATCTGGTAATTAATTTATATAAATGATTAGCATAAAATAATTAATAACCACACATAATAAAATAATTGCACATAATCACGTCAACAAGTATAGTCAAAATTGTCGATTTTTCGACGTTCGATATTTTATATATTATAATAGGCATCCGTACACACTGGTTATCTTACAAAAGTTTTATTTTTAAGTTATTTCACATAATTATATTTTTATTAAACACACGTTCCCACAACCACACAACCACAGTCAGCTGGCATTTTAGAAACGACACTCCCTCTAGTCGTACTTCCAAGATATCCTTTCCCCTACTTCACGGATTCTATTTCTTGCATCCACTAGTTCCTCGCCATAGTGGCGGAGTTCTGCCAAGTTTTCGGAGTTCATAGGTGGGTGTAGTGGAGGCTCCGGGTCAAACTGGGGGAAAAAGGTATTAGGATTGTTTAGGAGATTTTGAAACTGCCAGTCGGTGGTCCACCATTCTTCTAGTTCTGCTAGTAGAGGTTGGGAGTGGATAATAGGATCTGGGATTTCAAGCTCTAGGTCAACTGGAAGTTGTGCTTCCGCTGGGTAATTAAAGATGTTTTCACTGGCAGGTCCGATGAGGTCACTAAATGCCAGTTTATGATCCAGTTCCTCCCAAGATGACATTTCCTGGTCTTGCCTGGAACTTTCTCCGATCTCTATTCCCTTGCCTTTATCTTTAGGATCCTCCGTCTTTATAACTTTCCCTGTCGCTGGTTTCCTCCTGCGCACACGCCTCCAGCCCACTAATCTTCTTCTCTTCTTTGGCTTGGGTTTCTCTGGAGGTTGGGTTTGAAATTCCATAGGTTCCTCCATGTCAGCACAATAACCGGTAAAGTTTCTAGAAACTTCCACATTAACAGAATAGAGATTGAGATTCTGAAGAGCTTCAGACAACTCATTCATGCTGTTTAGCAGATATGAAGAAACACAAAAATTCTAGGTTAAAATTTTGTAAATTGAATTTTTCACATAATCACAAAAAGGTAATCAGAAAAATTAAATATTAATTACAAATATCTAATATATTTATACAAACAGATTGATTAAACCAAAATATTGCGATTTATATATATATATATATTTTTTTACAAATTACAACTGAAATTTAAAATATACTACGGATAATTTATTTTAGTATATCTTTTCTTACTAAGTTGTTTATCTAATAGGCAAGTTTCTTTAAAGTTTCTGGCTTATGGGTGATATGGGTGCTAGTACTGGGTCAGGGTGTTGGCAGTTAAAGGTTAACATTTACTGCTGTAGTGGCTAACATATAGAGATTTGCCCATTGTTCGTCTAATTCATCTTCCCATGGTGGGTTATCACCTGTTTCCTGAGTCTCTTTATTAATTATCACTTCTTTTGTTTGTGACTTCTTTATTTTCTCTTGACTTTTTCTAATAATCCAACTTCTTTTCTTAATAGTAAGTGGTTTCTCAAACTGTGCCTTACGAACAAATATTCCTTCCTCAGTATCTGCTGAGTATCTTGAGGAATTTGATTGGAATGAGGTTCCTTTATCTTTTGGTGTACTATCTAGTTGACGATAGATGTCCGAAATTCTTTGCTTACCCATACTGTAACTAACAAGTAGTCAGTTAACAAAAACACATAATTACAAGATAGTAATCAGGAAAAGTAAGTATTTCTAAATACTTAATGGGCTTAAATCAGTGGCTCTGATACCACCTTTTTCTGTCACGGCCCCCGTCCCGGTTTTACCCGGTCCAGGAGCCGCGGGACAGAAACCCGTGGTATTTATTCATTGAGTTGACAGTGGAAGATTTTACAGGATCTTTTAAAACTTGAAATGCCCGATTATTTTATTTCATAATTCGGGATAAACCCCATAATTTACAATAGAGGAATTTCACAAGGAAATTCCCTGATTTACAAAACATGTTTATTTATTTAACTGAGCCACTACTTCAAGCTTGTTAGTGCTTTGTAGCACTTTTCCTTGGTTCACAGTAGTCACCTGAAACATGTTTTGAAAATATTTTATCAGCGGGGAAATACTGGCAAGTCACTCATATTTAATAAAATGACACATAGTTATAAATTACAGCATAAGAGCGATTACAATGGCTTCTATCTTATTTTTATCTGGCGCCGTATCACCTCCTGGTGACGATGGTCATACCACTATTGGGTCCTTTCACCCAAGTAGTGATGATTATCACTGTTAGGATTTATTAGCCTAACCGTGAGAAATTTAGTAATGTGCACAATACCCCACTAGCCAGTGATTAAGATAACCATGACTTAATCCCTGTAATTATAACCTTTGAAAATAAATGGAGTATTGTAAAATACTTTTGATAAAAGAGAATGACTCACATTGCAAATTTAAACGGGCAGAGTTTAGCCTACTGATTAGCCTTGTAACCTAATTTAAATAACAATGCACACGAACTAGGTCAGTAACTAATACAGCATTTACGATAACTCACGAGATTAAACCCTCACAGCGAATGACAAAGTGCAATACTTAAACATCCATCGAATTCACGACGAATGACAAAGTATGGCCCTAATGTGGGCAGCACTTAAACATCCATCGGATAGTTTCAATCGATCGGACATTGAATCGTAGCAGCGATCGAGTTAATACCCTGTATCGTAGCAGCGCTTCACTACTGTGAATATTATTTTCGACTTTTGAGCAGTATTCTTCGTGTTTTTGATTGAAATTTCGACACCAGTGAACTGCTCGTGGCCAAACCTATTTATAGCTGAAAAATGGGGTTTACGTAGACTAGGCCCGCGTAAACCCTTTCTTAAACTTACGCTGCCCGCGAGGGCCTCCTAATCGTAGACTAGGGCTAGCGTGTCATCGGTAGGCATGCCACGTGTGTGACACGTGGACCGGGAATGCTTATCCGTTCAACAAAGCTTTGACGCGGCCCATGTAAGCTTCTCTTATGGCTTACGCGGCCCGCCCGAAACCCAAAAACCTTGATTTCTTAGTTTTTCATGCACGTTAGGGTTTCAGGGGTCCGGGTTTTTACTTACGGGTCGTTTTGGGACATTTTTGAAGGTCCTTACAGTACTTAACTAGAATAAAACTAAAACAACCAGCCAAACAATCAACCTTGTGTACACCTGTATATTGACTGCTTATACACATGTGTACAACTGTAAAAACAGAGTAAAAGCCATTATCTTGTTAAATCAACCATATCCATCAAAAAAATTATGGATTCGAAAAGGCCTTCCCAATCATCACCACAATAAATCTTAAAAAAGATTAATAGTAATATACAACACAAGAAGCCCGTTTGCAGCAATAAGGAAACCCATAACGGCTCCTGATCTGAATGCGACAATAAAAGCCTTACTAACACCCTTTCTAGCCTCAAGGGTAGTTCTGGCATTTGCATATATTGAACTCATGTTGAGAAAATCTAGACCGGCTTGACTGCATTTCATTCTCGACAGTCTCATTGGTTTATTCGTTATATACATTGGGATCTGTAATTAAAAGTATATATAGTTAGCTTTATACCAAGAAATTGATTTAAATCTGAAAGTTCTAAATGAAATGAATGCTTATGTTAGTAATATGCATAGCTCTTTTACCTGCTCTTTTGCCAAACTTATTTTGACATCCTAAACATTGGCAATCAGTACTGCATCCCATATTAGCCTATTGAAATAAACTCAGAAAGTAAGTAGAACAGAACATGACAATCTTGACTAGAGAATTGGATAATAGGTTCGGGTCAAACCAAGTAATTTTGGCACAGATCAAGTTTTATAAGTTTTTTCATAAACATCAAATGAGATTACAAAAAAAATGTTACAGTAATTATATACAATGTGTATGACTCTCTACCCCGTCTGACACATTCGACTTCCTTTCAAATTAATACTTTTAGTTTTTCTTGTTTGACCCGTTAGATATCATACATAACTTGACACGTTGTATAAGTATACGGGTCGAAACAGACACCTCTAAGACAAGTAATTTGTGAGAATCTGAAACAAATTGAACCATAACACCATGATGTGAACAAACCTGATAACACTCACAGTACTTTTTCTGGCACATTGACTTTTTACAGTTGCAACCCTTTCTGTGCTTTTCAACAACTGGCTTCACTTGATCTCCATCCTCCTGTTTTCATCCATTAATATTTACCAACCCATCAATAAGCATGCAAAATTAATCGTATACAAGATAAGCTTATAACCCACATACCACATTTTGGCTTGCTGGAGGCTCCACAGGACACTGAATCTTTGAACTAAACGCGATCGGATTTTTCGATTCAATCAGTTCAGGTGTCTCTTGAACCGTATCTTCATAAACACGATTATTGGAGGCTCCAACCTGTATTGCATTGTTGCTTCAAACTCCAACCCATTCAGATGCTGAACTTCCTTTAAATAATTAATGATAAAACAGAGTGTGACCAAAACGAGTGTACAGAATACCCAAAACAGAGTATGACCAAAATGAGGTTTTTTAATCAGTCATTCAAAGCTATACACATGTGTACACCTAGTATTTGGTATCTTTTCTTAAAACAATACCCTGTACATATGTGTACAACCCATTGTACAATATTCATCAAACGTTTCCTCCAAATCAATATCAACCAGTGTGATACACAGGTGTACATCAACGACTTTACACAATCAATACACACGACATTATGAAATATCACAAAACCCGCTACAATACATATGTGTACAGCCAATGAATAGGGAAACATCGCATAAAAACAGAGCAACAACGTATAAAACATAGCAAAATCCACTAATTTGTTAAATCAACACTATACTACTCTAACAAAACCTGTAACTTTCCGATGAACAGCCAAACATCGCATAAAAACAGAGCAAAATCCACTAATTTGTTAAATCAACACTATACTACTCTAACGAAACCTGTAACTTTCCGATGAACATCCTAACTTTCCGATGAACAACCTAACATCATATAAAAACAGAGCAACATCGCATATAAACATTTTTGTGGTTGAAAATCGGATGATTAAACAACTATTACAACTTTACTCTGATATTTATACACCCGGTGAATGAAACCCTAACTTTCTGATTTCTTATAATTAAAAAGAAGTAGCAAGCATACACAACTGAAAATGATGTACTGAAAGTAAACTTACCAATGCAGATGGTGTAGAGAGAGAACGAGATTGATATTGATGATGATGATCTGATGATGTTCTAAAACTAAATCGAAGTGTAGAGAGAGAACGAGATTGATGTTGATGATGAAGATCTGATGATGTTCTAAAACAAAATCGAAGTGTAGAGAGAGAACGAGATTGATGTTGATGATGATGATCTGATGATGTTCTAAAACCAAATCGAAGTGTAGAGAGAAAACGAGATTGATGTTGATGATGATGATCTGATGATATTGAAATCACAAGATTATAGGAATCAATTATCATGTCTGGTAACTGATTGTGATAAATCTCTTTAAAAGTTGATATATAATTTAAAAAATAAAATTAACTTTATATGGTTAATGACAATCCTACCCCTTATCATCTTAAACAAAATCAAGGGCCAAGATTAGTTCACGCAGTTCACTTTCAAGAATTTGTTCACAATTGAACCCAATCCTATATATATATATATATATATATATGATTAGGTTCAAGAGTGAACAACTTCTTGAGAGTGAACTGAGTGGACTAATCTTGGCCCTTAATCATTTTTTAGATTAAAAGGGTAAGATTGACATTAGCCGAGTATATTTAATTAAAATCCCTTAATTTTCTCATCTCTTAACTCTCTTTCTCTCTCATTTTTAATTATTTCTTCATCATTTCTTTATCCATAGATTTTGTTTTAGTTTTAACTTGAATATTGTTTTTCTTTTATTATCCGTGTATATAGATATTATAATATATTGTTTTTAACTTTTTATAATTTTCAATAAATTTTGAAAAATTCTTATGAGATTGAGATTGAAATTGTAATTATTTTTGGGCATTAACATTTTTTTAATATGTGATGAAGTTATTTATTTTTGCATACATGTGATATGTTTCGTTTTCATTAATTTCATATTTTTTATATGAATATACTCGTGTGCATGCATAATATACAATATGTTCTTAATATACACATATGTAACCATTTCTGAATATAATACACAGATGTATAAAATACTGTACACATGTGTATAAACTAACAGCTGTGTATCTTGTATAAACTGATAGTTAGCAAGACTGTACACATGTGTATAAACTAACAGTTGTGTATCTTGTATAAACTGATAGTTAGCGAGACTGTACACATGTGTATAAACTAATAGCTGTGTATCTTGTATAAACTGATAGTTAGCGAGACTGTACACATGTGTATACACTAACAACTGTGTATCTTGTATATACGGAAACTAGGGAGATTTTAGGGTTTTGATTATATTGTTTAATAAATGCAATTTACAAAAGACGCAAATACCCTTCTATCAATTATTTTAAAGGGAAGTTACAACATTATAATTACAATCTTGCCATTGTTTGAAAATATCTAGATGATATAATCCAATGGCCCAGATTAGTTCACACAGTTCACTCTCAACCTAGTATTCACTCTAAAACCTTATCCTATATATATATATATATATATATATATATATATAATCCGCTAAAAATATATATAATATATATATCACATATATATAGGAGAAAGATCCGTTAGGAACCACCTTTTATTGCGAGAACCGCGAGAACCAGTGTGAACACAAACAGTAATACCTAAAAAAATCTAAAAACACCCAAAAATTTTTATTTTTTTTACTTATTTTTTTGGAAAAATCGCTATATTTTGTTTATAATAAAATAAAATTTTCAAATTTTTTTTTTCGAATAACAGTTATCCATGCACATGTGCATTTGTATCATTTCTATTACAAACTCCGTAATTCATTATAAATATTAGACAATTGCACTACTTTTTACGTTAACAATATTAGAAATGCACATGTGCATCTATATGTATCAACATGAAATAAGGTGTGTTGGTACACTACTTTTTCTTTCATCTATCATTCCATCCACAATACACAAACATGCACATGTGCATTTTTGTCATTTCTTTGACAAATTCCGTAATTCATTACAAATATTAGACAATTGCACTTTCATTTACACTACCATATGTAATACACTACTTTTTACATTACAAATATTATAAATGCACATGTGCATCTATATGTATCAACATGAAATAAGGTGTTTTGGTACACTACAATACATTTTCCCTTTCATCTATCATACCATCCATAATACACTACCATTACCTTCTACCATCCATAATACAATACCATTATCTCCTACCATCCATAATATAATACCATTACCAATACTTTCACTTTATTACATGTATATCAACACCATTTATACTATCCAATCAACATATTACATCATAAATTGACAAATATAACCAAACCATCAACCACTAGATATAACTGACCAAAAAACATGTATATGGGCCTACTTCTCCATTCAAAATCACAAACTTTTTGTACCAAAACATGTTATATCATGGTTATACATAATGATGCACATGTGCATTTTGAATATTGGTAATGTAAAAAGTAGTGTATTACGGATGGTATTGTAAATTAAAGTGTAATTGTCTAATACTGATAACGTATTACGGATTTTGTCGAAGTAATGATACATATGCACATGTGCATAGATAACTGTACTCGAAAAAAAAAGTATTTTTTTTGGTAACTAAATATAGCGATTTTTGTTAAAAAAAATATTAAAAAAAAATTTGAGTGCTTTTTTTTATTTTTTATAGATTTTATTTTGTGTTCACATTGGTTCTCGCGGTTCTCGCAATAAGGGTGGTTCTCAAATGAACCTTACCCTATATATATATATCGACGCATAGAATTACTAACGTTTAGAATTTCAGTTGTAGTTTGTATTGATGCATAAATATATATGAAAAAGAGTAGAACGTCGCAAGGTTTGACGATTTTGGTTCAATATGCTTGAATATCTGTTGTTTAATTTATTCTGTGATATTAACAATTAATAATGTTTGCAATTTAGATGTCAAACGAAGTAATCAGGAAGTTCAGAATAATAATGATAACTAATAATGATAACGAGAACCAAGTGGATAAAAGTGTCACACCCCGACCACGTAAAACAACAAACTGTGGCGAAAGCGTCGGGGAGTGTTGTAACAGAATCATCGTTTCAACAACCATGGTAATTAAAAGTTTCGTTTTATTAATTCATTAAGTAATTTACATTGTCTTAAAACCAAACAAACAAATTAAACATCGTCTACTATCGTTTTTATGTCACTAAGGCCACGTCCAGATCCTAAGTAAACATGCTTCCTAGCAATCATCATGCAACATCACCTGAAACATATGTAAAAACAAAGTCAACAAAGAAATGCTGGCGAGCACATAGGTTTTGTGAGAGTATCGGATTCATGGCTCGTTTGTATGTTGCAGTACCTCATTAGACTACAAGAGTCAAAAGTACAAACCTCGTTTTGAAAAGTGTATTGCAACATAATTAACCAACTCAAATCAAGTTAGTTATATTTTATAAAATCTCGTAGCCATGATTCTTAACCCCAAAACATTTGTTTTAGTAAACCAACTCGTAAAATATATCGTAAAAACTCGTTAATAAAACTCGTATGGTTTATATCATTTTGAAAACCTCGTTGTGTGACATCGTTTCAAATCGTTTCCCAAGTGAACTAAATAATGACATGAAATGTAATATGATAAAAGCACTTATATATAAGATGTACCAGCGGCGTATCTACCATGCTTCTATCATGTTACACCCATCCCATTACCTAATCACAAACCAGACCAATCGTTCGTTCAAATCGTTTTATCTCGTTTAAGTCGTTCCAAATCGTTTTAACTCGTCCCAAAATCGTATTCGTTTTAATTGTGAAACTACTTATGGTCGTCTCGCTAATAACTTTCAAACCTTCGAGACTCGACTACCTCGCTTCACGCATTAACAAACCACCAAAGGGTAAGTTAACGATCACAGATTCGGTCGTTACCTACATAACCCCCACACATAACCATGGGTGTAGTCTGATAACGGGATTTGTCAGATCCTATGGGACCATAACCTAATACTGGTCGGTTCGGCCAAAATTAATGAATGTCATTCGTTATGTAACTACAACCAACAAGTTCGTTCACATTATCGAAATCGTTATTAGTTTAATATAAACCATCTTTATCGTTTTTGAAACCATCGTTTAAATATCGAAATTGTTTAATACATATGAATCACCCCAAAACAATTGAAAACAATAAAATAGGGGAACTATGTACTCACATTGAATGAAAGGGTATCCTTGATCTAAAGAACTTAGCGAAGCTCAGACAAACCAAGGAAATTCAAGTAGTACCTAGTAATCGGATCACTAGTAAATAAATCGACACCTAAATCAGAAGATCGGATAGAATGAGGTCTTGTAAACCAAATGAGTGTTGGGACTCATGTGATATGGTTTAACAAAGCCTACATTCTAATTCGGAACCTAACCTAAGTGCTTTCGACCTGTTACGACCCATTAAGGTAGCTTACGCTACTTTAACGCGTCGTGCGTGCAAAAGCGCGTTTCGAGACGTCTAACTAGTCCTATGACAAGTATTATATGCCCTAACATGTTTAATTAGGTTGCATAATCAATTTAGGTGACAAAAGTTAAGTTACATATGTTTAAAATCCAATTATGCATGAAAAGGGTGTTTTGGTCATTTACCTAAGGCATATAAACTACCTATCATACAACTACTTAAACTAGGTGACCATAAGGTATAACCTCGGAAGGTTATTCCCTATACAACTATGGTCACTAAACATTCTTGGTCGGATCCTAATGATCGACCAAACGGGTCGAGTTCGAAAATCTAAGCGGTGGTTTAGACCGCTTGACTTACGACTCTAAACAAGCACTAAACTAAAAGTGACGAGCTAAGCATGTTAAAACATGCTTAACTAATTTAGAAAACAAGTTTTGATATCAAAACAAAGTGTTTTGATACCAAGAGTAGTTTGGTTGCAAAATACGCTTAAATGCGTATTTTGACCGAAACTACGACTCGTCACTACGCCTAGTCAACGTGGTAATCAGTAGGTATAGTCACTAAGGACTATAACCATCGTGATTACGCTCACGTTGCGAAGTTCAAACGAAATTATCGTTGACCATTAACTGGTCAAAGCTGAAAGTCAAACACTGTTTGACTTTTAAGCTAAGAAAGCAATAAAAGAATGAAAGAGGACTTACAAAGGGTCCAAATAGATTTGATTCTAAGTTTTCTCAGGTAGGTAGTGAATAATCACAACCACTTAGAGAAAATCTCAGATCAAATGTGACGAAAATGAATGAGGGACATGGCTTTATATAGTTTTTCGCAAACCATTAAGATCATTTCTTAGAGAAGAGGGAATGATCTTGGCCATACAATTGTTAGAGAATGATTGGGGGACTTATTCTCCACACAAACCAACCCATAGCATTGAAAACCATTGATCAAAACCATCAAAATCGAGCTAAATGACCAGATTCAATGTTTCTGATCTGCAAGACTGATGCGGGCCGCGTAGCCCCATGCAAAACCTTACGCGGGCCGCCTGGGCCATCTTTGGCAGAATGACAGTTTTAACCCCTGAACTTGTAAAACTTGCATTTCGGCTCATTTTTGACACGTTTAAGCCCCGTTAACCTCATTTCAAGGCTCTAAAATGAAGTTAAAGTATTGAGAACTCAAAACATGCTCAAAAATATCTCGGATGTCGGTTCGTTTGGTCGTACGATCGCGTTGTTCGGTTAATTACGACGGAAGTCGTAACGAACGCAATAACGATCCAAATTAAGCGACGAATGGAATTTTTGCATGCCGATTACTAAAATAAAAATATTTTAGTGTGTACAAAAATTTTGGATGTCCAGACGTGGTCAGAACGTAAGATATGCGCGAAAATGCAAACTTACGTCGTTTTTGACACTTTTAGTCCCTGTAAGATCAAATAAGCATATTTTCGCACACCGAACCCCTCAAAGCTTATTTCTAAGCTATGTTTAGGTTATTTATGGTATGTTTAGATTATGATCAAGTTCCGGACTCTTCGATACCATACGAATCGGTATAGTTTCGCAGTTTGACACAAATAGTCCCTGCGATCGAATAGACTTGTTTTCAACACACCAAACCATCCAAAACTTATTTCTAAGTTATGTGGAGGTTATTTAAGGTAAGTTAAGCCTATTTCACTATCCCGGAGTGTTTGTCGCATTAAACTGACTGCGTTTACACACCAGTTTGCGTATAACCTTCCAGAAAGCGATTTAAAGCTTGAAATCGGAATCGAATCAAATCGTAAAATCATCAAATACAAATACACATATAATAACACCACAACACATTGTTTTATTAATATTTATCATTTTTTTACATTGTACATCGATTACAGAGCACAGTTGTCACAGTCTCCCCTACTTTAGGAAATTTCGTCCTGAAATTTTAACTAGAGGAAACTTGTGAGAACAATTGCGGATATTTCGCCTTCATTTGGTCCTCACGTTCCCAAGTAAACTCTGGGCCACGTTTGGATTCCCAGCGAATCTTGATCAAATGAATTCGTTTGTTCTTCAACTGTTTGAAAGTACGGTCCACTATCTCCACAGGTTTCTCTGTTAGGACCGGTTTTGACTCCGAAACGATTGCGAACCGAACGTGTGACATGCGGAATCCGTACACGAACGTGACCGTACACACGAGAACGTAATATAATCGGTGATTCTATTGAAAGATCTGAAATCGTACAAGAACCTGAATCACGTGGAGCACTTTCTCTCTCTAGCTTCTCTCTCTAACACTAGAGCTCTCCAAGTATCCAAAATGCCAAAAGTTGCAAAAGTTCTAAACCTAACACCTTAGGTTCCTATTTATAGGCCAAGGGGCTTTAATGAGATTCCTCATTATTACAGAAATGCCACCTTGCCTTTTACTACAATATAACAATATAAAGCCTAGAATTAATGTGTTTCAGCTACGATTTGAGATGACGGAGGTGATAGACATAAATGCACTAACAGACTCCCCCTTGGATATTGCCGCAGTCAATCTCAATCATTTAGTCAAACTTGTAGCGTCTTGTCTTTCTCTCTCTCTCTGTGTCTTCTTGAAAGCTTTAACACGTTTTCAGCAAACATAGACTCCTCAGGCTCCCCCTTTCGTCAAGCTTCCGTGCTTTAGGATCGACACCTGGCTTTCCGGTTACAAGCACTTTCGGGATAGATACCTGGCTCCTTGCACGCTTCCCCTTGCGTTGAGCTCGTCTTCAGACTCCCCCTTAGACTCGGCTATCGGGATCGTAGTCTGGTACAACATCTGCAATCCTCAAACATTTATAAGTAAAACATTTTGATCATCCAGGATTGAAAACCCTGGCTCTCTCAGTATAAGCTAGAATATTTTTACAATGAAAGCATTTTCAGATTGTCCCGGAATCGTGACCTGGCTCTATTAAACTTTCTAAATCAAGATCCTGGCTCTAAGATATAATAATATGAATATATCCAGGAATACTTGATTCTCTCTCCCTATCAACAATCTTTAAAGATTTGGCAGTTTCAGCGAACCGGATCGGAAACTGGCTTTTTTACATATTTTAACAGTATAAGCATCCAAATCCTTCACGGTTTATCATCCAAGTCCAACTTAATGACCTTGGAGATATCACAAACTGTTTTTGATTTTTGATTTTAAAATTTCAAGTTTCAAATTAATGAACTTGTTTATTTTCAGAAACACAATCAGCATACTTAGATTTTGAAACTCAGCTTCCCAGACATCGGTTGTCGAAAATAAACTCGAATCAAAATCTTTTTGAAATTTTCTGAAATATAAAGCAGTAAAGAAATATTTACATACATATTTACAGACAATATTTTTGATTGAGTTCGTGTCAGAGGATCATATCAGTTTATGAAAAATCACTAGCACCGTTGAGCTTTAAACACTTTTAGTTCTAAACGATTCACTTAGATTGTCAGTATACTGATCCACTTAAATTTTCACACAAAGTTCAATTGATTCGAGATACGAGATTAGTGTTTTAATGGACTTAACTTATTCGCGTGTCCCACCTCAGAATATACTCCCGTATCCAGATCCCAATATTCAGTCTTACAGGTGAATATACCTAGATGATATCTGTAAAGGGTTAAATTGCGAGGCCATGAGAGCTCAGGCCAGAACTTCCGTTCAGCAAAGAGATGATGGCTCGTCTTTCTGTGTGTCCCCTTTAGAGAATCTTTTCTTCAACAGCACATGATTAGCATATTTCAATGTTTCATCATTTTTTATGCTGAGGGCGATGCTATATTTCGAGCAAGCAGAAAGTATTATACGGGGACTAGGCCATTGCTTCCGCAAAATCAGAAGTCCCGGGATAATACCCCAGATATCACTAAGCATAAAGACCTAGTATCTCAGAAAGAGGGGTCTTTCAAACAAGATTTCGGGGGTTACCCATATATCCGAGAGATGTTCCCCACGAGATAAGTAAGTATTCGATATTTAGGTTTATATCTCGAACACAATCTACTAAGCATGTAAAAACCTACAGGCACATCATCAGTGAGACCGTTTATTACATTTTAACTTTCCATTTCTTTAGCGTACTGTGATTGTCTACTGATGTACTATCATTTCCTCTTTTTACACAGAAACTCATTTTTGAATTTTATCATGTTTTTGGCTTTTTCAAATTTTCTAATGTTTTTGGATTTTCTGACAATTTTCTTACTCCCCCTAAAATGCAAAACCATTTAAAGAAAATTTGACAAACCGATGTAGATAGCATTGTCTCGCCATCCATTTTCTGCTTTTCGTGCACTGAATTGCAGAAAATATAACGTACCCCCATGATTTACAACACATTGATCTTTTACAGTTTGAAAACCATTTTTCAATCTTGTGAAATTAATCATGTTTGTTCCGCCGTGAGGGTTTCGGCATATTCACTTAACATATTTTTGAAATTTTGTTTAATTTTTGACAAAATTTAAAAACAAAACATATTTTTGATTTTTTGAATATTTTCAATTTTTAGGGTTTTATGAAGTATGGTTTATTTATATACAGAAACAAACAAACTCCCTGTTCAACAATTGCAGGGTTCTGCAGCCTCTTCTTCTCGTGCCAGGCTGCTCCGACACTCCTCTTGATGACATTCATTTTTCTTCGGAAGCACCTGCACATTCAATAATTGAATTATTTGAACAATTTAGCCCAGGTCTGTTTGACCTTAGGCATTTCAACACAATGTGCATCATTTAACTTCGGAAAATCTTTGTCATTTTGTACAAAGACTTTGTCAATTTTCACTTCAAGTTTTTCATCATTTACCAAAGCGATTTGTCTCTTAACAGACCATGTTTGACCTTTTGGAGTTCCTTTTTTGTAAAAATGTGACTCCTTTGGAACATTTTGATTCTGAACAACAACTTTTGGTTTCCAAAACTGGTTTTGTTTTGTTGTATCAACAGTTGTTTTCCAACTTTGTGTTGTTCTAAGTCTGGGTGTCTCTGATTTCCAGGTTTGTTGTGAGTCAGCCTTTGACATTTTCGGCTTCCAAGTTTGCTTTGAGTCAAACTTGGTTGATTTCTGATTCACAACATCAGATTTCTTTTTCTTCTCAACATCAACAGGTTTCGGATTTGGACACTTACGAGCAAGATGTCCTGTTTGATCACATTTGAAACATGTTCTCTTGGACACATCTTTGACCTGTTGTTGTTGCTTTTTCTGAGCATAGAACTCTTCATTAGACTGTCGTCTAAATTTAAGTTCTTTCTCTTCTTCGGAACTTGTTCCATGAACAAAATTCAACTTTGCCTGATAATTTGGCGTTTCATTTCTTTTCCAACTTTGTTTCTTCTTATAACCCAACCCAGCCTTCATGTTTTTCTTTTTGTAACCAGATTTGTTATAAAAAGTTTTGTGAACTTTTCCAGCAAACTTTGGAATTTCAGATTTTTCAATTTCAACCAACTTGAAAACTTTGTCAATCTTTTCTGAAATCACATTCTGAATCGGGAATACAACATCTAAGAATAATTTGTCCGATCCAATCATGGTATAAACCAATCCTTTTGAATCATCATTCAAATTTTTCTCAGATTTTGAGTTTTTCAGATATTCTTCATGAAAACTACCTTCATTTCCATCCTGTGATTCAGATTTACCTTTTTCAACCGACTCTTCTTTCAACACACTTTCAACGACCTTACCTACCACCTCTGAATCACTTGAATCATCAGATTTGGAATAGGTTACGTCAATGTTATCTGGCAATTGATCTACCATGTTGAAAGCTTTTTTGACCTTTTCATCATCATAAAATGCAAACTTTTCCGGTGGAGGGACTTTATGAAACTCTAAGCCAATACCTTTCTGGTTTTGCTCAGAATCTTTACCATTCGGTTTTAGATTGAAAATTCTTTCAAGCACATATGATGACGCATGATAACTATGTAACTTGTTGTTATCCTGTTCTAAATCAGCTATTTGACGCTTTAGCTTAGCAACATCCTCAATGTACGAATTGACAACTTGTTGCTTTATTGAATACTGTCGCTTAAGCGTATCAGTTGTTTCAGAACAGTATCTCAGTCTAGATTGAACAAGTTTCATTTGGCTTTTCACATCTTCATATGACTCTTTTATAATGTGATAGGTCAATTTTATTGAATCATATTCCTTTTTCATCTCTTGAAAAGCATTTTCTTTTTTAACACATTCTTCTGTCATTTTTGAAACATTTTCTTTCAAAATTTCATTTTCTTTTTCTAGATTTTTACATTTTTGAGAAAGTTTTTCATCATTTTCTTTTAAAACTTTTTCATTTTCTAGCATTTCTTTGCATTTTTCTTTGAAAACATTTTCGATTTTATTAAATTCAAGATCTCTTGTTCTGAATTTTTCGTCTTTTTCAGTACAAGCTCTGCATGTTTCCATGCATTTCTTGCACTGTTCAACGATTTTGATTAAGATTTCAGAATTAGAATTTACCTCAGTAATTGGCACTTCGATGTTTGTTTCTGTCTGTGTCTGATCAGCATCTCTCTTTTGCTGTTTCTCACCAACACCAGCACTATCCACTTCAACTGAAATTTCAAGCTTCACATCATCTTCTCCTTTCTTCTTCAGAACTTCTTCATTCTGCTGTTCTTCGGTAACAGCTTTTTCTTCAACAACAACCTGCTGTTTTTCAGTAACAGCTTCTTTCACAACTTCTTCATTCACAACAACTTTTTCTTCCTCTTCTATCTTCACATTCTCAATTTGCACAGCTTCGACTTTGACTTCCTCAACAACTTTATTCAAATCATCGACTAAATTTTCAACATTCTTTTTCATCCTCTCTTCATCCCTCTTCTTCAAACTCGCAGTCATTACGTCACGAATTATCTTATCCAGCTTTTTCAGATAACCTGTTTTATCTTTCGCAATATTCGAATAGTATTCGCCGGACAGAGGAATTACTGCAAGGACATCATTGAAAACCACTTCTTTTCTGTGAACGACAGGATCACCATTTCTGTTAACATAGCAATCTTTCTTCTTGTCGTATCTTCCACAGTACTTTGCATCTTCGTATTCTTCTTGCATTTTCTCAATCCTGCAGCCTGCAAAGAATCTTTCTCTTTCGGTTTTCTCACTTAGAATTTCTTCTCGAGTTTTCTCTTTGATTTCAGCCATGATTTTATCTCCTTGAATCACCTGAATCTGAATCACGAATACACAAGATTAGTTCAAATACTTAACAAACAACTTGAATCGGACGGGTATCCGATCGAGTGGGTCAACAAAAGTCAATAGTGAAAATAATCAGTGCTGTTCGATCGGTTGGGAAAGTTGTTCGATCGGACGGGAAAGCTGTTCGATCGGACAGGGTGCTGTTCGATCGGACAGGGTGCTATTCGATCGAATGGGTATTCGATCAAGTGAGTCAACGAAAGTCAACTTGTTGTCCGATCGGGTGGTAAAGCTGTCCGATCGGCTGGGATTGCTGTCCGATCGGCTTGGATTTTATCTTGAATCGGGTGGTAATGCTGTCTGATCAGTTGGAGTTGCTGTCCGATCAGCTTGCAATATTCTTGAAACGGTTAGTAATCCAATCGGCTTGCTGTCCGTTTGAATGCACTAGACGACAAAAATGCTTGGTCGATCGGTTAGCCTATTTTGAATAGGGTGGGTTGTCCGATCGGTTAGCGTGTTGACTTCTTTGCCCTGAATGCAAAAACACATGTAATCTGATAATATCACATGTAAACTGTCAACATCTCTTATTCACGCACATGAGAAACTGAGTTAAACAATTAAAGTGACCGACAACTTATCAACTACACATGCAAACTGATATTGTTATTAATGAAGATCTAGAATAGTTGACTGAACAATTGCATAATATGTTGACCTAATGACACGTATTGCCGACCGATCGGTTGGTATGCTAGCCGTTCGGCCAGCTGTCCGATCGGTTAGGTCAAACAAAGTCAACACTTTAAATGTATGGCAGTGGAACAGACAAGTGATCGATCGGACTGACGTTCGATCGGATTGCTGTCCGATCGGTCAGCAGTTAACAAGTTAACTATTTTAAATGAATGGCAGTAATGTGTGACAATGGATCGGACTGCTGTCCGTTCGGCCAGAGTGCCGGTCGATCGGCTGGCAAGTCAAAGTCAACGAATTAAATGAATTATAATGAGGAATGCTTTGAATCGGTTAGCTAGCCGATCGGTCACCTGACCGATCGGTTAGGTCAACAAGTCAACCTCTTTAATGAATTACAAAGTGTAATGCAATGAAGATTTTGGTTCGGTTAGCTAGTCGATCGGTCAGCTGGCCGATCGGTTGGCATTCAATAGTTCATGAACAGCAACATTCAACATCTTTTTAACTTTTTCGATCAAAAAATCTTTAATTTCTCCCAAACCGTTAAGAATTAGATTCTAAAAATTTGTAGGCTTGTAGATCAGATGTTTTCGCACAACATATCCAAAAATTAGCAATTTTGAACCGTTAAAACCCGTTTAATTTTGCAATTTTCAGTTAAGAACGTTAAGAGATGAAAAGATGAAGAAATTGAGCGAATCTGATGCAATTTTTGATCTGAATCTGATGTATTTCCATGCGAGTTTGTGTGTTTGATCTGTGTAATTGAGCTCCTGCTCTGATACCACTTGTTAGGACCAGTTTTGACTCCGAAATGATTGCGAACCGAACGTGTGACGTGCGGAATCCGTACACGAACGTGACCGTACACACGAGAACGTAATATAATCGGTGATTCTATTGAAAGATCTGAAATTGTACAAGAACCTGAATCACGTGGAGCACTTTCTCTCTCTAGCTTCTCTCTCTAACACTAGAGCTCTCCAAGTCTCCAAGATGCCAAAAGTTACAAAAGTTCTAAACCTAACACCTTAGGTTCCTATTTATAGGCCAAGGGGCTTTAATGAGATTCCTCATTATTACAGAAATGCCACATTGCCTTTTACTACAATATAACAATATAAAGCCTAGAATTAATGTGTTTCAGCTACGATTTGAGATGACGGAGGCGATAGACATAAATGCACTAACATTCTCGACAAAGTGCATCGTTTCATTGATTTGAATCTCGTCGAGAGGAATGTGAAGATCAGCGTCAGCTAAACACTTTCGCAAATTGGACACGTGAAAAGTTGGATGAATATTTCCAAGCTCTGGAGGTAGCTCTAGTCGATAGGCAACCTTTCCAACTCTTTCAACAATCTTAAATGGTCCAACATATCATGCTGCAAGTTTTCCTTTCTTTCCAAATCTCACCACTCCCTTCCAAGGTGACACCTTGAGTAGGACATGGTCTCCGACTTGAAATTCTAAGGGCTTGCGTCGTAAATCCGCATAACTCTTTTGATGGTATCTAGCTGTCACAAGATTGTCACGAATTTTCTTGATTTTGTCTGTTGTTTCTAGAATGAGCTCAGGTCCAGTAAGCTGAGCTTCACCGATCTCATTCCAACAGACAGGTGAATGACATTTTCGACCGTAAAGAGCCTCGAATGGTGCCATATTAATGCTAGCATGATAACTATTGTTGTAAGAAAACTCGATCAATGGCAGATGAGAATCCCAATTACCACCAAAGTCTCTCACGCATGCTCTAAGCATATCCTCCAAAGTTTGAATCGTTCTCTCAGATTGTCCATCTGTTTGGGGATGATAAGCTGTGCTTATATTTAGTTGGGTTCCCATAGCAGATTGCATGGTCTTCCAAAAATGAGATGAAAATCGAGCATCACGATCGGAAATGATATCCAAAGGAACACCATGTCGTGATACAATCTCATCAACATAAATCTTTGCAAGTTTATCAGCAGATAGATCCTCACCAATCGGAATGAAATGAGCTGACTTCGTTAATCGATCGATAACAACCCAAATAGCATCATGACCTTTAGAAGTACGTGGTAATTTAGTGATGAGATCCATAGCAATGTTCTCCCACTTCCAATCCGGTATTCCTGGTTGTACAAGCAAACCAGATGGTCGTTGATGTTCAGCCTTGACTTTGAGACAAATTAAGCATTTCGATACATACAAGGCAACATCTTTCTTCATACCAGGCCACCAAAACTTAGTACGAAGATCCTTGTACATTTTATCAGCACCAGGATGGATAGAATATCGAGACTTATGAGATTCGTCGATCACTAAAGTGCGGAGATCGTCTTGTTTCGGAATCCACAAACGATCCTTGAAATAGAGTAAACCATCGTCCTTCGCTTCGAGCTTAAGCTCAAGTTGACGTGGTAATTCCTTACCCATCAAATTTTGTGAAATACAAAATTGCTGAGCTTGAAGAACAAGAGTTTGAAGATCAGATAGAGTTCGAACAGAATGAAGATTGACTCGCTCTTTTCAACTAAGCGCATCAGCTACGACATTCGCCTTACCAGGATGGTAGCGAATCTCGCAATCGTAATCGTTTAGGAGTTCAACCCAACGTCGCTGCCTCATGTTCAACTCCTTCTGATTAATAATGTGCTGGAGACTTTTGTGGTCTGTGAAAACCACACACTTCGTGCTATAAAGATAGTGTCTCCAGATTTTGAGAGCAAAAACTACAGCTCCTAATTCAAGATCATGAGTCGTGTAGTTCTTTTTGTGGACTTTCAATTGTCTAGACGCATATGCTATAACTTTTCCTCATTGCATGAGGACACAACCAAGGCCTAAGTTGGATGCATCGCAATAGACAACGAAATCATCGTTTCCCTCGGGTAGAGATAGAACAGGAGCATCACATAGCTTATGTTTCAGCGTTTGAAACGCTTCTTCTTGCTTGGGTCCCCACTCAAAAGGCTTATTCTTTTGAGTCAAAGCAGTGAGTGGAACCGCAATCTTCGAGAAGTTTGAAATAAAACGACGATAATATCCAGCAAGACCAAGAAAAGATCGAATCTCTGTGGGTGTCGTTGGTGTATTCCAATCCTTGATTGCAACAATCTTGGATGGATCCACATGAATACCTTGCTTGTTGACAATATGTCCCAAAAACTGAACTTCTTTAAGCCAAAATTCACACTTGGAGAATTTAGCAAAAAGTTGTTCCTTCTTCAGGAGTTCTAAAGTCAAACGAAGATGTTGCTCGTGCTCGGCTCGAGACTTCGAATAAATGAGAATATCGTCGATAAACACAATGATGAACTTGTCTAAATAAGGTTTACAAACCCTATTCATTAAGTCCATAAAGATAGCTGGAGCATTCGTCAAACCAAAAGGCATGACAGTAAACTCGTAGTGCCCATATCTCGTGCGGAAAGTAGTTTTGGGAATATCTTCTTCGAATACACGAAGCTGATGATACCCATAACGCAGACCGATCTTGGAAAAACAGGTAGCACCTTGCAGCTGATCAAAGAGATCATCGATTCGAGGTAGGGGATATCGATTTTGATGGTAAGCTTGTTAAGCTCACGATAATCGATACACATACGAAAAGATCCATCTTTCTTTTTCACAAAGAGGACAGGAGCTCCCCAAGGTGAATAACTCGGTCGGATGAATCCTTTATTGGATAACTCTTGAAGCTGTTTTGATAATTCTTGCATCTCATACGGTGCAAGACGATAAGGTGCTTTTGCAATCGGGTTGGCATTGGGTATAAGATCAATATGAAAATCGACTTGACGAACTGGAGGCAAACCAGGCAGTTCATCAGGAAACACCTCTGGATAATCCCGAACAATCGGAATATCCTGAATACTCTTATTCTTGCCTTTCTCCTCGGTGACATGTGCCAGAAAAGCAACATATCCTTTTCGTAGATAACTTTGGGCTTTCGTGCACGACATGAATTTCAATCCACCAGATGGTTTCTCGCCACGAACCTCTAGGACATCACCAGACGAAAGAGGGATACGAATGATCTTATCGAAACAAACAACCTCGGCATGATGTTTGGTTAACCAATCCATTCCCACAATAATGTCGAAGCTCCCAAGTTTCATCGGTGTGAGGTCAATAGGAAAAAGATGGTTATCGAGGTTCAATTGACAACCATGAATAACAGAATCGAGAACAAGAGGTTTACCAGTAGCAACTTCGATAGATAAGGGTTTCCTCAGTTTAGTTCTTGGTATCGCAAGTAAAGGCTCAAAGGATAACGAAATAAAACTCCTATCGGCACCAGAATCGAAAAGAACAGATGCAAGTTGATTGTTAACAAGGAACGTACCGTTAACAACCTCGTTGTCCGCCCTCACCTCGTTCGCATTCAGATTGAATACTCGTCCACGAGCGGGATTTACATTCGTGATTGCGTTCGGATTTGCATTCGCATTTACCAACCTTGGGAAGTTGTTGCGGAAATGACCCATTTCTCCGCAATTAAAACACGAACCAGTTGGGAATCTCGCAGCATTCCCTTGAACTTGAGCTGGAACCTGGGCAACCTGATTTTGACCAAAACGACAAATGTTGGCCAAATGCCCAAGTCTACCACACGTAGCACACTGTTTACAGGCCTGTTGGGCAACATGGTGACCATTACATCGAGCACAGTGAGGTGCGGTACCAGCATATGCTTTCTTTGCAGGAGGTTGAGTCGGTGGGTTCTGAGGAGTTTGTGCTGTAACAGCAAAATTCTGAGCACCCTTTCGCTTCCTCGACTTCTTTGACGACTCACCTTTCTTCTTACCCTTACCCTTTTCCTTGTCAGAATCGGTCGACTTCTTTTTATCACCCTTGCGGGTGAGTTTACCCTTCCTGACTTGGGACTCAGTCAGGGTAGCCGACAACTCGATCGCGTGCCGGACGGTAGTAGGATTAACGCCGGTCACAATATCCTGAATAGAATCGGGTAAACCATCGATATATCTCTCGATTGCTTTCTCCAGTGGGGTAACCATAGTGGGACACAACAAACTGAGCTCCTCAAATCGATCCGTATAAGCACGGTGTTCTCCCCCATCTTGTTTCAAATCATCGAATTCTCGTTCCAAAGCTCGAATCTCGTGACGGGGACAGAACTCTCTCATCATGAGAGCTCGGAGCTCTTCCCAAGTTTGTGCTAATGCCACTTCGGCACCCCTATCACGCATCACTCTGTTCCACCATGTAAGAGCTCGCTTCTCAAACACGCTTTAAGCAAACTCAACCTTACGCGCATTCGGACACTGCACATGTCTGAATGTGCTCTCGATACTCTCGAACCACTGCAGGAGCGCAGTTGCTCCTTGCGACCCAGAAAACTTAAGCGGCTTCGAAGAATTAAAATTCTTGAAATTACACTGAGCATTATTGTTGTTATTATTGTTGTTGTTGTATAACTCATGGATTTGGGTCACAACGCCTGGAAGTACAGCAGCCATTTGCTGAGAGACAAGGGCTGCGACTTCTTCAGCAGTAAAAGTTCGAGCTTCGCGTCGAGGAGGCATTGTCTAACAAGGAAACATGAGAAACGAGTGAGGTCGATAATTGGTAAAACAAAGGAGGTATTGAAAACATCGACAAAACACAAGGAAGGCGATCATTCGTTCGTTACCTCGAACAAACAAACGATACGCAGTGACTAATCAAAGTAAATAGGTCATAATAATGTATCACCAAAGACATGCTCGCCTATAAGTGAACACTCACCCCAAGAGTTCCCAGGTAAGAGTGACTGGTCTGATACTGCGGATTTGTACGAACACTCTAGCATTAGACAGAAAACTCAGGGTGCAGGCATTCATTCTTCCAGTTTGCACGTGTTCACATTATTTAGACCCAAACTTTGACGAGATTTTGAAAATTCAGAGGGCATAAAGCCGAAAATGAATCAAACTGGTAGGGTTCAAAACCTTACAATCAATCATCCAAGGATAGATGATTAATTGTCGAAGCAGATTTGTTATTGTGTTCTCGTTGTGGTTATCACCTAAGGATAGGTGACGGTATTGTTTTAAAATCTAAACGCAAGAATACTTGCGTTAGGGTCCTAGAAAGTTATAGTCTAGGTCAAAGCATTACTAATAACCTAATTCCCTATAACCATTGGCTCTGATACCAACTCTTCTGTCACACCCCGACCACGTAAAACAACAAACCGTGGCGGAAACATCGGGGAGTGTTGTAATAGAATCATCGTTTCAACAACCATGGTAATTAAAAGTTTCGTTTTATTGATTCATTAAGTAATTTACATTGTCTTAAAACCAAACAAACAAATTAAACATCGTCTACTATCGTTTTTATGTCACTAAGGCCACGTCCAGATCCTAAGTGAACATGCTTCCTAGCAATCATCACGCAACATCACCTGAAACATATGTAAAAACAAAGTCAGCAAAGAAATGCTGGCGAGCACATAGGTTTTGTGAGAGTATCGGATTCATGGCTCGTTTGTATGTTGCAGTACCTCATTAGACTACAAGAGTCAAAAGTACAAACCTCGTTTTGAAAAGTGTATTGCAACATAATTAACCAACTCAAATCAAGTTAGTTATATTTTATAAAATCTCGTAGCCATGATTCTTAACCCCAAAACATTTGTTTTAGTAAACCAACTCGTAAAATATCTCGTAAAAACTCGTTAATAAAACTCGTATGGTTTATATCATTTTGAAAACCTCGTTGTGGGACATCATTTCAAATCGTTTCCCAAGTGAACTAAATAATGACATGAAATATAATATGATAAAAGCACTTATATATAAGATGTACCAGTGGCGTATCTACCATGCTTCTATCATGTTACACCCATCCCATTACCTAATCACAACCCAGACCAATCGTTCGTTCAAATCGTTTTATCTCGTTTAAGTCATTCCAAATCGTTTTAACTCGTCCCAAAATCGTATTCGTTTTAATTGTGAAACAACTTATGGTCGTCTCGCTAATAACATTCAAACCTTCATGACTCGACTACCTCGCTTCTCGCATTAACAAACCACCAAAGGGTAAGTTAATGATCAGAGATTCGGTCGTTACCTACATAACCCCCACACATAACCATGGGTGTAGTCTGATAACGGGATTTGTCAGATCCTATGGTACCATAACCCAATACTGGTCGGTTCGGCCAAAATTAATGAATGTCATTCATTATGTAACTACAACCAACAAGTTTGTTCACATTATCGAAATCGTTATTAGTTTAATATAAACCATCTTTATCGTTTTTGAAACCATCGTTTAAATATCGAAATCGTTTAATACATATGAATCACTCCAAAACAATTGAAAACAGTAAAATAGGGGTGTCACACCCCGACCACGTAGAACATCAAATCGTGGCAGAAACATCGGGGAGTGTTGTAACAGAATCATTGTTTCATAACACATGGAAATTGAAATATTATTTTATTAATTGAAAGTGTTACAATGTCTTGACAATCAAAGAAATACATAACATAAATAACTAGTCTTGCATCTTTTATTGTCGCAAAGGCCCAAGTCCGCCTAAGTGTAACTTGATAAATCCTATGCATCATATCCTGAAACACATGTGAAAATAGGTACGTCAGCATAAAAATGCCTGTGAGATACATAGGTTTTGTGAAAATAGAATTCATGACTTATGTTTAAGAAAATGTTTAGTCATGAACCTTGTATTTTACTTTGTCTTGTAAATCATTTGAAAAGTGATAAATAAACCAAATGATACATATGTATAAAAGAATAATACATGGTTAAGTAAATAACCAAGTAAAAATGAGTTTGTATTAGATAAGTTGTTTGTAAAACAACGTATTATGAAAAGTATGTTATTTGTATAAAATGTTATATGTCTAAATTGAAATGATTCAAATAACGCTACGATATGTAATACCATACAAGCACTTATATATAGGAAGTACCAGCGGCGTATCCACCATACTTGTATCGTATTACACACGTCTCGTTACTTAAATCACTTACCCAAACCAAACCACCAAAGTAAAATGTTTATGTATAATCAATTGTCAAAATGTTTATGTCTAATGTAAACCATGAATTGTATATATTAATGTCTAAATGTTTATGTCTAATGTAAATCTTGAATTGTGTATATCAATGTCAAAATGTTTATGTATGGTAAGTGAAATATGTCAACTAAACCATATGTAAAATGCACAAAAACAAGGTATTGAAGTAAAACATGGTTTAAATCAAAGTTATGTTTTGTGTAATAAATGCATGCTATACTGATATAAACATCTATGTGGTATTGTGAAAATGCATACATCCAAGCCTTGTGACTGTGGCGATAAACCCCTAAACGAATTTAAAGGTCTATCTTGTTGATATGTTTATCGAATTCGGTCATTCCTTCCACCCAAACAAACCTAGGGTTCAGGAACGGGAGTTGTCAAGTCCTATGGTACCATTACCTACTAACGAGCGGCGTAGCTAATGTTAATGAATGTACATTGTCTCATTTGAACAAACCAAATGTCATACCAAAATGTAAGCATGTGATGAATAACAAATGTACTAAGTACGCACACAATGGGCATACATAACATAAAATGTAATGTAAAACAATGTACTAAGTACGCACACAATGGGCATACATAGCATAAAATGTAATGTAAAACAATGTACTAAGTACGCACAAAATGGGCATACATAGCATAAAACACAATGAAATCATGTACCATAAATGTACTAATGAACATAGCAAGTATATGATGTGAAAACAGGAAAGCATGAAAGTAACAAGTAGGCACATGTGTTTCACCCCAAAACAGTTTGAAAACAGTAAAAGAGGGGTCTATGTACTCACTTGAGATTGCTCAATAGTCCTAGGATAACCACCAAGCAATGCTAGAAGATCACAGAATCAAACGGTACCTAATATAGGTAACTACATAAATAAACCGGACCTAAATCGGAAGATCGGATAGAATGAGGGCTCGTAAACCAAATGAGTATGGGAAACTCATGTAACATGGTTTAACTAAGCCTACATACTACAATGAAACCTAACCTAAGTGCTTACGACCCATTACGACCCGTTTAGGTAGCTTATGCTACTTTAACACGTCGTTCGCGTGAAACGCGTTTGGAATGCCTAACTAGTCCTATGACAAGTAAAATATGCCTTAACATGACTAATATTGTTACCAAATCAGTTTAGATACCAAAAGGTATGTTACATATGCTTAAAATGAATTTTGGCGTCAAAAGGGCATTTTGGTAATTTACCTAAGGCATATAAACTACCTATCTTACAACTACTTAAACGAAGCGACCATAAGGTATAACCTCGGAAGGTTATTCCCTATATACTATGGTCACCTAATGTGTTTGGTCGGATCCTAATGATCGACCAAACGGGTCGGGTTCGAAAGTATAAGCGATTGTTTAGATCGCTTACCTTACGACCCTATATAAGCACTAAACTAAAAGTGACGAGTTAAGCATGTTAAAACATGCTTAACTAAGTTTAGAAAACAGGTTTGGTATCAGAACAAACGGTTTTGATACCCAAGAGTAGTTTGGTTACAAAATACGCAATAACACGCATTTTGACCGAAACTACGACTCGTCACTGAGCCTAGATAACGTGGTAATCAGTAGGTATAGTCTCTAGGGACTATAACCATCGTGATTATGCTCACGTTATGAAGTTCAAACGAACTTCGCATTGACCATAAACTGGTCAACACAGAAAGTCAAACAAAGTTTGACTTTTAACGCTAAACGAATAAAAAGAACGAAGGAACACTTACAAAGGGTCCCCGAAAGCTAATCTTGATCAAATAACTCAGGTATGAAGCAATGGCTTCAACTTAGAGTCTTTTAGATCAGATTTTTGTGGGTTTTGGGTTGAAAGGGGTTGGGTATTTATAGGATCTTCCATATAGAATATTCCTAGCATATTCCAAGCATATTCCTAGCATATTCCTAGCATATTCCAAGCATATTCCTAGCATATTCCTAGCATATTCCAAGCATATTCCTAGCATATTCCTAGCATATTCCAAGCATATTCCTAGCATATTCCTTAGCATATTCCTGGCATATAGCTAACACGGGTATTTAACTGGGTACCGGGTATTTTATCTAGCGTTTAAATCCCGGTTTATGGCGTTCTAAATTATTTTTATTACTCTATAAAAATAAACTCGCCAAGATATTACTGAAATAAATTTCAGTTGCCAGGACTGGCTGTGTTGTCTGCGTTTTGCAGTAGAAGCACTGTGTTGCGCAGAATCACACGGTACACGCTTAAACTTTGAAAAATAACGTTTTTAGGCGTTTTAATTTATTTTTCAACACGGACCTGATTAAAATAAGATTTTAATCATAACAGAATATTTGTGGGATTTAAATATTATCCGGTCGGTCACCAACGTTCGTTTGGTCGTACGATCGCGATGTTCGGTTAATTACGACGGAATGCGCATAAGCGCGAAAAACGATCTAAATTGCGCGACGAATGGATTTTTCTTATGCCAAACACTAAAATAAAAATATTTTAGTGCTTACATAAATTTTTGGATGTCCGGATGTATTCAGAACGTATGTTATGCGCGAAAGTGCAAACTTGTGCACTTTTTGACGCTTTTAGTCCCTGAATGACCAAAAAGTTTATTTTAGCACACCGAACCCCTCAAAGCCTATTTCTAAGCTATGTAAAGGATATTTAAGGTGTGTTTAACTTATGGTCATGTTCTGGAATGTCTGTTCCAGTACGAATCGTCATACTTTCACAGTTTGTCGAATTTAGTCCCTGTAGGCGAATTAACTTGTTTCTGCCATACCAAAGCCTTCAAAACTTATTTCTAAGTTATGTAAAGGTTATTTAAGGTATGTTATGCCTATGAAACTATTCCGGAGTGTTTGTTGCATTAAACTGGTTATATTTACGCATCAGTGCGTGTATAACCTTCCAGAAAGCGATTTAAAGCCCGAAATCGAACAAGAATTGATATGTGTAAATGATACACATATTTATACAAATCCCAAGTATGAAATACAATATTTCATTAGTTTGGTATTTGTTTAATGGTTGAAGTGACCCAGGTGTCACAGTCTCCCCTACTTCAGGAAATTTCGTCCCGAAATTTATTTAGAGGAAACTTGTGAGAGCTTGTAACATGAAGTTGAAAAGATCAAACAACACTGGTTAGAGTCCTGAACTTCTAGTAACTTTAAATAACGTCATGCTTGCAATGTGAGAGGGACACTTATATACAAGTATATAAAGCGTTATTGGTGCGTCCACCATACCTCTATTACATTGTTCACATTTCGTTATGGTTGTCACTATCGGTTCTTACACATAATAAGTCTTACTGTGGTTTCCGTGCACTGAACTTCGTAATTATGTATGCATCCATAATTACGTCATTCCTTGCATAGTTACGCAGTGCATCTTAAAATGTGTAGGGGAAGAAAACAATGAACGAGTCTGTGATGATTGTGACTAGACCACCATAGGGTCCCTTTTATTAAATCAATAAATGATTTTAATAGACAACCAAGGAGTCTTTTCAGCTTATACCATCACATGTCATTCTTAACCAGATTTTTGAATCAATCTTTTTGACTAGACCACTAAAAGGGTCTCTTATGAATCATGGAGTGGTACTATACAATCCAAGGGTCTTAACTATCATGTAGAAGCCCAATAAGGATTTAAGGTAGTACCTTTTTGAATATCCTCTACGAATCCCCCATATAAAGATATGAAAGATTCTACGAGGATTGGGATAATGAATATCGAGAGTATACAAAAACACAAAATGCATAAAAGAAAACACAAGATGCATAAACACATAGTCACATAATCCCAAAATTGTTTAACTTGATTTGTTATCATTTTGTTAATTTGTTCTGCTAACTGTGCACATGTATTCAAAGCACACCAAGTATCCAATCAGTGGATTTTGATTGGTGCTTTAAATATTTCTAAGAATCTAACTATAAAGATAGAAAGATCTTTTAAAGAGAAAATTCGATTTCGATTATAAAGAACCGAAATGTTCGAATTAAGGTACACAAGGAATCCAATTAAGGACTCTGATTTGAATGACAATTATCCACAAGGATCTAATTGTGAAGATAAAAAGATCCCATATGGATTTTAGAAGTTGAAGATGTTTTGAAACCTGTTTTGAAACCTTGCACTGGATGTGCTTAAATCAAAACATGAAGTAAAAATGCTTATGAAGTTGAGATGCTAGATATGCCAAGGTGACATATGAAGCAGAATTTGAAGGTTAAGTCAATGTATGAGGAGAATATTTTTGGAAAACTATGCATGGGGTTCTAAAAATGTGTTCAATGTTTTTGAAACCTTATATATAATACCTTTGAAATCATAAAGTAGGTGTATTAGGTAGGTATATATTTAAAAAAAATTGTTTTAAAATCATGCGAGATAAATTTTGAAATTATGTATAAGGTTTTTGAAAAAAAACATGAATGATGCTTTTCGAAATCATGCACTTGATAAGAAAATGTACCGTGTTAATATTGTTTTCAGACTATATGAAACATTTTGAAATTATGAAGGTTGTTTTTGAAAACATAGCTAATGTTTTTGAAATAACATAGACAATGCATTTGAAAAAAAAATTGTTTTCAAACTATATGAAATGTTTTGAGATCATGAAGATTGTTTTTGAAATACTCTTACTATGTATGTTGAAAAATCAAAACTTAATGGGTATGAGATTTGAAAATACCCTTAGTTATCTAACCAAGGATTCAAAGGCACAGATGTGCAGAAGCATGATTACTCATAATGTCACTTTATTTTCTGTACTTCGTATTTTAGAATGAAACGAGTACTTAGAATTTTCTATGGGAATCATGAGTAAACACAAGAATGGGAAATATTCACAAGAGTAGTTTGTAAGGAACATAGTTCCTTAATGTAGGTGTTATAGGGAAATGCCATACACACATGTAACTACACTTGTATATCAGAATTGTGAACAGCGATTTATTTATAAACAAAACAGATTGTTTCAGGGTTCAACAAAAGATACAAAAAGCAACAGATACAAACTATTAAAGTAGCAACATCTCCAAATCAGTCAACTGTTTCATTCGTGGGCCAGATTTGCAACAGCTAGCTTTGGGCAATTTCTTCGGAAATGGCCCATCTCGCCACAGTTGTAACAGGACCCTGGTGAGAAACGAGCTTGAGCAGGATTGTCGCCAGCTTGATTTGGTGCAGCTGTAGTTGGGCAAACCCTTGCTGTATGACCTATAAGTCCACAAATTTGGCATTTGCGGCACTTAACACTAGCATAATGATGAAGGTTACATTGGTTGCACAAGGGTGCAGTTCCATTGTATGGCTTCCTAGCAGGGGGTTGAGCTGGTTGGTTAGGGATGGCTTGACCATTGTGAGCGACCACGGCGAAGTTCTGAGAAGCCTTTCGCTTCTTTGACTTCTTAGGGGATCCAGTCCGTTCATCCATGGTCTTTGATTCCTTGATTGGTTTCTTGGCTGGTGGTGCTGTCACTTGGCTAGGTCTTGCCTATTTTGGTGCAACCGCTGCGGGATTCTTTGGAGCTTTACGTTTCCTTGGTTTAGGTGAAGGCTTGGCCTCTGCTTCCTTTGGTGACTCTTGAGTGGCTTCATTCTGGAGACGATACATGGTAATGCCTAAATCCACAGTCTTCAGAATCACTTCGCCTATTCGCTGGGAAAATTTGGCTGTTCGCTCGGACATTTCACCGTTGCTGAGAGGAAGAGACATTCTAGAAGAAAATGAAAGATATAGGAAGAAACAAGTGAAACGTCATTGGATAAACAATGCAGAATGGCAATGCATAAGAATTTGCGATCATTTGTTTGTTACCTAAGGCAAACAAATGAGACGGTGACAAATCAAAGTAAACAGATCAAATTAATGTATCACTGAAGACATGCTCGCCTATAAGTGAACACTCACCCCAAGAGTTCCCAGGTAAGAGTGACTGGTCCGATTATGTGGATTTGTACGAACACTCTAGCCTTAGACAGAAAACTTAGAGTACAGGCATCCACTCTTCCAGATTGCACGTGTTCACACTATAAGACCCAAACTTTGACGAGGTTTTGAAAATTCAAAGGGGTTCAAAACCATATAACAGAGGGTTCAAAACCTAGTAATCAATCATCCTAGACCAGATGATTAGTTTTCAAAAGCGGTTTTGAAGTTTGTGTTCTTGTTGAGGTCGTCGCCTAAGGATAGGTGACGGTATTGTTTTATGACTAAACGCAAGTAAACTCGCGTTAGGGTCCTAGGAAGGTTATAGACTAGGTCAAAGCATTACTAATAACCTAATTCCCTATAACCATGAGCTCTGATACCAACTTTTCTGTCACACCCCGACCACGTAGAACATCAAATCGTGGCGGAAACGTCGGGGAGTATTGTAACAGAATCATTGTTTCATAACACATGGAAATTGAAATATTATTTTATTAATTGAAAGTGTTACAATGTCTTGACAATCAAAGAAATACATAACATAAATAACTAGTCTTGCATCTTTTATTGTCGCTAAGGCCCAAGTCCGCCTAAGTGTAACTTGATAAATCCTATGCATCATATCCTGAAACACATGTGAAAATAGGTACGTCAGCATAAAAATGCCTGTGAGATACATGGTTTTGTGAAAATAGAATTCATGACTTATGTTTAAGAAAATGTTTAGTCATGAACCTTGTAATTTGCTTTGTCTTGTAAATCATTTGAAAAGTGATAAATAAACCAAATGATACATATGTATAAAAGAATAATACATGGTTAAGTAAATAACCAAGTAAAAATGAGTTTGTATTAGATAAGTTGTTTGTAAAACAACGTATTGTGAAAAGTATGTTATTTGTATAAAATGTTATATGTCTAAATTGAAATGATTCAAATAACGCTACGATATGTAATACCATACAAGCACTTATATATAGGAAGTACCAGCGGCGTATCCACCATACTTGTATCGTATTACACACGTCTCATTACTTAAATCACTTACCCAAACCAAACCACCAAAGTAAAATGTTTATGTATAATCAATTGTCAAAATGTTTATGTCTAATGTAAACCATGAATTGTATATATTAATGTCTAAATGTTTATGTCTAATGTAAATCTTGAATTGTGTATATCAATGTCAAAATGTTTATGTATGGTAAGTGAAATATGTCAACTAAACCATATGTAAAATGCATAAAAACAAGGTATTGAAGTAAAACATGGTTTAAATCAAAGTTATGTTTTATGTAATAAATGCATGCTATACTGATATAAACATCTATGTGGTATTGTGAAAATGCATACATCCAAGCCTTGTGACTGTGGCGATAAACCCCTAAACGAATTTAAAGGTCTATCTTGTTGATATGTTTATCGAATTCGGTCATTCCTTCCACCCAAACAAACCTAGGGTTCAGGAACGGGAGTTGTCAAGTCCTATGGTACCATAACCTACTAACGAGCGGCGTAGCTAATGTTAATGAATGTACATTGTCTCATTTGAACAAACCAAATGTCATACCAAAATGTAAGCATGTGATGAATAACAAATGTACTAAGTACGCACACAATGGGCATACATAGCATAAAATGTAATGTAAAACAATGTACTAAGTACGCACACAATGGGCATACATAGCATAAAATGTAATGTAAAACAATGTACTAAGTACGCACACAATGGGCATACATAGCATAAAATGTAATGTAAAACAATGTACTAAGTACGCACACAATGGGCATACATAGCATAAAACACAATGAAATCATGTACCATAAATGTACTAATGAACATAGCAAGTATATGATGTGAAAACAGGAAAGCATGAAAGTAACAAGTAGGCACATGTGTTTCACCCCAAAACAGTTTGAAAACAGTAAAAGAGGGGTCTATGTACTCACTTGAGATTGCTCAATAGTCCTAGGATAACCACCAAGCAATGCTAGAAGATCACAGAATCAAACGGTACCTAATATAGGTAACTACATAAATAAACCGGACCTAAATCGGAAGATCGGATAGAATGAGGGCTCGTAAACCAAATGAGTATGGGAAACTCATGTAACATGGTTTAACTAAGCCTACATACTACAATGAAACCTAACCTAAGTGCTTACGACCCATTACGACCCGTTTAGGTAGCTTATGCTACTTTAACGCGTCGTTCGCGTGAAACGCGTTTGGAATGCCTAACTAGTCCTATGATAAGTAAAATATGCCTTAACATGACTAATATTGTTACCAAATCAGTTTAGATACCAAAAGTTATGTTACATATGCTTAAAATGAATTTTGGCGTCAAAAAGGCATTTTGGTAATTTACCTAAGGCATATAAACTACCTATCATACAACTACTTAAACGAAGCGACCATATGGTATAACCTCGGAAGGTTATTCCCTATATACTATGGTCACCTAATGTGTTTGGTCGGATCCTAATGATCGACCAAACGGGTCGGGTTCGAAAGTATAAGCGATTGTTTAGATCGCTTACCTTACGACCCTATATAAGCACTAAACTAAAAGTGACGAGTTAAGCATGTTAAAACATGCTTAACTAAGTTTAGAAAACAGGTTTGGTATCAGAACAAACAGTTTTGATATCCAAGAGTAGTTTGGTTACAAAATACGCAATAACACGCATTTTGGCCGAAACTACGACTCGTCACTGAGCCTAGATAACGTGGTAATCAGTAGGTATAGTCTCTAGGGACTATAACCATCGTGATTATGCTCACGTTATGAAGTTCAAACGAACTTCGCATTGACCATAAACTGGTCAACGCAGAAAGTCAAACAAAGTTTGACTTTTAACGCTAAACGAATAAAAAGAACGAAGGAACACTTACAAAGGGTCCCCGAAAGCTAATCTTGATCAAATAACTCAGGTATGAAGCAATGGCTTCAACTTAGAGTCTTTTAGATCAGATTTTTGTGGGTTTTGGGTTGAAGGGGTTGGGTATTTATAGGATCTTCCATATAGAATATTCCTAGCATATTCCAAGCATATTCCTAGCATATTCCTAGCATATTCCAAGCATATTCCTAGCATATTCCTAGCATATTCCAAGCATATTCCTAGCATATTCCAAGCATATTCCTGGCATATTTCTTAGCATATACCTTAGCATATTCCTGGCATATGGCTAACACGGGTATTTAACTGGGTACCGGGTATTTTATCTAGCGTTTAAATCCCGGTTTATGGCGTTCTAAATTATTTTTATTACTCTATAAAAATAAACTCGCCAAGATATTACTGAAATAAATTTCAGTTGCCAGAACTGGCTGCGTTGTCTGCGTTTTGCAGTAGAAGCACTGTGTTGCGCAGAAACACACGGTACGCGCTTAAACTTTGAAAAATAACGTTTTTAGGCGTTTTAATTTATTTTTCAACACGGACCTGATTAAAATAAGATTTTAATCATAACAGAATATTTGTGGGATTTAAATATTATCCGGTCGGTCACCAACGTTCGTTTGGTCGTACGATCGCGATGTTCGGTTAATTACGACGGAATGCGCATAAGCGCGAAAAACGATCCAAATTGCGCGACGAATGGATTTTTCTTATGCCAAACACTAAAATAAAAATATTTTAGTGCTTACATAAATTTTTGGATGTCCGGATGTATTCAGAACGTATGTTATGCGCGAAAGTGCAAACTTGTGCACTTTTTGACGCTTTTAGTCCCTGAATGACCCAAAAGTTTATTTTAGCACACCGAACCCCTCAAAGCCTATTTCTAAGCTATGTAAAGGATATTTAAGGTGTGTTTACCTTATGGTCATGTTCCGGAATGTCTGTTCCAGTACGAATCGTCATACTTTCGCAGTTTGTCGAATTTAGTCCCTGTAGGCGAATTAACTTGTTTCTGCCATACCAAAGCCTTCAAAACTTATTTCTAAGTTATGTAAAGGTTATTTAAGGTATGTTAAGCCTATGTCACTATTTCGGAGTGTTTGTTGCATTAAACTAGTTATATTTACGCATCAGTGCGCGTATAACCTTCCAGAAAGCGATTTAAAGCCCGAAATCGAACAAGAATTGATATGTGTAAATGATACACATATTTATACAAATCCCAAGTATGAAATACAATATTTCATTACTTTGGTATTTGTTTAATGGTTGAAGTGACCCAGGTGTCACAAGGGGAACTATGTACTCACATTGAATGAAAGGGTATCCTTGATCTAAAAAACTTAGCGAAGCTCAGACAAACCAAGGAAATTCAAGTAGTACCTAGTAATTGGATCACTAGTAAATAAATCGACACCTAAATCGGAAGATCGGATCGAATGAGGTATTGTAAACCAAATGAGTGTTGGAACTCATGTGATATGGTTTAACAAAGCCTACATTCTAAATCAGAACCTAACCTAAGTGCTTTCGACCCGTTACGACCCATTAAGGTAGCTTGCGCTACTTTAACGCGTCGTGCGTGCAAAAGCGCGTTTCGAGACGTCTAACTAGTCCTATGACAAGTATTATATTCCCTAACATGTTTAATTAGGTTGCATAATCAGTTTAGGTGACAAAAGTTAAGTTACATATGTTTAAAATCCAATTATGCATGAAAAGGGCGTTTTGGTCATTTACCTAAGGCATATAAACTACCTATCATACAACTACTTAAACTAGGTGACCATAAGGTATAACCTTGGAAGGTTATTCCCTATACAACTATGGTCACTAAACATGCTTGGTCGGATCCTAATGATCAACCAAACGGGTCGAGTTCGAAAGTCTAAGCGGTGGTTTAGACCGCTTGACTTACAACTCTAAACAAGCACTAAACTAAAAGTGACGAGCTAAGCATGTTAAAACATGCTTAACTAATTTAGAAAACAAGTTTTGATATCAAAACAAAGTGTTTTGATACCAAGAGTAGTTTGGTTGCAAAATACGCTTAAATGCGTATTTTGACCGAAGCTACGACTCGTCACTACGCCTAGTCAACGTGGTAATCAGTAGGTATTGTCACTAAGGACTATAACCATCGTGATTACGCTCACGTTGCGAAGTTCAAACGAACTTCTCGTTGACCATTGACTGGTCAAAGCTGAAAGTCAAACACTGTTTGATTTTTAAGCTAAGAAAGCAATAAAAGAATGAAAGAGGACTTACAAATGGTCCAAATAGATTTGATTCCAAGTTTTCTCAGGTAGGTAGTGAATAATCACAACCACTTAGAGAAAATTTCAGATCAAATGTGAGGAAAATGAATGAGGGACATGGCTTTATATAGTTTTTCTCAAACCATTAAGATCATTTCTTGGAGAAGAGGGAATGATCTTGGCCATACAATTGTTAGAGAATGATTGGGGGACTTGTTCTCCACACAAACCAGCCCAGAGCATTGAAAACCATTGATCAAAACCATCAAAATCGAGCTAAATGACCAGATTCAATGTTTCTGATCTGCAAGACTGACGCGAGCCGCGTAGCCCCATGCAAAACCTTACACGGGCCGCCTGGGCCATCTTTGGCAGAATGACAGTTTTAAACCCTGAACTTGTAAAACTTGCATTTTGGCTCATTTTTGACACGTTTAAGCCCTGTTAACCTCATTTCAAGGCTCTAAAATGAAGTTAAAGTATTGAGAACTCAAAACATGCTCAAAAATATCTCGGATGTCGGTTCGTTTGGTCGTACGATCGCGTTGTTCGGTTAATTACGACGGAAGTCGCAACGAACGCAATAACGATCCAAATTAAGCGACGAATGAAATTTTTGTATGCCGATTACTAAAATAAAAATATTTTAGTGTGTACAAAAAATTTTGGATGTCCAGATGTGGTCAAAACGTAAGATATGCGCGAAAGTGCAAACTTACGTCGTTTTTGACACTTTTAGTCCCTGTAAGATCAAATAAGCATATTTTCGCACACCGAACCCCTCAAAGCTTATTTCTAAGCTATGTTTAGGTTATTTATGGTATGTTTAGCTTATGATCAAGTTCCGGACTCTTCGATACCATACGAATCGGTATAGTTTCGCAGTTTGACACAAATAGTCCCTGCGATCGAATAGACTTGTTTTCAACACACCAAACCATCCAAAACTTATTTCTAAGTTATGTGGAGGTTATTTAAGGTATGTTAAGCCTATTTCACTATCTCGGAGTGTTTGTCGCGTTAAACTGACTACGTTTACACACCAGTTTGCGTATAACCTTCCAGAAAGCGATTTAAAGCTTGAAATCGGAATCGAATCAAATCGTAAAATCATCAAACACAAATACACATATAATAACACCAAAACACATTGTTTTATTAATATTTATCATTGTTTTACATTGTACATCGATTACAGAGCACAGTTGTCACAAAAAGTGCTATAGAACACACAGTAGCTCAAGGAATCATAGATGCCATGCCATTTATAGAACACATAGTAGCTCAAGGAATCGTAGATGCCATGCCATTTATTATCGATACTCTTAATAAAAAGGAAGAAAATAATAATACCATAATAGGTAGTAAACGTACTCACGACGAGCCAATTCACAGTGTGAATGGTGAAAATGGATCTTTGTTAGGATCCGAGTTTTTCCTGATTGTGTTGTTTTAACAAAATGATTAATGGAAGAAGATAGATCAGAGAACAATTACGACAGAAATGAAAGTAAAACTTTATAACATAATCAAAGAGAGATAGTTTTCATCACACCTGTTTTCATTAGTTGAAAGATTGAATCAAATTACAAAAGTTCAACTATTGCATGCATGAATACTAAACTCCCCCTTAGCCTGAGCTCACTAGTTGTTCATACAAGATGAGTGTGTGCAAAAGAGCTAATAGAACAATACAGGTACTGTTCTATTTATAGTACAAATCTAACCACTGAGCATCTTAGCTGACGTCACCTAAGCAGTGACATCTAACAGGCTAACAACCTCTAAACACTAATACTAGACAAACACTGTTACATTGAAATACTGATAAACAAAACACTGATGCTTCTATCCGCTGTTGATGCTTAAGCACTGATATTGTTGAGCAGTGCTTTTCTCTTAGGTTGATCAGGCCTTTGATTCAGCAGTGCTTTGTCTTCAACAGGACTTTGACAATCAGTAGTAGATAGGTCTTGACAATCTTAGTAATCAACATGCTTTAATAGAACAGTTGTTGAGCATAACAGTCTTTAGGATCATTAGCTGGTAGAACCACTACCATTGGGGGGAATAATAGTTCAGGCACTGCTTATTATGGATCAACTATTGAGAACTAGTTTTAGCTTTCAATATCATCTGTTCTTCAAGGAATGATCACATGGGCCAACAATCTCCCCCTAGAACAGATGATGCCAAAACACTTCCTTATTTTGATATTTATTCTCTCATCAGTTTTTCCCGAACTTGCCCTTTGAATTGGAGCTCAAAGTTCAAGGAATCAACATAATATTCATCCCCGTCAAGTTATAGGTTCAACAGATCTTGGAGGTCATTTACATCCAGACCTAATGCATCCTCCCTTGATAGCTTTACAACTCCTCCATCAGACTTGAGCAAAGTCAATACGTGGGTCTGTTTGTCAGATTTTCACTTTAGTATTTTTGGATCTGATGGGTTTCTTGGGAGAATCTTTATTTGTGATAAGTTTGGGGATTGAGGTCAGCTTGACAACCTTTTGATGGTTTCAGTAAATTGAGCTTGAAGTTTTAAAGATGCAACATCCAATCCATACAACAATTGATTCTTGAGAGCCTCCTTTCTGATATCAGCTTCTCTCTTTTCATCTTCCTCATCAATCTGCTGCTGTCTTTTTCTTTGGTTTAAGACATGGATGGATACATCAGATGATATGAACAACTTTTTAAGAGAGAGGGTCTGCTGCTGAGGCTTATCAATGGTTTGATCTTTGTACTATGGCTTCTTAGGAGTAGTAGGATCTGATTCCCTTGGTTTTTCCAGCTTATCATAGATTTGATCAACATACTGCCTAGACCATCTTCCAATGGCCCTTGCAGTCCCATACTTAGCTGCTACAAGCTCTGCTCTCTTCCTCTTGTACTCCAAGGCCAGATCTACACTAGATTTCTTAAATTTGTTCCACTTGGGAGCAGTCTTCCTCATTTGAGGATTATTTTTCTTCTTTCACATCTGTTTGCTTCTTCTTTCGGAGCTGTTAGAGGCCAGTCTTTGAATTGATGCTCGTAGGCTGGGTAGGGTTTGGCTCTCATGATAAGTTCTATGAAATCATTCCTCAGTTCCTTTTGAAGATCAGCAGTTGGTGCCATATTTGACATCTTCTTACTTAAGTCTCCTGCAAAGTCTTCCATTTTCCTGACTTTACTTAGCCCATGTTGCATTCGACTTGATAAGTTGGTGTCACCTAACCCTTTACTCTCTTCCTTTTCTATGTACTCAACTTGTTTGGCTTTCAATTTCAGATACTCATCAATATTTCTTGTAGTTCTGAAGCCATGAAGAGATGGGAAGGTTCTTTTGCATGGATCATCCTCTATATAAAATTGTAACATTTCACTTTGAACTGCAGGCAGTTCCAGAGGATATTGTACTGCCAATGATATGTCTAGTGGGGTGTGATCAGTGGGTGGTTGAGTGAGTGGATTGGTTTTTTGTGATGAAGGTGGAATGAATGGTTTGGGTGAAGTTTGAATAAATGGTGAAGATGAAAAAGGAGTAGGTGCATGTATATCTGCTTCATTCACCATGAACTTCCTTTTTCTTATGTAAACAGATTTTGGTGAAGGAGGAGTTTTTGAAGGAGAATGGGCTATAGGTGTAAGGATTGATTGTGATGGAAATTGAAATGTTGTGGGATCAGTGGATTGACTAACAACTGTTGAGACAACAGGTGTCTCAACCGCTGTTGTCTTAACATCTGTTGAAGCTTTTGTAGCATCAACATCTGTTGTAGTGGAGGTTGGTAATGGTGATAAGGGCTTTGTTTTCTGCTTTTTGAGAGGTGGTTCTTGTGGTGAGGGTGTTGGTTTAGTACCATCAGTGGTTTTGAGACCAGCAGTGGTTGGCTTTTTAGGTTTGACAGGGGTTTATTTTTGTGGTGGTAAAGGTGGTTTAGGGAATATGACAAGGGAATGTTTATTGTGTTTGTGTGATTTTCTTCTGTTTGAGATGCCAAGATCCTTTGTTTTTATTTCCCATTCTTTCAACTCCTTTTGTTCCTTTTTCCAAACCCTTTCCTTTGTTTCATTTTGATTCTATATAGTCTTCTTTCTTGCAACTTCATCATCTGCTTGAATGTTCAGCGTTTCATCAACTCACTTTTTCTTTTCTTTGACAGATGTTTTAGCAGATGTTGCTGAAGACTTCTTTGCAGGCTCTAGCTTTTGTTTTGGTTTGTTTCTTGGAGTAGGCTTGCCAAAATTTTTCATTAAGTTATCTTTCTCTCCCATTTTGGCATCATCTTCATCATCATCTTTTTCAAAGATAGGTGCATGGGTAGTGCCAGTCATCTTTGTCAGGGCTTCTTTGATACCCTTGATGTCAGCCTGAGTATCCTTATATCTTGCTTCAACCATAACCCTGATAAGTTTCATGTGTGAGTTATGTTGAAGCTCAGTAAGTTCCCTTTAAGCAGCAATGATAGGTTGAACTGAATTCCAGAGTTCTTAAGATAACTGCTGATGTGTTGGTTGACTTTTGGAAGCTTCCACCAGTGTTTTTATTGATTCATTCATTACAGCAGCAGTGGTTTCAATGTTGGAAATCCTCTCCGTCAAATCCTGATATTTTAAACCATCACCCAACTTAATGGGATCATCAGATTTCCAACCAGTGGTGGTTGTATCTGCTGTTGAAACAGGAGGATTCTCCATGTTTTCATCAACAGATGCCCCTTGTTCTTGGTTTTGGGGACTTCCCTCTGCATCAGTGGATACATTAGAAAGCACACAAGTGGTTAACTTGAACCCACCAGTGGTTACCTTGGTAGCCACAGCAGTGGTTGCCTTCAAGGGAGTCTTACTTATGAAACTATTGTCCAGATGTAGATCAGTGGATCCAACATATGTAGTAGCTGCTCCACTTGAACTACCAACAATAATTTCATGAAATTCAAGTGGTGTAGCCTCCTCAGTTGTTTGTAGGTTAGCCAATTGAATTGGTTCAGACACAGCCAATGTAGAAGTTGTACTCTCAGTAATGTGTGGGTGAGAGGGGCTGTTTTGTGTCTGAATATCAATGGCATCAAACAGAGGTAGTATGGTAGGTGGAATGGGAGAAGTAGGGAGTGGCGTTGAAAGAGAATTTTCCCTGGGAGGAGGGTTGTTAAGCATACTCTCAAGTGAGGGTAATACTTCATATTGTGGTGTCCTTGTGCTTACAACATGTTCCTTTTGTGAGGAATCATGAGGAGTTGAGGTTTTAGGTGGAGATCTTTCCAACTGTTGTGAGGAAGTTGCAACAGTGGTTTCTAGTGACATTGGTGTTGTCACAGTATTAACTTCTGGGATCTCATCTTCTAGAAGACCCTTATCTGTGGGTTTGGTGGGCTTTGTGGTTTTCTTTTTGGTCTTTTTGGATTTTGTTGGTGGGGGTTGCACAACAGTGGTTGTGCTGCTATGTTCACCATGAGCAGTGGGCTCAACAACAGAAGTTTGAGGAGTAGATGTGGACTCATCTAAAATTTGCTCAGACTCCTTTGTTTGTGTTTTAGAAACTTTTGACTCTTTTTCCATAAGGCGAGTAAATGTTTCAGAAGTTAAACTGTTTATTTGGAAAGATGTTCCTTGTTCAAAAGCATGTTTTGTAATTTTCTTTTATAAATAATAGCTTAGAAACCTCGGGAACAACACGAAGGCTGTGGGCTTCTTTTCTTTAACATTTTTTACATTATTAACCAAATCAGTAAACAATGCTTGGGAGTAGTTGAAATCTGTTTTTGTCATAATAGCATACCCCAAGTATTGAATTTTTAAAGGTATTTCATTGAAAGCAGTTATTTTGTTTGAAACACATGTGAGCAGGGTATGAAAAAAAATTCATAGGAGGTGGAAATTCTCATTTTTGCATAGTTACTTTTGTTAACTGTCCTTCATACCCTCTTTCGATCAAATCAAGTTGATATTCACTTTTAGGGAAACAAGTTTCACCTGCTAGATCATTCATCTGAAAAACCTCTGAGATGGTTTGTGGGGTTATAGGAACCAAAACACCTCCCACTTTTGATGAGATTGCCCAAGGCTTTTTATCTTGTACCTGAACTTCAGCATTAGCCCAGAAATCCCGTAGGGTGTCTTGATAGATGGGTGCATCACAGGTGAGCAAAGTTTTATACTTTGATGAAGATAGGGTATCAATGATGGAGTGAAACTCTATATTTTATCCGTCTTTTCGAAGGTACAGAGGTAATTGTGTGGGCTTTTGATGATGAGAGCCATGGTCGGAATGAGAAATCGCGAAAGGATGTGAGAGAGATGAAGAAGAAGATGGAAACCACTTTGTAGAATTTTTTGAATTCGATACGGTAGTGAAAACTCTGTTTAGGGGTTTTTAAGGGTTTTATTAAAGGGAAAAGTGAATGCTGATGTGGCAGCGGTTTCAAAGATCAGACGGTTAACATCTGCCCACATGGCAACCTCTGATGGACAAAGTGGAAGACAGTTGTTTGGAAACCACTGCTGGGTAATATCAGGGATTGGGAACAGTGCACGAAATATCAGTGGCTGATTTTTATCTATCAGTGGATAGACATCAGTGGTTGAAACACTGATGTTTGGTCAACAGTGGTCAACAAGGAAATGAAGAAACAGAGGTTGTCTTTCAACAGTGGATGAATTTTCAACAATCAGAGATTTGAAACAATCAGTGGATATGGACAGACTTATAAGAATTTATGAAAAATTTCATTTTAACTATTTTTAAGGATGGATTTTTGATTTTCTGAAAACATTTTAATGTTTTTTATTCATGGAAAACCAAGTTTTGCTTGTTAGTCCATGTTAAGCATGCCAATCCTAGAGATCAAGCTTTCAAAGGTAGATGTGTCTAATGCTTTTGTTAGCACATCTGCTAGCTGATCCTTAGTTGGAACATGATGTAGAGAAATCAAACTTTTTTCATAGCTATCCCTCACAAAGTGATGTCTGATGTCAATGTGTTTGGTGGTTGAATGGGAAACTGGATTTTTGATGATATTTTCAGCTACTTGACTATCCAACATGAGAGGAGTCTTTAGAGCAGTTATACCAAAATACAGTAACTGATTTTGAAGCCACAACAGTTGGGCTGCACAGCTTGCAGCAGCAATGTATTCTGCTTCAGCAGTGGATGTGGAAACAACTGCTTGTTCTTTTCTTTGCCAAGACACTAAGCAATTGCCTAGGAATTGACACACTCCTGATGTAGACTTCCTTGTGGTGTTGCATCCAGCAAAATCACTATCTGAAAAACCTGAAAGCTTAACATTCCCATTAGCAGGGTACCAGATACCAAGTGTGGGAGCACCTTTTATGTATCTGAATATCCTTTTCACAACAATGAGGTTAGACTTCCTAGGTGATGACTGAGATCTGGCACAAACACATGTTGCAAACATGATGTCTGGCCTAGATGCAGTTAGGTATAATAAAGACCCAATCATGCTTCTATATAAGGTCTGATCTACCAAGTCATCTTTCTCATGAGACATGACAAGCTTTGTGGTTGCCATGGGTGTACTACATGGTTTACAATCATTCATCTCAATTTTTTTTATAAGATCTTTTACATATTTGCTTTGATGAATGAAAGTACCATTTTGCATTTGCTTAACTTGGAGACCAAGAAAGCATTATAGTTCATCCATTGCACTCATTTCAAACTCTGCTGTCATGAGTTGTATAAACTCTTCACACATTGCATTGCATGTGCTTCCAAAAATGATGTCATCCACATAAATTTGGACAATCATCAAATCTTTTCCTCTCCATTTTAAAAACAGTGTTTTATCAATCTTACCTCTTGTAAATCCAATAGAGATGAGAAAAGTGGAAAGAGTTTCATACCAGGCCCTTGGTGCTTGTTTCAAGCCATACAAAGCTTTGTTTAGCTTGTAGACATGATCTGGATAAAATGGATCTTCAAAACCAGGAGGTTGGCAAACATATACCTCTTCCTGAATTTTGCTATAAAGGAATGCACATTTGATATCCATTTGAAACACCTTGATGTTCTGGTTGACAGTAAAGGCTAAGAACAATCTGATGGCTTCAAGTCTTGCTACAGGAGAAAAAGTCTCATCATAATCAATGCCTTCTTATTGTCTATAACCTTGGACCACAATCGTAGCTTTGTTCTACACAACAATGCCCCTTTCATCTGTCTTGTTCTTGAAGACCCACTTTGTGCCAATTGGACTTACATCCTTTGGCAGTGGTACAAGTTCCCATACTTGTTATTTCTTGAACTGTTGGAGCTCTTCTTGCATAGCTTCTACCCAACTATTGTCTTTCAGTACCTCTTGGTACTTGACTTGTTGATGGAGTGATAGTGTCGCACCCTGACTTTTGCGAAAGCGTATGATGTGTGACTTGCTCAATATCAGTGCATTCAATTATAATAAACAACTATATGATTAAAAATGATGTTCATCCATTCATAGGTTTGAAATGTTACAACACAAGTCATTAAAGTTTCAACCAAAATCCTCAAGTTATGTTACAAAACAAAGTGGATGACATCTAAACTTCAAATTTACGTCTTGAAAACCACACCAGCGCCCAAGATCCATCTTGTTTCTGGAAATACATGTGATTTTGAAAACATCAACAAAAGTTGAGCAAGTTCATGTGTTTCTATATGAGTTCGAATAATCTTGTAAACATTTGTAAGTATGCCTTTTGTAAACCGATATGAAAGCGTCTATGAACAGATCATTAATGTGTAGCTAAGACACTAATATGTGTGCAATGGCATAGGAAGGCTCAAACCTAGCGGATTTTGTACCGGTCCTCCGGCTTGAAGACATAGCCACCACCTTCGGCCACTTTCGGCCCAGGGGTGGGGCTCGCAACACCCAAATAGATCTATTACTCATGCCCCACGGTCCTTATACAAGGATTAATGGTCTTAAGTGTGCGCCTACCCATTCACATGATCTAACAGTTCATTCCTTAGCTAACCATACCATTTGTAAACATTGTGTAACATGTTTTTCACCCCCGAAGTTATAAAACTGAAAACAGTTGAAAGAAAAGGGGGACATGAGTTCACAAGTTTGCGTCCTGCTATCTCGGATACTCAAAGGGTTCACTTCCTGGGTCGTATCACTACCTACACACGTGTTATGTTTAATTAGACGCTTAGGTCGTGTGACGATTCTTAGTCTTAGTTATTCATTAAGACTTATTTTGGATTGGTGTACTTTGAGTTATACGATTGATGTGCATTATATAATTCCCAATTATATAATTATTAGTTAAAAATAATTATTTAACTTACACTATTTTTATTCCATCATTAGAAATATTGTTAAAACAATATATTTTTAACCCGGTTTATTATGTATTTCCACATATGTATTCTTCAAGTGTAGGTACACTAGTACTTGTGTATTCTTATACTTGTGTATTTGTTTATTTTGCCAAGTATCGGTGGTGTATTCCGGTTTGTATTTTATACGTTTGTGAATACGTATTTTCTTGTTTTTATTAAGTATTTTATACTTAATCTTGTATTTAATTTTGCGGAATATTATTTTTAATCAACTAAAAATCACCAATTTATATTCTTAAAATATATGTATTTTAAGAAAATTTTTATAGAAAATTATTTATAAACTTTACTTTGCAAAAATAAATATACTTTCATATAACCTCAAAAATAGTATATATTTTTAAGATTAGTTTTAGAAATTATATATTCCTAGTTTTCACCCATGAATAATATATCCTTAACTTGTTTAAGAAAATATATATTTTTTTTCACTAAAAAATAATATATTTTCTGACTGTTTTAAGAAAATATATATTTTTCTCCACTAAAAATAATATATTTTCTATTTGGCAAAATATGATATATTTTGTATCACTTGTAAAAATCATATTTTTCGTTTCTTTGGTTTCCAAAATACCGTTTGTCATACTAGTCGAGTTTCGAATTTATTTCCAGAATTTATATATTTATAGTCCATAGTCTTTGTCCGGTTTGTCCAATATTCGGGTATAATTTATATACTTGTTTTCTTGGAATTTTGGTAATATTTTGTATTACAATTTTGGTATTTTGGTGTGTTATATTATTTTCAAGTTCCTAAAATAATATAACTAATACACATAATATACAAGTAGAACAAAAATTATGACATCTAAATATATTTTCCTAAATATATACTTAGTCATTTTTATTTATCAAAACCAACCTCCAATGTTTGTAATTTTTGAAGTAAAAATTATGGCAAATTTTTATATGAAAATTATGATCAAAATTTACTTATAATCACTTGTTTAAAAATATTTTTCTAAGTGTTTAATTTCTACAAAAATTTTGCCATAGTTTCCCCTTAAAAATGGATGTTTCCATGCTTTAAAAGCATATCATTTTCTTTTAAAATCATTATCAATCATCAACAATTCATCAAGACTTACCATGAGCTAAAAATATGAAATTTACACTATGACATGAACTTGAAATTTTGTGAAAATTTGTAGTAACTTAACATGTTGTTAAGTAAGTTTAGTTACCCCTAAAAACATGGTTATTTGTTTATAAATCTCATTCTTGTAAATTTTATGTCACGACCCCCATCCAGGTGTTACCCGGTCCAGGAGCTGCGGGACAGAAACCCGTGGTATTTATTATTTGAGTTGACAGCGGAAGTTTAACAGGATCTTTTAAAACTTGAAAATGCCCTATTGTTTTATTTCATAATTTGGGACAAACCCCGTAATTTACAGTAAAGGAAATTTCACGAGGAAATCCTTTATTTTACAAAACATGTTTATTTATTTAACTGAGCCACTACTTCAAGCTTGATACTGCTCCGTAGCACTTTTCCTTGATTCACAGTAAGTCACCTGAAACATGTTTAAAAATATTTTATCAGCGGGGAAATACTGGCGAGTCACTCAATTTTGATAAAACGACACACAGTTATGAATTACAGCATAAGAGCGATTACAATGGGTACTATCTTATTTTTATCTGGCGCCGTGTCACACCCTGGTGACGATGGTCATACCACTATTGGGTCCTTTCACCCAAGTAGTGATGATTATCACTGTTAAGTTTGTTTACCTAACCGTGAGAAATTAGTAATGTGCACAATACCCCACTAGCCAGTGATTCAAGATAACCAAGACTTAATCCCTGTAATTATAACCTTTTGAAAACAATTTAGGTATAGTAAAACATTGTTGATAAAAGAGAATGACTCACATTACAAGTTTAGACGGGCAGAGTTTAGCCTACTGATTTAGCCGTGTAACCTAGTTAAAATAACAATGCATGCGAAATTGGGTCAGTAACTTAATACAAATCTTTACGATAAACTCACGAAATCAAAACCCTCATGACGAATGACAAAGTATAGCCCAAATACGGGCAGCACTTAAACATCCATCGGATCGGTTTCAATCGATCGGACATTGTATCGTAGCAGTGATCGAGTTAATACCCTGTATTCGTAGCAGCGTCTTGACACCGTAAAACTCATTTTCAGCAGAATTTGGACGTTTTGAAACTAATTTTTTTAATACAGAAGCAAGTCCCATGCACAGGCTACTTATAGCTGATTTTTAGGTTTTACGCGGCCCGCGTAAACCTTAACATATATTTTACGCGGCCCGCGAGGGCCCCTAGTCTACGTGTAGGGCTAGCGTGTCACCTGTAGGTCTGCCACGTGTATGACACGTGGCCTGGAACGCTTATCCGGTGATCTTGGATTTGGCGTGGCCCGCCTAAGCCTAGGCTTACGTTTTACGCGGCCCGCCTGAAACCAAATTTTCTTGTTTTCTTGATTTTTCATAAGCACTAGGGTTCCAGGGGTCCGGGTTTTCACTCACGGATCGTTTTTGGACAATTTTTGCAGGTCCTTACATTTTAGTCTTTCACAACTTACATGATGATTTTCTAAAAATACTTCTTTTTGTATTTTTCTTGTTACCAACGCTTTTCTAGTCTTGTTTTAACACTAAAAACATGTTTAACTTCTTTAAAAACCATAATAATGTAAATCTCGTAAATAACTTTGGTTTCTTGAAAAGATTATTTTTGAAATCATCCATTTTCAAGACTTATATCATGCATCAATAATCATTATACACAAAATCAAGCTTATATTCAAGTTCATGTTCAACATAAAGGATGATCACTATGATTTTCACAAGATTCATCCTCATACTTGCTAGATCATGTGTTTAATCACAATCTAGCAACCTTCTTATGATGATCAACATCATAAACACAAGAAATCAACAATCAAGTTTCACACATACACTAAATCAACTTAGATTTCAAGTTATTAAGCTTTATGTGAATGATCATCTTCATGTTTCTTTGAGTTTCTTAAGATTAACAAGTTACATAATCTTTTAACCACTAAAATGAGAGGTAAAATCAAGTTGTGAGGAGCTTACTACTAGCACAATGGCTAGGGAAGAAATCAAGATGAAGATGATGATGAAGAAGGTGGATAAAAGCCCTTGGTGAAGGTCCTTCAAGTTCCAATGCTTCCAAGCTTCCTAACTATGCTTCTTACACCTTAGGATGTGCTTAGAATGGATGGAAGATGATTGAAAATGGAGGTAAGGGGAGGAGTGCTTGGGGCCGTGAGTTAGGGGAGAAGAAGAAGGAGCTCATGTTGTGAAAATGGTTAAGTGATTAGTATGTTAAGGCCTCATGGTTTATAAGAACAAGTTTCCAACATTTGATTATCTCTTGGTCACTATCTTCCTAAACATCTCAACAAATCAAATAAAATATAAGAAGGAAATCACAAGTGGGTCCCCTATGTTGGAACTGTGAATTAGAGTCTAGGGGGGGGGGGTCTAGTTGTGATGAAATGGTAAGTTAAAGATTAAGGTTAGATTTCAAGTATATTAGTTAGTGTTATAAGTGTTTAGTGTTTATAGGATGAATTATGTGTTGGGTGACCATAATTAGCTTCGTAACACTAAAACATTGCTTCTAGTGAAAATTTGGTGTTTTGGGTAGTGTCCGGTTGTTCGGTTGGTTACCGGTTCGTTAAGGTGCTAAATTGCGCAGTTTAGTGTGCTTTATGTTCCCTTTTATGACAGTTTTGATTCCCGACACTTATCAAAGCATTCTGGACCTTTAAACCATAATTCTGCATTATATTTTGATGTTAAAATGCTGAAAATTGCTGAATTTTATTGTTTTCTGCAGAATTTTGCAGTTTTAGTGTGTTTCGGGCATTTTCCGGCACTTAAATCATCACTCGGAAGGCAGTTTTGTGATTCCTACTTTCCTACACACTATTCTAGTGTAACTCTTGGTTTCAGGCTCATTCTGTGTCTTAACATCATGTCTGCCTGAATACTGAACTCCCGTCGGTACTTCTATTTTGTCTGATAACTGTGCTAACTTTGTTTCGTGCACTAATTGAACCATATGGTGTTGCATTGCAATAATGATAAATAATATTTCAACATGTAATGCACTTGTATGTATATGACAGCATTCAGAAAATCATTCATGTCATTAACTAAATCAAGCACAGTCATTAATGCACAAATTACTGTTTAACATTGTACGGAATATGTGGAAAAGTGCCAGTTGTCACATTCTCCGCCCGTTAAAAGAATTTCGTCCCGAAATTCAAGCTGTGTTATCGGTTGCAGGGGAGTTGTGAAACAAATACGGATATTTTGATTTGATTTGGTCTTTACGCTCCCAAGTAAACTCTGGGCCATGGCATGAATTCCAACGAACTTTGACAAGTTTAATACGACTTCATCGTTTCTGGTGGACTTTCCAGTCCGTAACCTTGACATGTTATTCAGTAAATTGGAGTTTGTCGTTAACGAGAATCTCGTCTGCGAGAATAACGACTGCTTCTTGTGTAGGGCTCTTTCTTGAGATTAGACACATGGAACGTGTTATGAACACTACTAAGCTCTTCTGAAAGCCTTAGTTTGTTTGCAACGATTCCGATCCTTTCCAGGATCTCGGAGGATCCAGTGTACCGTGGGTTCAAATTCCCATGCTTTCCAATTCGTACCACGCCTTCCCAAGGCGAGACTTTCAGTGAAACCATATTACCAACCTCAAATTCCAACGGTTTCCGCCACTTGTCGGCGTAACTCTTCTGTCTATCACGTGCTGACTTGATACGATCACGTATCTGAACGATCTTGTCCGTAGTTTCCCAAACCAACTCGGGGTCAATAAACCGTTTAATTCCGGTCTCCGCCTAATCACAACGGGGACCGTCACTTACGTCCATATGAGGCTTCAAACGGGGCGGCCTGAATGTTGGTGTGATAATTATTATTGTAGGAAAACTTCACCAAGGGTAGGTGAGTATCCTAACTCCCGCCAAAGTCCATCACACAAGCACATAACATGTCTTCCAAAGTCTGAATCGTCCGTTTACTCTGGTTGTTCGTTTGAGGGTGAAGGGTTGTGCTATGATTCAACTGTAAACCAAGCTCCTGTTAAGACGTCTGTCAAATCATTGACGCAACACAACCATCTCGGTCGGATATGATGGATACAGGTACTCCCTGACGTGCCACAGTCTCTCTGAGAGGTATTTTCTGCTAACTTCTTTGTGCTGTCTTTCTTACTGATAGGTACAAAGTGCGCAGACTTCGTGAGTCGATCGATAATCACCTAAATCATATCGTGTCCTCTTTGTGTTCTTGGTAGCCTTGTAATGAAGTCCATGGAGATCTGTTCCCACTTTCAGACGGGAATCTCCGGTTGTTGCAGTAACCCTGGCGGGTTCTGGTATTCTGCCTTAACTTTGGTGCAAGTAAGGCAGTTACCCACATATACAGCGATGTCGGCCTTTATCTTGGGGCACCAATACCAATCTTTTAAGTCTGGGCACATCTTGTCAGATCCAGGACGGATCGAATACCTCGACTTATGAGCTTCGTCCAAAATAAGTGCTCATAGATTGCCGAAGAATGGTGCCCAAATTCGTTCCACGAAATACATTGTTCCATCTTCCTTTGGAACCAATTATACTTCTATACCATGCAGTGCTCCGGCTCGTAGGTCTCTAGTTTAAGTGCTTCCTGCTGGGCATCACGAATCCGAATGGTGAGATCGGTTTGTATTCTCATCTCTAAGGCTCGCACCCTTAGAGGCTTTGCGCTTTCCTTACGACTCAAGGCGTCGGATACAACGTTTGCCTTACCCGGGTGATAACCGGTCTCACAATCATAATTATTCAACAGCTCGACCCATCGTCGCTGTCTCATGTTCAAATCCTTCTGATAAAAAATGTGCTGCAAGCTCTCATGGTCCATAAGGATCGTGCAACGAGCACCGTACAAGTAATGACGCCAGATCTTCAACGCGAAGATCACAGCACCTAGTTCAAGGTCGTGCGTCGTATAGTCCTTCTCATGCACCTTTAATTGACGTGACGCGTATGCGATGAATTTTTCCTGTTTCCTCAACACTCAGCCGGGACCTTGTCGAGACGCATCACAGCAGACCACGAAACCGTCAGTACCGTCGGGTAAAGATAAGATAGGTGCATCGCAGAGTTTATCCTTCAATATCTGCAAAGCTATTTCTTGTTTCTCTCCCCAATCAAACTTCTTATCCTTTTGGATTAGGGATGTTAGCGGCTGAGTAATACTTGAGAAATTCTCAAGGAATCATCTGTGATAGCCCGCTAACCCCAGAAATTGTCGTATCTTAGTTGGCGTCTTGGGGGTTTCCCAATTCTTGATCGCTTCGACCTTGGCAGGGTCAACATGAATTCCATTCTTTTTCACCACGTGACCTAAGAATTGCACCTCGCGAATCCAAAATTCGCACTTCGACAACTTTGCATATAACTGTTCTTTCTTCAAAAGCTCCAAGATAGCTCACAGATGTTGCTCATGACCTTCCTTGGTCTTTGAGCAAATAAGAATGTCGTCAATAAATATAATCACGACCTTATCCAGGTATGGCTTACACACCCGTTTCATGAGGTCTATAAATACTGCCGGTGCATTTGCTAAGCCTAAATGGCATGACAAGGAACTCGTAATGCCCAAAGCGAGTCCTAAAGGCCGTTTTAGGGATACTTTCATCTTGTGTCCTCAACTGGTGATATCCTGTCCTTAAGTCACTCTTGGAATAGTAGCGGGAACCTTGTAGTTGGTCAAACAAGTCATCAATTCTCGGTAAGGGGTACCGATTCTTGATGGTTAGTTGTTTAACTCCCTGTAACTTATACACAATACTTCTTCCTCACCAGTTCCAATTTCAAGATTTCCAACCTAGAACAATACCTTTTCCTCATCAGTTCTTTGATTTCCTCCTAGATCAGGTCGTATGTACATACGAAAACTGTTGTCCTTCTTCCTTTCCAATAACACTGGAGCTCCCCAGAGTAAGAAGTTTGGCCTGATAAGTTCCCTTATCTAGCAACTCTTGCAGTTGAGTCGAAAGTTCTTGCATCTCGGACGGAGTTAGTCGGTAAGGCGCCTTTGCCACTGGTGCCACTCCTATCACTAGATCTTTCCGAAACTCCGCTCGCCGCTGTGGAGGTAGTCCAGTCAAATCTTTGGGAAAGACTTCTGGAAATTCCTTTATAAAGGGGATGTCTTCTAATCTTGGTTCCTTGGTCTCCTTGTCGACAATATGAGCAAGGAAGGCTATGCAGCCTTTTCGGAGACACTTCTGCGCCATCATAATCAATGTGGGATGTCACAGTCTTCTATCTTATGAGGCCCAGCATCCTCGCATCAACTGTATGAGGGTCGTGTACTACAAGTGTTTCATCATTCGCAAGGGGATGCGAACGATTTTCTCATGACAGACAACTTCAGCTCCATTCTTGGATACCCAATCCATGCCGACTACAACATCAAAACTTCCTAAACCAACTGGTAGCAGGTCAATAGAAAACTTTTGTTCTCCAAGTTCAAGTGTACAACCCTAAATAACTCCATCCTCTTCGACTAAATTCCATCTGCTAACTCTATAGAGTATGGGATGTCTAGTTTACGTGTCTCTAGAGCAAGTAGGTTCTAAATTCTATCGATACAAGGCTAAAGTCGGTGCCAGTATAAATTAAAATGGATGCATAGTGTTGGTTTATACAGAACGTTACCGTTGCTACATTCAGGTCCTGGCGCGCCTTGGGTGCTCCTTTCGTAACAAATGCTCCCACGAACTTTATTTTTCTTCGGGCAGTCCTTCCGTTAGTGTCCTTTGTCACCACATCCGTAGCAACCTTTGCCCTTGTCGTTTCCATTACTGCTCTGCTCCCTACTATCGCTCTGGTTTCTATTACTGTCCTGTCTCCCGTTCCTACGCCCCGTGCCAGACCAGCACTGCCTCCTTGCTATGCCCGGTCTTGCCACAACTTCTACACCTATGAGCCCTGCACGGACCAGTGTGATGATAACCACACCTGTTACACTTTGGTAATTCTCCTTGGTAGTTTTTATCACATGCCTTAGTTGTGGTCATGGATGCCTTGACTGTCCTAGTCGCAGCGTTTTCCTCATGTTTGTCGCTTGGCTTAAAGTCTTGCTTGTAATGCGTATACTTAATCTTATTCCTATCCAAAGAAGACTCCACATGTGTCTTCTCTTTTACTGGACGTTTTTTCGAATTCCCTATCATTATTCTGCCCTTGGCAGAACCTAGGGCATGAGTTATCGCCTGAGCGATTCCCAATATGATTTCTCTTATTCCGCCGTTGTTTGCAGTGTTGCTTGCTTCGTATTGGATGATTGCTTCAGCAACTTGTTGGTTCCACAGAGCCTCAAGCTCAGCTCTTGTTGCAGGTAAAGGTCCTGATTAGATTCGGCCAGTGTTTCCTTCGCTGTGGTTCCATGTGCTTCTCATGTATAAAACACATCGACGAAATTAACATTTATTTTGGAATAAATGTTGTTGCCTATGTGTGAAAACAAGCTTATTCTTCGTGCACCATAAGTTACAAGGTAGGGTAATTCCTAATGATGCTTATGTAAACCTTCCCACCTTAATCATCTCATCATTGTAGCGAGGTAAAATGAGTCGCAACAAAATATTGCTAAGGGTACATCGACTTTTACATACGCCATATCAACTTGTTGCAATTAGTCTTGCGTAGAAAACCTCCTCGGAGTCACCTTACTCCGATTGATGCAAGCCATCCAGTGCTATATAAAATACGGTGAGGCCTTCCCTTCACCTTGTTCCTTGTTTATTCCTTAAGTTTCCGACTCTTCCATAGTCTTTACTTTTACAAAAACGGGCACACTTCCCAAAGGATGGGGTTGTGCATTATTACCACGTGTAGGAGGGGGGTGATAGTGGAAACACCGAAGTAAGGTCGTGAGGGTACATAACTACTTCCTCGGGACCGAATTGTGTTTTACAGCAAACGTGGAGCAGTTTCAAGGGTGTGAATGCACTACCCTAACGATGGGGTGCACTACGGGATAGAGAGTGCGGAGGTACTGTTAGAGGTGTAGATCGAGAAGAATCTTCTTGCATGTGTCTTCCATGTGCCTAAATGGAACAACAATCTATTGAGAATACCGAGTGGTTACTTCCGCCCTTATAATATGTGTTCTATACTTCATGGTTCTCGATTGTCCAATATAAGGAGGACCCCTTTGCCACACTGGGTTGTGCGACGCATACATTGATTTGGCTTGGGTTCCATGAGTCCCAATATGGTTGGCCTAGTCTTCCTGAATGTCGAATAGAGTGTGGTAAATAATTTACACCACAGCTCGTGCCATGCTACCTCCTTGGGGTAAAGCGGATGTCAAAGGATGGGGTCTTATCATAGCATCTATAATGGATAAGTTTGGGGTGTCATAAGTACTGTACAAATTCATACGTAAGTATCCAGCAGTGTTGAGGTAAATCTTTCCTGAGCGTTAGCCATCTTCTCATGCTTAGATATCGGATCTCATACGACTCGTACTACAGGTAGAAGTGTTAAGTGTCACACCCCTTTCTGCGACGGAAGCAGGAGGTGTGATCATGAAAGGTTCTCATTGCATACGAAGAGTAAACATACTACATGCTCAAAAATATCTTCAAATATTACATTACTGAAAACATATGTCAAGTGCTTACAACACGAGATAACGTATTGTCTTAAAAGTCACAACTTTATTTAAAGATAAACAAAGCGACATCCACGAGCATGAGTAAGACCACGCGCACATCCATCCTAGTTACCTGAAATACATGTGAGTTTTTGGAAAAACGTCAACATAAAGTTGGTGTGAATTCATGCAATTTTTGTATTTCACGTTTGTATACTTTGTATGAAAACATAATTTGTATTTTGTATAAATCAAGTCTTTTGTGTACACCACGTACTCATGTATAAATCAAATATTTCTGTATGTATCAAGTGTTAATGGGTTGCAAAGCCATTAACATGTGACACGACATAGGAAGTCACCAAACCATAGGCATTTTTCTGTAGTCGATTAACGACTGAGACACAAAAACACTGCTTGGTAAAAGAGTGGCCAAGAGTGGGGCTGCCCGGAAACCCATTAGATCTAACCTTTTGTTCTGCGGTCTTAGTATGTACACGATTAATGGTGCTTATGGTACCCTATTCGTGACACGATTTCTCGTATCATTCTTGTATCCATCATACCATTTGTAAACATTGTAATATTTGTAACATGTATTTCACCCCCGAAGGTATAAAACTGAAAACAGTTAAAAGAAAAGGGGGAGCATGAACTCACAACTTTGCGTTCCTTGCGTCGTAAACTTCACCGGATTTGCTTAATTAACGTCGTAACCTATACGCGTTTTCTTAACGTTAGTCACTAGACTTGCGTCGCACAAGTACAGTCACTCTCTTTTGTATATATTCTTGTGTTAAAAATATTCTATATTTTTAACTACGTATCTTACTTATATTATTTTCTCTAAAATAAATATAAGTCTTTTGTGTTTTGCACTTCGCACCCGAATTATGTATCTTGTATTTTGTATGTGTATTTTTTTATGTTTATACTCCTCATGAGTATTTAGTGAATTTTTAAGTCTTAATACACTAGCACGTATAACACATACTATACACACTTAGCACAAAAGTTGGTGATAAAATAATATATATTTTTTCTCTCAAAAATATACATACTTATATCCATTTTTATTCTTGAAGAAATCCTCATTTCTTATCACCAAAAATTAGGGAAACCTTGGTAATATTTTTAAGCACATTTTTAGGGAATAAGTTTCTTAAAAACTTATATTTTCTAAGTGTCAAAATTTATAAAAATTTTGACAGAGTTTCCCCTAAAAATGGAGGTTTCCCATGTTTTCAAAACATGTGTTTATTTTCTTTTAAATCGTCAACAATTTCCTCATTCAACAATAAACAATATTCAACTAGTTAAAGTAGATATAATCGCAGAAATACATGAACTTGTGGTTTTTCCAAAATAGGTAGTATCTTTCCATTATTTTTAGTGGATCTTTGTATAGATCAACTTCGTTTCTTGAAAGTCTCGTTTTTAAAGAAGTTACATCTTTACAACTTCCGGTCAACATTTACAAAAATAGTTATTTTGTCGAAACTTTGTGTTACACAAGTGTTTACACACTCGTGTGTTTGCTAAAATCATTCTTTTTCATGTAAGATCCGGCTTTAGAAAATATGATTTCTTGAACACTTGGTCCTTTGAAAGTACCGCTTGTAGATACGTGGATCTACTAGTTTTAAACACTATTTCACAAGCAAAATCGCTTTTACACAAGTTCATGATTCGTCTGTGGTAGAGTTTCATCCTTTAACCCTTGTTACTTCCAAAACAACCTTATGTCATGATCCATGATCATGACCAACCCGGGTTAAATGACGATCCGAGCTACCACAACATAGATCGGGTCCAAATAATCACACAAATCAATTACTACAAGATTTACACAACATTCAAGCTTTTAACCACCATTACTAGCATTTTTAGTAGACTTTTATGTATCAACTTGTATGTTTACGAGTTTTAGCCGTTACATAACATTTTAACCACTTCAAAATAGTTCGAGAGTGTGATTCAAGCAACTTACTACTAGCTCGAGGCTAGGGAAGAATCTAGACGCAAAATGAGTGGATAAAAGCAATAGAGTGAGGTCCTTCGTCTTCCGAATGCACCAAGCCTCCTTATACGTGATCCTTAACGCTTGTGTGGACTTGGAATGTGAAGATCAAAACTCAAAAATGGATGGTTGATATAGGGGTGTTCGGCCGAAGCTTCTTTAGAGAGAGAGAGAGAGTGTTTTTGAGTGGTGAAATGTGATAAAGAGAATGATATGTAAACTCTAGTTCTTATAGACAATTACAAGTTCTTTAACCATGAGTCCAAGTGTTCCCTTGATATTAAACATTAGTGATTAAATTAATCACAAAGGTACAAGGGTGTCCCCCAAGGGGACGGTTTGGTTAGAGGGGGGGGGGGTCCCTAGTTCAAATCCAACCATCTAGTTAGTTAATAGTTAGGTTAATCTAGGTTAGTTAAGTGATTAACCCGGTTAATAGTGTGTTGTGCTTTATCGCGGGTGTTAGGGTATTCAGGGACCCTAACTGGCTCAGAAAGAGATAAACAATGTTATTGGCAATATTTTTATGTTCCGGGTAAAGTCCGGTTGTTCGGTTACATACCGATTCGTTAAAGTGCTAAATTGCACCTTTTAGTGTTTAATAAGTATCTTTTTATAACACTATCGATTCCCAACACTTAGGGAAATATTCTGGATAATAAAACGACATTTCTGCAAAATATTCATATGTCTAAATGCTGAATTATTGCTGAATTATATAAATTCTGCACTTAAAGTGCGTTTCGGGTGCTTTTTAGTGCTTAATTTTGCTTTCGCATTGCATATATATTAAACCCTTGTATGTACTCTTGGGTTTTAATGCAATCTTGTTGTCGGACCTACACCTAGGCTCCAATTTTATTGTCTGACTGCTTTCTGCAGTTCTGTTGACACAGTGTGTCTTACCGGTGAGTTTACTAGTATTTTTGACGCAACGCTCTCGTTTATGCATAAAGCAATATTTTGTAGTATACAACGTGCATGAATTCACTTGTTTAGTATGTGTTCAGACAATGCTGACAATTAACTCATAATTGCAGTCATTAAGCAATAATTAATGTGTACGGAAATTACCGGTTTGGGCCAGTTGTCACAGTCTCCCCCCGTTAAAAGAATTGCGTCCCGAAATTCAGGCTGAACTAACTCTCGCTGGAGTCTTCTTGAATAGGTGGGGATACTTTTTCTTGAACTGGTCTTCACGTTCCCATGTGTACTCGGGTCCGTGCTTAGAGCTCCAACGTACTTTGACAAGTTTTACGCTGCTCCTCCTGGTCTTGTTGACTTTCCAGTCGGTAACCTCAACGGGTTTTTCTGTAAATCGGAGGGCTTCATCAATATGCGCTTCATCCATTGGGATGATCACGCTTTCTTGTGTTGGACTCTTCTTCAGGTTGGATACATGAAACGTATCATGTACTCCATTAAGTTCTTCCGGTAACTCCAATTTGTATGCCACGGTACCAATTCTCTTCAATATTCTGAATGGTCCGATGTATCTTGGATTCAGCTTTCCACGCTTTCCAAATCTGACTACGCCCTTCCAAAGTGAGACTTTTAACAACACTTTGTCTCCCACCTTGAATTCTACTGATTTCCTTTTTGGATCAGCGTAGCTCTTTTGTCGATCTCGAGCCGCCTTAATGCACTCTCGGATCTGCGCAATCTTGTCGGTTGTCTCTTGTACAAGTTCAGGACCAACCATACGCTTATCTCCAGCATCTGCCCAACATAAGGGCGATCGGCATTTGCGGCCATACAGAGCTTCGAACGGCGCGGCTTTTATGCTCGTATGATAGCTGTTATTGTAGGAAAACTCAACTAAAGGTAGATGAGTATCCCAGCTGCCGCCTAGATCCATGACACATGCGCGGAGCATATCTTCTAACGTTTGTATAGTCCGTTCGCTCTGGCCGTCTGTTTGCGGATGGAATGCCGTGCTTAGATCTAACTGAGATCCAAAGGCTTCCTGAAATGATTGCCAGATTCTCGAGACAAAGCGTCCATCTCTGTCTGAAATGATTGAGATTGGCATTCCATGACGTGCCACAATTTCTCTTAAGTATATTTCTGCAAGCTTTCCAGTGCTATCCTTCTCTCGGATTGGTAGGAAATGCGCAGACTTCGTCAATCGATCAACTATTACCCATATCATATCGTGCCCTCTCGGGGTCCTGGGTAATTTCGTTATGAAGTCCATCGAGATTTGTTCCCACTTCCACACGGGAATCTCTGGTTGTTGTAGTAGGCCGGACGGTTTCTGATATTCTGCCTTAACCTTAGCACAGGTTAGGCATTTTCCAACATAGACAGCAACGTCGCTCTTGAGTCTCGGCCACCAATAGTATTCTTTCAAATCTTGATACATTTTATCTGATCCTGGATGGATCGAGTATCTCGATTTATGCGCTTCATTAAGGATGACTTCTCGTATGCCACCATAGAGTGGAACCCAAATACGCTTCTTGGAGTATAAGGCTCCCTTCTTCGTTTGGCACCATGTATTTCAGCATACCCCGTAGGTATTCAGCTTTACGGTTCTCTCCTTTAAGAGCTTCTTGTTGTGCATCACGAATGCGTGCAGTGAGGTTCGTTTGAATCGTCATTTCCAATGCTCGAACCCTTAGGGTCTTAACCCTTTCTTTTCGGCTCAACGCGTCCGCTACAACGTTTGCCTTTCCAGGATGGTACTTAATCTCACAGTCATAATCATTCAGCAGCTCAACCCAACGTCGCTGGCGCATATTCAATTCCTTCTGATCAAATATGTGTTGTAAGCTTTTGTGATCTGTGAAGATTGTACATCGAGTACCATATAAATAATGTCGCCAAATCTTCAAGGCGAATACCATTGCACCCAGCTCCAGGTCGTGAGTGGTATAATTTCTCTCGTGAACCTTCAGTTGTCTTGAAGCATAAGCGATGACTTTTTGGCGTTGCATGAGCACGCAACCCAAGCCTTGTCGTGAGGTGTCGCAGTATACCACGAAGTCTTCAGTGCCCTCGGGTAACGATAGTATCGGTGCATCGCAGAGCTTGTTCTTAAGTAGCTGAAAGGCTTCTTCTTGTTTGTGACCCCAATCGTATTTCTTGTCCTTCTGAGTAAGGGTTGTTAGCGGTTGAGCTATCTTTGAGAAATTCTCGATGAATCGTCGGTAATAGCCCGCTAAGTCCAAAAACTGTCGAACTTCAGTTGGGGTCTTGGGAGCTTCCCAATTCTTTATTGCTTCAATCTTGGACGGGTCTACATGAATGCCCTTCTCATTCACCACGTGACCAAGAAATTGTACTTCGCGAATCCAGAACTCGCATTTCGAGAACTTTGCATAAAGTTTCTCTTTCTTCAGTAGTTCCAGAATAGTTCTGAGATGTTGCTCATGCTCTTCTTTCGTTCGCGAGTAAATCAGGATATCATCGATAAATACAATCACGAATTTATCGAGATATGGTTTGCATACGCGGTTCATTAGATCCATAAAGACCGCTGGTGCGTTCGTCAATCCGAATGGCATCACAAGAAATTCGTAGTGCCCATAGCGTGTTCTGAATGCAGTCTTTGGCACGCTTTCATCTTGGATTCTCAGCTGATGGTATCCAGATCGAAGGTCGATCTTGGAATAGTAGCTTGATCCTTGCAGTTGATCAAACAAGTCATCAATCCTCGGTAGCGGATACCGATTCTTGATTGTGAGCTTGTTCAGTTCCCTGTAATCGATACACATCCGCAGTGATCCGTCCTTCTTCTTCACGAATAATACTGGAGCTCCCCAGGGTGAGAAGCTTGGCCTTATGAATCCTTTATCCAACAACTCCTGAAGCTGTGTAGATAATTCTTGCATTTCGGATGGCGCAAGTCGATATGGAGCCTTGGCTACAGGAGCGGCTCCTGGAACCAAGTCTATGTGGAATTCTACTTGTCGTTGCGGAGGTAGTCCTGGCAGATCTTCAGGGAACACATCAGGAAATTCCTTCACCACAGGAATGTCTTCGAGTTTTGGCTCCACAGCCTTCGTATCTACAACGTGTGCTAGGAAAGCAACACATCCTTTCCTTAAGCACTTCTGTGCCTTCATACAACTGATGATTCGTAGAGGCGCGTTTCGTCTTTCTCCATGTACGATGAGAGTTTCATCATTCGTCAGAGGGATGCGAATGATTTTCTCATGACAAATGACTTCAGCTTTGGTCTTGGACAACCAGTCCATTCCGACCACTACATCGAAGCTACCTAATTGAATAGGTAAGAGGTCGATGCTAAATCTTCGTTCACCAAGTTCTAGCGTGCAGCCTCTAACAACTTCGCTCGATTCAACAAGTTTACCATTGGCTAGTTCTATGGAATAAGGAATTTCTAATCTACTAGGTTCTATTCCAAGTATGCGTTTAAATTCCACAGACATGAAACTATAATCGGCGCCAGTGTCGAATAATATGGATGCAAAGTGATTGTTAATGAGGAACGTACCGTTGACCACATTAGGGTCCTCGCGTGCGTCCCTTGCTCCAATCACAAATGCTCGAGCCTGAGCCTTGTTTCCTTCTGGGCAATCCTTCATGAAATGATCTTTGCTTCCACATCTGAAGCATCCTTGGTTTCGCCCATTCCCGTTACCAGCACCATTTCCATTTCCACCATTGTTCCTATCATCAGCCCCATTACGATTTCCATTCCCGTTCCTCTTACTCCAGCAGTCTTCAGTGCGGTGACCCAACTTTCCACACTTGTCACACTTTGAGATGCGACAAGCTCCCTCGTGGTGGCGTTTACACCGATGGCATTTGGGCAAGGTGCCCAGGTATCCCCTTGCTGGTGCGTCGTTCATGGCTGCAAGAGGTTTCACCCCTTGAGGCGGGTTAGGGTCACGCTTCTTGTTGGAACCTTTGTTGTTACGAGTTGCTTGATTCAAGTTTGCATATTTCCTTTTCTTGTCGCCAGACGACTCAGCATGCGTCTCGGCATTTTCGGTTGGGTTCAGTGATAGCGTCTTCATTCGAACACAATTTTCAGTAAGGCTGACAGCCAGAGTTACAGCCTCGGTGATTGTTTGTGGTTTGGCCGACGTCACCATGCCACGAAACTCTGAGGCCACTCCCCAAATGTAGCGTTCAACACGCTTGAATTCGGGAGTCACCATGTAGGGAAGCACTCTGGACAGATCGTGGAACCTTCGAGTATAACCATTAATGTCAGCACCCTCCATGGTCAAGTGCCAGAACTCCGTCTCCAGTCTTTGGAGTTCAGCACGAGAGCAGTACTTCTCTCTCATTCTTTCCTTCAGTTCCTCCCAAGTTAAGCCATAAGCGGCATCATCGCCCAAGGTTTGGACTTGCAGGTTCCACCAAGTCAGAGCTTCATCGACAAACAACCCAGTAGCAAAGGTGACTTGTTGATCCGCGGTACACTTGCTCATGCGGATAGTAGCTTCAGTCTTCTCCGTCCAGGGTACAAAGGCTACTGCACCTCCTGTGCCGTCATAGTTCATCGGCTTGCAGTCGAGGAACTGCTTGAAAGTGCAGCCTTGAGCTGTGTTGCCTCCAGATGAATCTCCATGCCCGTTACGTCTAGCATTGCTTGGTCCTCCACTGTCTTGAGTTCGGTTCGCCTCGTACTGGGCGATAGCAGCGGAGATCCTTTCTTCCAGTAGAGCTTCCAGCTCTTCGGCAATTCTTGGCAGTGGGGGAGGAGGAGGTTGGTCACGAGCGTTCACAGCTCTTCTGGGTGCCGTGTTCTGACGAACACAACCCATTAGGTTTAGGCATTTGTTTGATATCGTCATAGTAGCATATATATTCACAGGTATATATACCACGTAAGTGTCATCAAACAATTATTACTCCAACAGAGTACTTAGTAGGCTTGCACTGAGGGGATCTATACGTGACAAGACTTGCTGTGGTTTCTGTGCACTGAATTCCATAATTATGTATGCATCCATAATTACGTAACTCCTTGCACAGTCCGCACAGTTCGTTTCATCCTCGTATTTCTTCCTTCAGATGGGCCATTGCTTTTAGATAAAGTCACGTATACTTGTGACACTCTACTTCTAGTACATGCTAATTATCACACATAATTGCAAGTAATTTCTAGTCAACGACAAGTGCTACACAAGTGCACTCTAAGTCTCGTAGTGTCTTTTCTAGACTCATGTAGACAGTTTCAGGCAGTGGATATCGCGGGACGTTTTATGCAATGAAAACTCTTTGAAAATTGTTTTCGTGAAAGGATCCTAGAGATTGTAGACTAGACTCGAGAAGGAATCCTGGTTCACTACAATCGCAGCTCTGATACCAATCTGTCACACCCCTTTCTGCGGCGGAAGCACGAGGTGTGATCATGAAAGGTTCTCATTGCATACGAAGAGTAAACATACTACATGCTCAAAAATATCTTCAAATATTACATTACTGAAAACATATGTCAAGTGCTTACAACACGAGATAACATATTGTCTTAAAAGTCACAACTTTATTTAAAGATAAACAAAGCGACATCCACGAGCATGAGTAAGACCACGCGCACATCCATCCTAGTTACCTGAAATACATGTGAGTTTTTGGAAAAACATCAACATAAAGTTGGTGTGAATTCATGCAATTTTTGTATTTCACGTTTGTATACTTTGTATGAAAACATAATTTGTATTTTGTATAAATCAAGTCTTTTGTGTACACCACGTACTCATGTATAAATCAAATATTTCTGTATGTATCAAGTGTTAATGGGTTGCAAAGCCATTAACATGTGACACGACATAGGAAGTCACCAAAGCATAGGCATTTTTCTGTAGTCGATTAACGACTGAGACACAAAAACACTGCTTGGTAAAAGAGTGGCCAAGAGTGGGGCTGCCCGGAAACCCATTAGATCTAACCTTTTGTTCTACGGTCTTAGTATGTACACGATTAATGGTGCTTATGGTACCCTATTCGTGACACGATTTCTCGTATCATTCTTGTATCCATCATACCATTTGTAAACATTGTAATATTTGTAACATGTATTTCACCCCCGAAGGTATAAAACTGAAAACAGTTAAAAGAAAAGGGGGAGCATGAACTCACAACTTTGCGTTCCTTGCGTCGTAAACTTCACCGGATTTGCTTAATTAACGTCGTAACCTATACGCGTTTTCTTAACGTTAGTCACTAGACTTGCGTCGCACAAGTACAGTCACTCTCTTTTGTATATATTCTTGTGTTAAAAATATTCTATATTTTTAACTACGTATCTTACTTATATTATTTTCTCTAAAATAAATATAAGTCTTTTGTGTTTTGCACTTCGCACCCGAATTATGTATCTTGTATTTTGTATGTGTATTTTTTTATGTTTATACTCCTCATGAGTATTTAGTGTATTTTTAAGTCTTAATACACTAGCACGTATAACACATACTATACACACTTAGCACAAAAGTTGGTGATAAAATAATATATATTTTTCTCTCAAAAATATACATACTTATATCCATTTTTATTCTTGAAGAAATCCTCATTTCTTATCACCAAAAATTAGGGAAACCTTGGTAATATTTTTAAGCACATTTTTAGGGAATAAGTTTCTTAAAAACTTATATTTTCTAAGTGTCAAAATTTATAAAAATTTTGACAGAGTTTCCCCTAAAAATGGAGGTTTCCCATGTTTTCAAAACATGTGTTTATTTTCTTTTAAATCGTCAACAATTTCCTCATTCAACAATAAACAATATTCAACTAGTTAAAGTAGATATAATCACAGAAATACATGAACTTGTGGTTTTTCCAAAATAGGTAGTATCTTTCCATTATTTTTAGTGGATCTTTGTATAGATCAACATCGTTTCTTGAAAGTCTCGTTTTTAAAGAAGTTACATCTTTACAACTTCCGGTCAACATTTACAAAAATAGTTATTTTGTCGAAACTTTGTGTTACACAAGTGTTTACACACTCATGTGTTTGCTAAAATCATTCTTTTTCATGTAAGATCCGGCTTTAGAAAATATGATTTCTTGAACACTTGGTCCTTTGAAAGTACCGCTTGTAGATACGTGGATCTACTAGTTTTAAACACTATTTCACAAGCAAAATCGCTTTTACACAAGTTCATGATTCGTGTGTGGTAGAGTTTCATCCTTTAACCCTTGTTACTTCCAAAACAACCTTATGTCATGATCCATGATCATGACCAACCCGGGTTAAATGACGATCCGAGCTACCACAACATAGATCGGGTCCAAATAATCACACAAATCAATTACTACAAGATTTACACAACATTCAAGCTTTTAACCACCATTACTAGCATTTTTAGTAGACTTTTATGTATCAACTTGTATGTTTACGAGTTTTAGCCGTTACATAACATTTTAACCACTTCAAAATAGTTCGAGAGTGTGATTCAAGTAACTTACTACTAGCTCGAGGCTAGGGAAGAATCTAGACGCAAAATGAGTGGATAAAAGCAATAGAGTGAGGTCATTCGTCTTCCGAATGCACCAAGCCTCCTTATACGTGATCCTTAACGCTTGTGTGGACTTGGAATGTGAAGATCAAAACTCGAAAATGGATGGTTGATATAGGGGTGTTCGGCCGAAGCTTCTTTAGAGAGAGAGAGAGTGTTTTTGAGTGGTGAAATGTGATAAAGAGAATGATATGTAAACTCTAGTTCTTATAGACAATTACAAGTTCTTTAACCATGAGTCCAAGTGTTCCCTTGATATTAAACATTAGTGATTAAATTAATCACAAAGGTACAAGGGTGTCCCCCAAGGGGACGGTTTGGTTAGAGAGGGGGGGGGGTCCCTAGTTCAAATCCAACCATCTAGTTAGTTAATAGTTAGGTTAATCTAGGTTAGTTAAGTGATTAACCCGGTTAATAGTGTGTTGTGCTTTATCGCGGGTGTTAGGGTATTCAGGGACCCTAACTGGCTCAGAAAGAGATAAACAATGTTATTGGCAATATTTTTATGTTCCGGGTAAAGTCCGGTTGTTCGGTTACATACCGATTCGTTAAAGTGCTAAATTGCACCTTTTAGTGTTTAATAAGTATCTTTTTATAACACTATCGATTCCCAACACTTAGGGAAATATTCTGGATAATAAAACGACATTTCTGCAAAATATTCATATGTCTAAATGCTGAATTATTGCTGAATTATATAAATTCTGCACTTAAAGTGCGTTTCGGGTGCTTTTTAGTGCTTAATTTTGCTTTCGCATTGCATATATATTAAACCCTTGTATGTACTCTTGGGTTTTAATGCATTCTTGTTGTCGGACCTACACCTAGGCTCCAATTTTATTGTCTGACTGCTTTCTGCAGTTCTGTTGACACAGTGTGTCTTACCGGTGAGTTTACTAGTATTTTTGACGCAACGCTCTCGTTTATGCATAAAGCAATATTTTGTAGTATACAACGTGCATGAATTCACTTGTTTAGTATGTGTTCAGACAATGCTGACAATTAACTCATAATTGCAGTCATTAAGCAATAATTAATGTGTACGGAAATTACCGGTTTGGGCCAGTTGTCACATTAAGTGCGAAGCAGGCATAGGCAGACTTCCTACCTTGTGGAGTATCATAGTAACCATCTCGGTTAATGTTCTACTGGGTGGGGATTTGGAACAATATAGGAATTCCAAATAGATAGTGATCATTTGCTTGACCCGCAGAGTCCACCAGGATTTCCATGCACTACAAGTTGTTATTACGTTGGCCACCGTAATAATAAATTGTCTTGCATGGTCATCTTAATTTTCCCTCGTTCAAGCAGACGATCCGCCAGAGAGGGGACATTACTGTCCTCATACCTTCAACATAGAATGGACCTTTATGATGGTCCACGCGCCAACGTCCGTTGTTATGCGTGAAATGGCACAATGCTTAGGCAGATTAGGAATAAGGAGGGTTCCTAGCATTAGTAGTTGGAGGGGCACCTTCAGGATGAGGATCCCATCTTTTTTGTCTGGAAAAGAGTGTCGTCCGTCTTGTTTCGTAGATGCCTCAGGGACCTCGTCCCATTGATAAGGTTGCTGTCCAAGGTTGCCTCCTCCGCCTCGCCGTCACTACCGTAGTCAGGCACCTTCGCATTCGAGAGGGAAGAACAACCATCTTCTACGGAATCAAGCTCAGGGTCTTGTTTAGTAATTACCTCAGTCATGAGCTCCGCAATAAACGCGAGGTCGATAGTAGCATTGTGCGAGTCAAGAACAGTAATAGAATTCGAAGTCGAAGGTATCTCGTTACCATCAATAATAATCCCATACGTATATATGCACATATATTAATAGATAATAATGTTACTTAGTATATACAAGCAAATAAATGCAAGATGTCACATATAACTCTCGTTTGTTCTTTCGGGGCGGGGGGTCATTTTGTCTTTAGCAAGTCTATCCCACATGGACTGACTGTACCTCAATTGGCACATTAGTCAGGGTATTCCCTTCCCTACTAATGTCCTTGCTTTATCTTTGCTTTGTCTTTCCCTTGAAAAATGTTCGACTCATGGATCTTGGCGCTTTTTGTAAATGCAATGAAAAATATTTTGTGAAAATGTTTTTCGTGAGAGAATCCTAGTGATTGTAGTCTAGACTCGAGAAGTAATCCTAGTTCAGTACAATCAAAGCTCTGATACCAAACTGTCACACCCTGACTTTTGCGAAAGCGTATGATGTGTGACTTGCTCAATATCATTGCATTCAATTATAATAAACAACTATATGATTAAAAATGATGTTCATCCATTCATAGGTTTGAAATGTTACAACATAAGTCATTAAAGTTTCAACCAAAATCATCAAGTTATGTTACAAAACAAAGTGGATGACATCTAAACTTGAAATTTACATCCTGAAAACCACACCAGCACCCAAAATCCATCTTGTTTCCTGAAATACATGTAATTTTGAAAACATCAACAAAAGTTGAGCGAGTTCATGTGTTTCTATATGAGTTCGAATAATCTTGTAAACATCTATAAGTATGCCTTTTGTAAACCGGTATGAAATCGTCTATGAACAGATCATTATTGTGTAGCTAAGACATTAATATGTGTGCAATGGCATAGAAAGGCTCAAACCTAGCGGATTTTGTACCGGGCCTCCGGCTGGAAGACATAGTCACCACCTTCGGCCACTTCCGCCCCAGGGGTGGGGCTCACAACACCAAAATAGATCTATCACTCATGCCCCGCGGTCCTTATACACGGATTAATGGTCTTAAGTGTGCACCTACTCATTCACATGATCTAACAGTTCATTCCTTAGCTAACCATACCATTTGTAAACATTTGTAACATGTATTTCACCCCCGCAGTTATAAAACTGAAAACAGTTGAAAGAAAAGGGGGACATGAACTCACAAGTTTGCGTCCTGCTGTCTCGTATACTCAAAGGGTTCACTTCCTGGGTCGTATCACTACCTACACACGTGGTATGTTTAATTAGACGCTTAGGTCGTGTGACGACTCTTAGTCTTAGTTGTTCATTAAGACTTATTTTGGAATTTGTGTATTTGAGTTATACGATTGATGTGCATTATATAATTCCCAATTATATAATTATTAGTTAAAAAAAATTATTTAACTTAAACTATTTTTATTCCATCATTAGAAATATTGTCAAAACAATATATTTTTAACCCGGTTTATTATGTATTTCAACATATGTATTCTTCAAATGTAGGTACACTAGTACTTGTGTATTCTTATACTTGTGTATTTGTGCATTTTGCCAAGTATCGGTGGTGTATTCTGGTGTGTATTTTATACGTTTGTGAATACGTATTTTCTTGTATTTATTAAGTATTTTATACTTAATCTTGTATTTAATTTTCCGGAATATTATTTTTTATCAACTAAAAATTACCAATTAATATTCTTAAATTATATGTATTTTAAGAAAAAAAAATTAGAAAATTATTTATAAACTTTACTTAGCAAAAATAAATATACTTTCATATAACCTCAAAAATAGTATATATTTTTAAGATTAGTTTTAGAAATTATATATTCCTAATTTTCACCCATGAATAATATATCCTTAACTTGTTTAAGAAAATATATATTCTAATTGTTTTAAGAAAATATATATTTTTCTCCACTAAAAATAATATATTTTCTATTTGGCAAAATATGATATATTTTGTATCACTTGTAAAAATCATATTTTCCGTTTCTTTGTTTTCCAAAATACCGTTTGTTATACTAGTCGAGTTACGAATTTATTTCCGGAATTTATATATTTATATGTCCATAGTCCTTGTCCGGTTTGTCCAATATTCGGGTATAATTTATATACTTGTTTTCTTGGAATTTTGGTAATATTTTGTATTACAATTTTGGTATTTTGGTGTATTATATTATTTTCAAGTTCCTAAAATAATATAACTAATACACATAATATACAAGTAGCACACAAATTGTGACATCTAAATATATTTTCCTAAATATATACTTAGTCATTTTTATTTATCAAAAACAAACCTCCAATGTTTGTAATTTTTATAATAAAAATTATGGCAAATTTTTATATGAAAACCATGATCAAAATTTACTTATAAACACTTGTTTAAAAATATTTTTCTAAGTGTTTAATTTCTACAAAAATTTTGCCATAGTTTCCCCTTAAAAATGGAGGTTTCCATGGTTTAAAAGAATATCATTTTCTTTTAAAATCATCATCAATCATCAACAATTCATTCAAGACTTACCATGAGCTAAAAATATGAAATTTACACTATGACATGAACTTGAAATTTTGTAAAAATTTGTAGTAACTTAACATGTTGTTAAGTAAGTTTAGTTACCCCTAAAAACATGGTTATTTGTTTATAAATCTCATTCTTGTAAATTTTAGTCTTTCACAACTTACATGATGATTTTCTAAAAATACATCTTTTTGTATTCTTCTTGTTACCAATGCTTTTCTAGTCTTGTTTTAACACTAAAAACATGTTTAACTTCTTTAAAAACCATGATCATGTAAATCTTGTAAATAACTTTGGTTTCTTGAAAAGATTATTTTTGAAATCATCCATTTTCAAGACTTATATCATGCATCAATAATCATCATACACAAAATCAAGCTTATATTCAAGGTCATGTTCCGCATAAAGGATGATCACTATGATTTTCACAAGATTCATCCTCATACTTGCTAGATCATGCGTTTAATCACAATCTAACAAGCTTCTTATGATGATCAACATCATAAATACAAGAAATCAACAATCAAGTTTCACACATACACTAAATCAACTTAGATTTCAAGTTATTAAGCTTTATGTGAATGATCATCTTTGTGTTTCTTTGAGTTTCTTAAGATTAACAAGTTACATAATCTTTTAACCACTAAAATGAGAGGTAAAATCAAGTTGTGAGGAGCTTACTACTAGCACAATGGCTAGGGAAGAAATCAAGATGAAGATGATGATGAAGAAGGTGGATAAAAGCTCTTGGTGAAGGTCCTTCAAGTTCCAATGCTTCCAAGCTTCCTAACTATGCTTATTACACCTTAGGATATGCTTAGAATGGATGGAAGATGATTGAAAATGGTGGTAAGGGTAGGAGTGCTTGGGGCCGTGAGTTAGGGGAGAAGAAGAAGGAGCTCATGTTGTGAAAATTGTTAAGTGATTAGTATGTTAAGGCCTCATGGTTTATAAGAACAAGTTTCCAACATTTGATTATCTCTTGGTCACTATGTTCCTAAACATCTCAACAAATCAAATAAAATATAAGAAGGAAATCACAAGTGGGTCCCCTATGTTGGAACCGTGAATTAGAGGGTGGGGGGGGGTCTAGTTGTGATGAATTGGTAAGTTAAAGATTAAGGTTAGATTTAAAGTATATTAGTTAGTGTTATAAGTGTTTAGTGTTTATAGGATGAATTATGATGTTCGGTGACCATAATTAGCTTCGTAACACTAAAACAATGCTTCTAGTGAAAATTTGGTGTTTCGGGTACTGTCCGGTTGTTCGGTTGGTTACCGGTTCGTTAAGGTGCTAAATTGCGTAGTTTAGTGTGCTTTATGTTTCCTTTTATGACAGTTTTGATTCCCGACACTTATCAAAGCATTCTGGACATTTAAACCATAATTCTGCATTATATTTTGATGTTAAAATGCTGAAAATTGCTGAATTTTATTGTTTTCTGCAGAATTTTGCAGTTTTAGTGTGTTTCAGGCACTTTCCGGCACTTAAATCATCACTCGGAAGCCAGTTTTGTGATTCCTACTTTCCTACACACTATTCTAGTGTAACTCTTAGTTTCGGGCTCATTTTGTGTCTTAACATCATGTCTGTCTGAGTACTGAACTCCCGTCAGTACTTTTATTTTGTCTGATAACTGTGCTAACTTTGTTTCGTGCACTAATTGAACCATATGGTGTTGCATTGCAATAATGATAAATAATCTTACAACATGTAATGCACTTGTATGTATATGAAAACATTCAGAAAATCATTCATGTCATTAATTAAATCAGGCACAGTCATTAATGCAAAAATTACTGTTTAACTTTGTACGAGATATGTGGAAAAGTGCCAGTTGTCACAGATAGAAAGCCAGCAAAAAGACAAATGTTTTGGGATTGACTTCTTGTGAGAACTCCTTCATTGATGTTGCCAATCACTTGATCAGGTGGATGAGATTTAAGGAAGATTAGATCCCCCTTGTATGGAACAATGGCATTGAGAGGTGAAGGCTGCAGATGTGAATCATCTGAGCTAACATCTGTTGGAGACTTTGATGAGCCAACAGCTGTTTGAAATGGAGGTGGAGGAATAGGAGGAATGGGTGTGCCACAATGTTGATTTTTATCCACTGTTGATGGGTTTTTATCAACAGTGGTTGTGGATGATGTGGTGGCAGAGGTTAGAGGGCTACTTTGGTCAACAACTGTTGATGCAGCAGCGGATGAGCTTTAACAGCTGTTTTGAACATCTGCTGCTCTGGTGGCGGATGTGATTTTGTATTGTGGGATCACAACATCATATCCATAGTCTTGTGATGAAGATTGTTGAATACCTGCAGGGTTAGTCTTGACAGACACATCTTCAAATGTAAATTTATCAAGGTCAAACAATTCAGCAGGGTTTGCAAGGATTTTCAATGAAGAAAGTTCATTGAACTTTATATTCAAAGTCTCTTCCACACACCTAGTCCTTGTGTTAAACACTTTATAGGCCTTGCCAGTGGTTGAGTATCACAGATGATAACCACAATTTACTTTGGCTGCAAATTTTGAAATTGAATCTTTTAGATTTAAAATAAAGCATGGGCAGCCAATGACTTTGAAATATGAGATCAGTGGTTTAATTTTGAACAAAGTTTCATAGGCAGTCTTTTGATGCCTGGGGTTGATCAAAACTCTGTTCTGCACATAACGAGTGTTTACAGCCTCTGCCCAAAAAGTTAAGGGTAAACTTGAGTCTGCAAGCATTGTTCTAGCAGCTTCAATTAAAGTTCTGTTTTTCCTTTCAACCACTCCATTTTGTTCTGGTGTTCTTGGGATGCTGTACTGCCTTACAATCCCTTTTGACACACAGAAATCATCCAACTCCTTGTTTCTGAACTCTGTTTAATTGTCACTTCTAAAGATTTTTACTGGCAAGTCAAATTGCTTTTCAACCTGTTTGACAAAGTCTTGCAAGATACCTGCAGTCTCATCTTTAGAATGTAAAAAGTAAGTCCATGTAAACCTAGAAAAATCATCTACAATGACCAAACAGTATCTTTTCTTTTTCAAACTCATGATTTTTACTGGGCCAAAAAAATCCATGTGCAACATTTGCAAACACTTGGTTGTTTTGGACTCTTCAATAGACTTGTATGAGCTTTTATGTTGTTTACCTTTTAGACAGGAAACACAATGCTCAGAACAAGTAAAAAGTTTTTGTGGGAGACCTCTTACAAGTCCTTGTTTTGAGAGTGTAGAGATAGTCTTGAGATTTGTGTGCCCAAATCTTCTATGCCATAATTCTGTCTCTTTGTTAGAGGCGGCTGAGAACAGACAAGCATCAGTCATTGGGTTATATTTTGACATATCAACTACATACACATTGCCACTCCTTTGAGCAACAAGTTGTGTTTTACCCTTGGCTATGACTGCTTCAATCTTTTTCACCATTTCTAGCCCAACAATCTTGCAGTTGTCCTTAGTGAAGAATGACCCATAGCCTTTGTCACTCATTTATGAGACAATAAGGAGGTTAAACTTCAGATTGTCGATAAGATTGACATATCTCAAACTTGAGATTCCCATTCTGAACTGTCCCTGTCCCTGACCCTAACACCCTTCCTTTAGAATTGTTACCAAAGGATATATCACCCCCTCCATGGTTTTTGAAATCTTTGAGTAGGGATCTACATCCAGTCATGTTCCTGGAGCCTCCACTATCTACATACCATAAACTATCTAAGCATGCAGAAGCTCCCTGCACATCAAGTAAACAATTAGTTCAGGAGGGTCTCCAAAGCCAATAAGGCTTTGAATAGGGTCACAACTAGATTAGCCTCAAGTCTAGGAACATGGACAGTGGTTAGGTCAGGGTTTTGAACAGATTTTTGAACATTTTTATCTAACCACTATTGTGGACCATTTCCTGTTAGATGTTGAAAACCAAAAGGATGCCTATTCACTTTGGGTTTAGAAGGCTTTTTGTAAGCCTCATAAACATGTGGGACCCTTTGGTATAGAGGTTGACCTTTCCTCTTTGGAATTGGTTTGAAGGTGGTGCATCTGTCACTTGCACCTCTCTGGAAGCAGAGGTTTTGTTCAACTATTTTGTAACAGCTGTTTAGACAGACACAAATGGTTGTTTGTTCTTGATGGATGATTTTTGAGGACTCTCCAGTGTTTTTGAAGTGTACTCTTTTCTTTTAACCTCAAAAGTTTTGAGATACACACACTGTTGAGTGAGATGATTGGTTTTTCCACAGATGGTGCACATAGGTGCAGGCTCAATTACACTTGTTTTGTTTATTTCAAAAGCTTTTAGATGAAAACAGTCGTTTGTGGAATGGTTTCTCTTTTCACAAAAGTCACAAAACAAATTTTTAACTTTTTCTTTTCTCTTCCTCTTTTCAACTTCCTTTTCAACAGAGTTTTTAATCTCTGTTGGGATGTCTTTAAGAGGAATGACCTTAGCATTAGGTGCTTTGACACCCTCAACTATGGAAAAATCCATTGGTTTGAAATTCTCAAGGACGTCACATTCATCTGACCAGGTGGGTTTGAATTGAAATTTTTCTATCTCTTTAAAGGTTGATGACCCCTCTTGTTTTTCTAAAATGATTTTGTTACCATTTTTATCAGTGATTTTAATTTCTTGACCATCCTTGTTTTTGGGAATTACTTCAACTAAGCTAGAATCAATTTCAGCAGTGTTTTCAGTTTGGTCATGTTTTCTAAAGCCTATGCCAAACTTTACATTGCTCTTGATCTACTTCTCTAACATCAGCTTATAACCTTTACAAGACTCCACCCATTTCTCACAAGTGATTTGGGTGGATTCAAGCTCCTTTTTACAAACTTGGTATTTTTCTACCATAGCTTGGAGTTGGTCTTTGGTTATGCTTTGTTCATGTTTCAGACTGCAGATTTCATTTTATTTTTCATACAATGTGTTTTTCAACTCTTTGACAGTTTTTTTCAAATTGTACTTCATCTTTTAAAATTTTATCCCTAAGGTTTTAATTCACCTCTTTTATATTTGCAGATGCAATAATGCATTTGTCTTAGCACAAATTTTTCAAGACCTGAGGTGATACCTTAGCTGCAGCCATCATGGCACAGTCACATTCATCCTCACACACTCTACCATCCCATGGGTCAGCAAGAGGTTCCAACAGTGATTCAGATTCTTTCTTCTCTAACAGCTGTTCACCAAAAACAGCAGTAACCACTGCTTCAGCAACTTCATCTACTGTTTCAGCACTGGGTTCCACTTCATCAGACTCCTGCCCTTCTGGTATTGACTCTAATGCCATAAAACAGAATTCATCATTGGAAAAATCAGAATTAGCAAATAGAGCAAAATTGTCATCATTCAAATCTTCAGGCATACTACTCCAATCAACAAAGCCCTGAGTAAAGAAACTTTGTTGACTGGCCTCTGCTGGGGCAGATGTTTGTGTAGTATGTTATGTTGCAGGTTGTTACACTTGGACCTGAGAGACAGGGCTTTGGACATACTGAATTTGTGGAACAGTGGTTTGAACATATTGCACTGGAACAGTGTTTACAGGATGTGCAAAATGGGCAGTGTTTTGCATATGAGGAGCAGGGATATATTGGGAATAGTGCACAGTGCTTTGTGTGTTTTGAGGTCTAGGGCTAGGGCTAGGGTGAGTAATGATTGGACCACTGTTTTGACTTATACATTCCCTAGAAAAGTGTCCTAGCCTGTTACCCTTGTAGCACTTAATTTTGGACTTATCCAACCCCACTTTTAAATTCCCATGCAGTCCTGGAAACTTTCTACATGTTCTCTTGTAAAACTTGCTGGTTCTTACACTCAGCAAAGCCAATTAGTGCAAAATGTCCATTTCTTCCAGATCAGTGGGATCAAAATGTTGGAGGTCATTGAGTTCAAAGGATAAGTTGTCAGAATTCTGGTTTTCCCCACTTGCTGTGAAAGCATAGTTGGGTGAGTAAGGCTCAGAGTTGAATGCTCCACCTGCAGTTATGTCAATGTAATGATCATAACTCTGGTCCTTACTACCACCAGAAGAATCTTCTTGACCCAAAAGTGTTGTGTTACCAAATGTGTAATCATCATCAACCTTTCCAGATTCCTGCAACTTCTTTTTCTGGTTCAGCTCTCTCTCATAAGTGAGGAGCCTACCATGAAGTTGGGTCAGACTTAACTCTTTAAAACCCACAGAATTTCTGGTCACAAAAGCTATAGTGTTCCACTTGTCTAGTAATGATCTAAGAAATTCAACATAGTGTCCTACTATTTAAAGTGGACTTTGCAAATTCAACATTAACCAGTTTAAGTTCACTAATGAGACAGCTAAATCTTTCAAACTGTTGGGTTAGTGACTCTCCTTTGATAAGACAAAACATTTCATGTTGCTGATTCAAAACCTCCCTGTTGTTTTCTATAACCTCTTTTGTTCCACCGAACTGCTCTTTCAGTGCATCCCAACGCTCTTTGGCACTATTACAATGTGATAGTCCAGCATATATGTCATTTGGAAGAGTTGAAGCCACAATACTAAAAGCCTTTGCATCTAATTCAATTTTTTGAAAATCCTGATCTGAGTAAATTTCAAGACTTTTATGCACTTGGGCCTTGGGATCTTCTGTGCTTGGCACCATTGGAACATGAGGTCAAAAGATGACTGACTTCCAGCAGTCGGTGTTTTGCTGAGCTAACACATGGCCCATCCTACGTTTCCAGATATTGTATTCAGATCTGACAAGCATAGGTGGCTTGAATAGTGATCCGGTGTTGTGAGGGTCTTGTGAGTGTGAAGTCATCTTGGTTGTTTTACAGAAGTTTTCAAAAAATCAACTTTAGATGTGATTACACTTATACTATGTTTTTCAACTGATACGAACAACTTTAGTATCAATGGATTTGAGCTGAACTTTTATGTCAAATTGATTGTTAGATCGAATTTGACTGTCCTATGCTCTGATACCAATTGTTAGGATCTGAGTTTGTCCTGATTGTGTTGTTTTAACAAAATGATTAATGAAAGAAGATAGATCAGAGAACAATTGCAGCGGAAATGAAAGTATAACTTTATAACACAAGCAAGGAGTGTAACACACCAAAAAAATGGTTTACTATAAAAAAATAAATAAGTTAAAACACTAGATAAGTCATGGAAAGGGGCCTAATTAAAAATATGCAAACATTGGAAGGGCTAAATTTGGAAAATTACTAAACTAGAAGTATTAGAAAAGGGAAATCCCAAAACACAGACACTTGTGCGTGTCTGGGATCGATCGAACAGGAGGAGCAAGGTGAAAACCCTTGCTCTTGCTAATTCACTAAATTGATCAAGGAATTCAAGTCTAATCTGTTGCATGTCTCAAGTTTTTCGATTATCTATACATACATAGTGAAGTGGTAAGTTTAATTTTCTGAAAATATGATTTGTAGAATGAGGGGTTAATCCCAATCTCGATTTCTTGTATCAAATGTGGGAAATCTGAGTTAGAATTGCTTTCTAGAACAAGAATCATGTTTGATTTTAGGTTGCATGAAAGGTTGTAGTGAAAACCCACTTTGTGAAATTGTGTTATGATTAGGAAGATCATAATGATTATGATTGTATGTTATCTTGATATATGATCTTGTTTGTAATACTTGAATGCTAGATAAATTGATGTAGGAGGAAATAGTTATGCAAATTAGAATAGATGTGAATGTTGGGTGATGATGAACTAGTAAAGATGTGCTTTAAAGACTTGTACCTTATACCTTAATTATGATGCCTACCAAGTGTTTGATGAAATGCTTAAGAGATGAATGTATGTGTAACATGGAAAATGGTAGAATGAAGTAGATAGACTAAATGAATGAATGAATGTTGTAATGTAGGCGTGAAGGAAGAAGGTACGAGCACTAGGAAAACGGAAGGCACGCAAGACCGAGGTATGTTCCGTTGCATACGAAACCTTACTTAAATTTTGTTAATAATCATGAAAAACAACCCTTGTTATAATGATTATGGTGATTAGTAAGTAGATAGCAAATCCCTTGCGGATTTGGTTACGTTAACAAAGGTTATAATAAGCTATGCAAGTCGACCGGTTCGAGTTGAACAAGTCGAGTAAGAATAAGGTACCATCCGTTTAGAATGGGTGGTCATGAATGCAACAACGAATGTATGAAGTTCAATTCGTTATATGGATAGAACGAAAGATTATTTTGAAAGTAATTAACCCGATGTTACCGGGTCGTAAGTGTATGCTTGAATCTTATTATGAGAGTATATGCCATACCCATTTAATTGGGTAATCGAATGCTTAAGAGAAATGAAAGTACATAAACAAATGGAACTAAAATGATGGTATTGTAAGCGAGACAAGTATAATGACTAACTTTTAAAGCTTTGTTGTTGAATGTAGGTAAATCCTCATCTTAGGCGACTTGGCAAGATTGGAGTGAACACACGGACATGTTATGACCTTCAAGCGCTTCCACTATTTTGTAGTAATATTATGGGTCAAAATACTTGTTGTGTTTAACTTTGTTAGTAGCTATACTTTTCAAACTTGTTGTTATGTTTTTGGTCGTGTCCGTAAAACGGGTTGTAGTTTTCTTTTATGTAAGTGATGGTTAAAAACAGGGATAGACTCGTCGTATGGACGGCTCATGCCCAATTTTTGTTAATTGTGCATCAATGTTAGTAATATTTTACTTATAAATGATGAAAGTTTGGACATTTTTTTTAAGTTTATGTTTCTAGTGTAAGTGGGAGGTCAATTATACTAGACGTGCATGCGGGTCTAACAAGTTGGTATCAGAGCCCAGGTTTGAGGGATTCGAGCACGAGTAATAGTGCTTGAACTCAAACCGACGGCTCGTACAAAAGTGTGCTCGCTCCGAGATCGCCAATGAGGTAAAATTTTAAATATTCGTTTAATATGAGTATGCATAGCGTGTTACGGTATAAGTTTTAAGATTAAGTATGCTGAGAAATGATAAGGCGGGTAAAATAAGAAGTCCCTGGACCCGTGTAGCTGAAAATGGACCCGGGGAATGGTCGGAACAGCCAAAATAAGGTTCAGCACCGTTTCAACAGAGGAGAGGCCGTCGCCGACACCCCCCATATTGCCGACGCCTTGATTTCCTGTCTACGGGTAAAATTGGCCGACGCCACATTCCTGAGCCCGTCGCCGACGGCTAGCGGAAGTCCGGTCCGCCGGAACTTTTCAATTTATGTTATTATTTTCGTATTTCGAGTCCCCGAGTTGTTTGAAAGCCTATTTTATGATTGAGTGAGGCCCATATAAGGCCTAATAAGGTAGATGTAATCACAGGTAGTGGTTACGATTGAATGAAATCGTAAAGGCCGAAAGTAATATGTCGAGTGACGTGAACGAATGATGAAAATTTAAAAAGTGAATAAAAATTAAAATGTAAGAATATGAATGAAGTAAATACGGGCTAATGAACGTTGATATACTGAAAGCTTATGATTTGTATTAAACGAAACGTGACATTGTGTAGATGACTGATGCAAGCAACGTTAATGATGATGATGATGCTGCTCGTCTAGAAGCTTTTAACAATAAAGTCACAGAAGTGGCGGAAGGGGTTATGCAAGCTAATTTTCCACGATTAGCTCAAGAAGTAGAAAGTCGGGTGTTGGGAGTTGTGGATGCCATGATGACTAGCAAGATCGAAGAATTGAAAGGACTGATCGAGGGATCTAAAAGTAAAAGCAAAAGCAAAGAGCGACGGTGCACGTACAAAGACTTCATGGCGTGCAATCCTGCAATGTATGATGGTAAAATCGATCCGATTGCATGCCAGAGATGGGTTTCAAATATAGAAGTGGTATTTGTATGAAGTCGGTGTGACAAGGAAGACCAGGTGATGTTCGCTACTGGTCAACTTACTTTTCAGGCGAAAGATTGGTGGGATGCGCACAGCAAGGAAATAGGTGAGGATAGACTTCAAGTGATGACTTGGCAAGAATTTAAGGAGCCCTTCATGAGATATCATTGTCCCCTGTCGGCTATCGATAAAATTCAGGAGGATTTCTTACGCCTCCGACAGAAAAACGAATCCATAAACGAGATATCAAACACTTTCATGGATAAGATGAAATTCTGTGGGGATTTTGTGAAGACTGAAAGAATGAAGATCAACCGTTTTTATGGTATATTAAAGGCAGAATTTAGGGAGTTCATCACTCCCTCGAAATGCGAAACCCTTGACGAGCTTATCAATTTGGCACGAGATAGAGAAATCGAGATTACAAGGCAAGAAGAACGAGGTGAAAAGAGATCGAATGAAAAGGGGGCAAGTTCAAGTCCGTCCAAGAAAGCAAAGTTTCAAGACCACGGAAAGAAGGATAAGTCAAGGGGTGGTATCTCTCCGTGCAAGACATGTGGGAAACTACATACTGGGGAATGTCTTCTGGGTAAGAAGGGATGCTATAAATGCGGCGAAGAAGGGCATACATCCTACAAGTGCCCTAGCAACCCGAAGACATGTTTCAATTGTTTCCAGAAAGGCCATGTTAAGTCGGAGTGTCCTAAACTCCAACAAGGATCAAAGAAGGAGGGAAAGAACGAAGAAAGCTCTAAGGTGAAAGGGAGGATGTTTCAAATCACATCCGAAGAAGCCAAGTCTCATCCGAATGTGGTTTCAGGTATCTTTCTATTAAACTTTATACCGGTTTATGTTTTGTTCGATACCGGAGCCACTATGTCGTTTATTGCAAATGAAATCGTGCAACATCCTTCATTTAAGATTGAACAAATGCCGATACCTTTAGAAGTAGAAATAGCCGATAGTAAGAACTATGTGTTACACGAGATTTGTAGAAATTGCAAATTCATGATAGAAGATGAGGAATTTGATATCGACCTCATACCTATGGTTTTGGGGGAATTTAAAATGATAGTAGGTATGGATTGGATGGCACGTCACCGAGTAGAGATTAATTGTGAAAATAAGGTAATGCTTGTCCACTCTCCAAGTGGAAGGCAAATGAGTATTCAAGGGGAGAGAAATGTGGAAACAAAATTGTACACCCTTGTTCAAGACGTTAAATACGTACTTAACGGAAGTAGAGCATACCTAGCTTATGTAGTAGACGCTCGACAAAGCCTCCCGAAGTTTGAAGATGTTGAGGTCGTGAACGAATGTACGGATGTATTTCCGGATGAATTGCCGGGACTCCCTCCCGAACGAGAAATAGAGTTTTGCATCGAATTGAACCCGGGTGCGAAACCGGTAGCGAAGGCTCCCTATAGATTGGCTCCCACCGAGATGCGGGAGTTAATGACACAACTACAAGATCTACTAGATAAGGGCTTTATACGCCCGAGTGTGTCGCCTTGGGGAGCGCCTGTCTTATTTGTTAAGAAGAAAGATGGGTCGATGCGCATGTGCATCGATTATAGAGAATTTAATAAGCTGACCGTGAAGAACCGCTACCCTTTACCTCGAATTGATGATCTTTTTGATCAATTACAAGGGGCGAGTTGGTTCTCAAAGATAGACTTACGTTCGGGATATCATCAAGTCAAGGTACGAGAAGAAGATATTGCAAAGACCGCATTTAGAACCCGATATGGACATTACGAGTTCCTAGTTATGTCCTTTGGGTTAACGAACGCTCCAGCAGCGTTTATGGATCTTATGAACCGGGTATGCCGACCCATGTTAGATAAATCTGTGATCGTGATCATAGATGATATTCTAGTCTACTCGCAAAGCAAGACTGAACATGCGAGACACTTGCGTGAAGTACTTGAAGTCCTCCGTAAGGAGAAACTTTACGCAAAATTCTCAAAATGCGCCTTTTGGCTCAGAGAGGTGTAGTTTCTCGGCCACGTGATAAACTCGAAAGGTGTCTTGGTTGATCCATCGAAGATTGAGGCAGTAATGAAGTGGGTTTCCCCAAAAACTCCAACTGAAGTAAGGAGCTTTTTAGGCCTTGCTGGCTATTACAGGAGGTTTATACAAGACTTTTCAAAAATAGCGTTATCCTTAACAAAGTTGACGAGGAAGGAGAGGTTTGTGTGGGGCAAAGATCAAGAAGAAGCCTTTCACGTGTTAAAAGAAAAGTTGTCTAGTTCTCCGGTACTAACACTCCCAGATGGAACGGAAGATTTGGTAGTCTATTCAGATGCTTCACATCAAGGTTTAGGGTGTGTTTTAATGCAAAGGGGAAAGGTTATCGCGTATGCATCAAGATAACTTAAACCGCATGAAGGAAACTACCCAACTCACGACTTAGAGTTGGCGGCAGTAGTTTTCGCCTTAAAGATCTGGAGGCATTATCTCTACGGTGCAAAATGAACAATCTACTCGGATCACAAAAGCCTCAAATATTTCTTCGAGCAGAAAGACTTAAACATGAGGCAACGGAGATGGTTAGAACTTATCAAAGATTACGATTGCGATATCCTTTACCACCCGGGAAAGGCGAATGTGGTGGCCGATGCATTAAGCCGAAAAGAGTATCCACCTCCCATTCAAGTAAAGTCCATGAAGATGATTGTTACACCACGTTTACTTGATATGATACGAGATTCCCAAATAAAGTCACTTGGAGCGGAAGACCCAAAGAAAGAAAGAATGAAAGGTATAGCCGATAAATTGGAGGAAAATTCGATCGGGCTCAAAACAAGATTCGATCGAATTTGGATACCACGGTTTTGTGAAGTCAAGACCGCTCTACTCGAGGAAGCTCATAAGTCTCGATACTCAATCCACCCCGAGGCAACCAAGATGTACCGGGACTTGAAAACCAATTATTGGTGGCCGGGTATGAAACGCAATATTGTAAAGTATGTTTCGAAATGCTTAACATGCTCCGAAGTGAAAGCAGAACATCAAAAACCATACGGGGAGTTACAACCTCTGGAAATCCCGGTTTGGAAATGGGAGGAGATAACTATGGATCTGGTAACCAAGCTTCCTAGAACGAAAAAGGGCCATGATACAATATCGGTAATTGTAGATCGACTCACAAAAAGTGCCCACTTTTTACCTATTCGGGAAGCTTATTCTTCTGAAAGAATGGCAGAAGTTTATATGAATGAGATAATTTCCCGACACGGGGTGCCTGTGTCAATTGTCTCAGATCGGGATACGAGATTCACCTCTCGTTATTGGCAAAAGTTTCATGAAAGTATGGGCATGAAGCTACACATAAACACAACCTATCACCCTCAGACTGATGGTGTGACAACCCGTGATTTACGGCTCTTAATTACGTGATTAACAGGTGTTTAACGCGATAATGAATAGTGTTTACAGCGCGAATTAACTTAATTAGGCCTTTGGAGTGCCTGGGAACGTTTATCCGACTTTACAATGCGCGAACGGTGGTTTACAGAGAAACCTGTGAAACGTTAAACGGCAAAGGATCGAAACCAAACAGAATACTGACAACGCCGTCAAATATTAAATTTTTACGATATATATATTAGCTTCGTAATAAAATTTTAGCAACTACAGTCGAAACCGGATCGAAAAACGGATTAAAGACGACAACGATACAATTTTTCGCGATTATTACCGTGATCGACGAACGGGCGTGCAAACAACGACTACCGACCGTATTTTTTGTGTATTTTAATTTTTGACGTTAAAACGGAGTTCAGAATTTGACAACGGGTCTCGTAGGAATTACGGGCCGCTTACGCACGAGATGGGCTTGTGGGCCCTGGGCCCAAGCCTAAACCTACACATAATATTGTAGATTTCTACTACAAGGTTGTTTCTTGTAGATCTTTCCAAGTCCCATCATGATCTCTAGAGATGGGAAAATCTGTGCAAAATATTTTAGCAAGATCTCTTTTAGATCTCACCAAAACTCTATTAAATCACCTCCCCTCTCTAAGTTCCCTTGTCTGCATATTGTTTATCCACACTCAACACAATTGTCATCCCTCTCTCTCTCGGTTATATATCTGGCCATACATTCATACACACACAAAGCAAAACAAAGAGTTCATCTTCTCCAACTCAAAACCCAACCCAGCCGACCACCCCCTACCTCTTCTCGGTTCCCTTCTTTCTGGCCGATACCCCCCCTTCTCGGTGATACCCACCTGATTTACCCCCTCCCCTTCTGATAATCGGCCAACCACCACCATCTTTTGGTGGTGGCGGACTTCAGCAGCAAACACCACCACCACAGGCGGCGGCGCTGTGGTGGGTGGTGCCGGTCGGCACCTCAAGCGAGACAGAGAGAGAGGAGATCGAGATGAGAGAGAGATGTCGAAGAGGGAAGGAGGGCGGCGGCGGCGGAGGTGAGCAGCGGCGGTGCTATCTTCATGTCCGACGGGCTCGGTTCAGGTTGGTTTACCCCATCTTTATTTTGGTTCAACTTTGTTACGGCTTCGGTTTGCTTAGCACATACTCTCGGTTCAGATTGTTTGGACTCGTTTCAGTTTCAGAAGTGGTACGAGTTGACTCGGTCAACTCAGCTTACGGGTCAACTCGGTCCGAGTCAACAGCGGTCAAACAGTCGGGTCCTGGTCAACTCGGGTTCGGTGATCGGGTCAAGATTCGGTCAACAAGTCAGCAAGTTATACTTCTCAGTTTCGGTTCGGGCCTCGGGTTCGGTCAGGCGGCTTGGGCAGACGGTTCGTTTCGGTTGACTCGGTCAAACCGAGTCGACTCAGCGGGTCAAACCAGTTGACTCGGTCAACTCAGTCGGCTCACTCGAGATATTGACGGAAGATTTGGTAAAGATTTAACGAGATTATTTACGTTATATTATGGTTTTATTACGTGAAACGAGCTCGAACCGACATGATTATATTTTACATTTTATGAAATATTTGTCAAATTGATATATTGTTGATTGAATATTGGTTGCTTTTTTTTGATAAAAATAGCGACACTGAGATGTCGGGACCGTCCAAAAATAGAGGAAGCTCTGCCCGTTTTTCGAGAAAAACCCTTAAACACGACACGTATTATATTTCAAAAACGACGCTTAAAGGAATTCGAGTCTATAATATTTCAAACCTTGATATTTCCAAACGCTTTTACAAATAAATATAATGTTATATTTATTTCGAACGTCGTTAACTCGTAACCTTTTACAAAATAAATATAGCTTATATATTTATTTCAAATATCAAACAACACGATCTTGTTTTATAAAATAAATATAGATATATATTTATTTCAAACACACGAATTCTTTTACAAAATAGATACAGTTTATCTATTCAACGACTCGATGAAGTTCTTATAAAATAAATATGATATTTTATATTTATTACGAACGCCGAAACGGCCTATACGTATATTTTTGGCAAATATACACAAAACGTGATATATATAATACAAGTTATTATATATTATTTTCATACGATCTCTCGAGACAACTAACGCGATATATGATACGAGTTTGTTATATGATATTTTCGTAGAAATATTCTTTTATACACGTATGACTACTCGAGACGGCTAACGCACCTACAACGTTATATTTATATATTTTTATATAAATATTTATTCATTTTAAGTCTCTCGGAAACTAAGTCTTTTTCAAGACTTATTAAATTGCTACTGACATTAAACGAGACTTAACACGTATAACTTAATCTTTTCCATTAAGTTAACAACTTACCGTTGAATCGTTCGATTAACGATTCGGTAGAGCTCGGTGACACGTAGTTAGTTACTACGTTTATTTAGAAACTTATTAGACATTCCGTGTTAGGAATAATGTAGAATGCACGCTAGCGAGTCTCCTCTTGGAAACGACATCACGAGGTCATAATTAGCTAGCTTTGCACAGGAATATTCAGGTGAGTTCATAACCCCACTTTTTACTATTTTACAGTTTTGTAAATGTTTTCGGGGTGGAAAGACATGCACGTTTTGCAAAAACAAACAAAGTTTTGAACAAACGCAAAACTCGTATTTCTAAATCATATTACGAAGGGATTTCGAGGAACGCAAATGATTTAAGAAAAGTTACTAAACATACCGGTTTTTACAAAGCAAATGCTTATTTTCGAAATATGAATGATTTTCTGGCCAGGGTGACCAGGGAGCTGGTCAGGGTGACCAGGGATCTGGCCAGGGTGACCAGGGATTTACTTTTACATGGTATGGTTAGCGTAAGGAGGGTTACTACTTAGATCATGTGAGTGGGTAGGTGGCACTTGAGGCCATTAATCCTCATTGTAGGACCGAGGGGCACGATGCGGTAGATCTATCTGGGTGTAGCGAGCCCAGCCCCCAGGACAAACAGTTAACGTTCCTCGGGGTGACTATGTTCCCGACGCACAAATCCGCTAGGTTTGAGTCTTCCTACTTGCACTTCACACATATCAATGGCCTTGCAAACCATTGGTGATCTCTTTTTCCTTATTTGCTACATACCAGGGATTTTATATTTACATACTTGTTCATACAAATTTACCACCATGTTTTATACAAAATTTAAAGCATAAGATTATGCGGGTCAAAGTCAGGGTGGGCATTGATGATTATATGAACATTACAAATACATGGTTTTATGAACATAACGTGTTACAAACACAACGTTTCCATATAACTTGGCATGAAAATGATTTTTAAATTCATTTTCTCAATACTACTTCAAAAAAAAACCGGTTATTCCAAAGATTTATTTCAAATCTTTCACAATTCCAAAGATTTATTTCAAACCTTTCACAACTCAAAAGATTTATCTCAAATCTTTTACGAACAAACTATGAACTCGCTCAACATTATGTTGATTTTTCTCGCATGTTCTTTCTCAGGTTGCTTTTCAAAGTCAAGGCACGGTTGGAATAGGAGAACCATTGGAGACTCGAGTACTTAGCGGGCGTTCAGTTTCTAGAAGTCTTTGCTTCTTTTGCTTCCGCTGTGCAATGACGATACCAGTCCAGTCACACCAAGCTCTGATAATTTCGGGGTGTGACAGATTGGTATCAGAGCTATAGGTTACAGCGAATTAGGTTTCTGTTGTGATACCTAGGCTCTAACCTCACTTTCCTCTGGGAACTTAGACTATTAATACGTTGAATACATACAGAACGCCTAGTACTCGAATATGGTCTCCAACTGTTGCCGAAAAACAAACAGTCAAAATTTTGTTTTCAAACATACGCTATTATGATGTTTTATACACGGTACACGAAACGATTGCATACAGTACACAACACTCTGAGAGTTTAGGAGATTCAGTCTGAGAGGCTGGGAAGGTAGTCTGAGAGACTAGGAGATTCAGTCTGAGAGGCTGGGAAGGTAGTCTGAGAGACTAGGAGATTCAGTCTGAGAGGCTGGGAAGGTAGTCTGAGAGACTAGGAGATTCAGTCTGAGAGGCTGGGAAGGTAGTCTGAGAGACTAGGAGATTCAGTCTGAGAGGCTGGGAGGATAGTCTAGTGGGACTAGGGAGTCAGTCTGGGAGGCTGGGAAAATTTTCTAGTAGGACTAGGGAGTCAGTCTGGGAGGCTGGGAGGCTAGTGGGACTAGGACTATTTGATTGCTTATTGGTTATTTGTGCATGTGTGTGTTTATTAAAGGTCACCACGTATGAACCGCGAATATCAGCTCGGGCACACGCTGTTATCCATATTGTATTTAACTTCCCGAGCAGGCAGCCTACGCATAACAAAACGCTAGCGCATGAGAATACATGGAGCTCAATTTCTACGTCAACGGATGTCGGGGTACATCACCTTCTACGCGGCACACAACGCTAGTGCACACGTATATGTGAAACTTAAGCTATACACCAACGGGGGTTGAAGTATGACACACACGATTATCGAGGCGAGGCCTTTGAGAAGGAACGATGACGCAATTTAACGACGACACTAGATTCCTGTCAGCAGGAGAACTAACGATCAGGAAACGACAACTTGTCACGCGATCCTGCAACGACACGAGTCACGCCAGGGAGAAGACGAATGTCTCCGTATTTCCCCCTCCCCTACCTAACTAACGACGAATACGCTATGTTCGACATTCCATGGTAATGTCACCTAACAATTGGTCGTCACACGAAACCCCAGGTAAAGTCCTCAAATTTCTTTTATTGAAATTTCGAATTTCACACTTACTGAGTAGATTTTCGTATCTCTACCCCTCTTAATGGTCATTGTATCACGATCATTTCTTTACAAGTTACATACATGGTTTTTCGTTGTAACCATGCCTAAAGTTTTCTTATCGATACATATATCTATTGTCGGATTGCGCTAAAACCAAGTTCAATTGTTTGAACTTGCCCATTACACTTATTCGATTCGAGACACCATATGATGTATTGGGAGCATCATATTCAAATCAATTTTAACGAGCACTTCAGTTGTTCCGAGTCGTGGTAAACTTGTTTGGTATTCGACTCCATTAAATTGTTAATTTCGACACCTTGTGGTGGTATTTTCACTTATTTGAACCTTGCGCTAAACTCGTTTACACATCTCATACACGGATTTAATTATTGAATTGCTTTAAAACCGCTTTGGTTTATCACATTACAACAGTCTTAATACAATAGTGTGTTAAGACAATGGTACACGAATTCATTTTATATTCCGGTGTACCTACTAACGTTTCTTTCATTATCGATCGAAAGTCTTGCGATATTCATTGCTCCTTCCTCTTCGATCGAAACAGTAATTATTTGGGGTTCCATCTTCAATTGAAAATTCTTTGATGTTTGTTGGAACAAACATTCATATTTACTTCATGGCGCTTTCATTTGACTTCAAACACGGTGGATTTGTTTGATCACCGCTATTATTGAATTATTAACTTGTTTCATTCGTTGCGACACCTTGTGGCGTCGGTATGACTTTCAGCTTGCGCTGATCACGATCGAGCGTTTCATGCAAACTATTATATTTGAGATTGTTGATTCTAAGTTCATCCAGTGGATGTTATTGCTTCTAGAACTCATTTACATGTTATAAACGTTCCTATGGAATTCGATTGGTCGAAGTTCCTGTTCATTGTTGGATCCTTGTTAACTTAGTCGCACTGGTGACTGTATCATTACGTCTCGTTTCCTTTGACATCAATTACCGACACACATTTTTTAAACCGTTGGGATTCCTATTGTGAAGGAATGTCCTTGAATTCACATGATCCAAATAAGTCTTGTTTCGATTACGCGGTCATTCACTTGGTTATTATTCGGACTTACCTGCGAATAACACAATTCTGAGGGGATAACATAGTCTAAATTTCGAGGACGAAATTTCTGTAACAGGGGGAGAATGTGACAACCCGTGATTTACGGCTCTTAATTACGTGATTAACAGGTGTTTAACGCGATAATGAATAGTGTTTACAGCGCGAATTAACTTAATTAGGCCTTTGGAGTGCCTGGGAACGTTTATCCGACTTTACAATGCGCGAACGGTGGTTTACAGAGAAACCTGTGAAACGTTAAACGGCAAAGGATCGAAACCAAACAGAATACTGACAACGCCGTCAAATATTAAATTTTTACGATATATATATTAGCTTCGTAATAAAATTTTAGCAACTACAGTCGAAACCGGATCGAAAAACGGATTAAAGACGACAACGATACAATTTTTCGCGATTATTACCGTGATCGACGAACGGGCGTGCAAACAACGACTACCGACCGTATTTTTTGTGTATTTTAATTTTTGACGTTAAAACGGAGTTCAGAATTTGACAACGGGTCTCGTAGGAATTACGGGCCGCTTACGCACGAGATGGGCTTGTGGGCCCTGGGCCCAAGCCTAAACCTACACATAATATTGTAGATTTCTACTACAAGGTTGTTTCTTGTAGATCTTTCCAAGTCCCATCATGATCTCTAGAGATGGGAAAATCTGTGCAAAATATTTTAGCAAGATCTCTTTTAGATCTCACCAAAACTCTATTAAATCACCTCCCCTCTCTAAGTTCCCTTGTCTGCATATTGTTTATCCACACTCAACACAATTGTCATCCCTCTCTCTCTCGGTTATATATCTGGCCATACATTCATACACACACAAAGCAAAACAAAGAGTTCATCTTCTCCAACTCAAAACCCAACCCAGCCGACCACCCCCTACCTCTTCTCGGTTCCCTTCTTTCTGGCCGATACCCCCCCTTCTCGGTGATACCCACCTGATTTACCCCCTCCCCTTCTGATAATCGGCCAACCACCACCATCTTTTGGTGGTGGCGGACTTCAGCAGCAAACACCACCACCACAGGCGGCGGCGCTGTGGTGGGTGGTGCCGGTCGGCACCTCAAGCGAGACAGAGAGAGAGGAGATCGAGATGAGAGAGAGATGTCGAAGAGGGAAGGAGGGCGGCGGCGGCGGAGGTGAGCAGCGGCGGTGCTATCTTCATGTCCGACGGGCTCGGTTCAGGTTGGTTTACCCCATCTTTATTTTGGTTCAACTTTGTTACGGCTTCGGTTTGCTTAGCACATACTCTCGGTTCAGATTGTTTGGACTCGTTTCAGTTTCAGAAGTGGTACGAGTTGACTCGGTCAACTCAGCTTACGGGTCAACTCGGTCCGAGTCAACAGCGGTCAAACAGTCGGGTCCTGGTCAACTCGGGTTCGGTGATCGGGTCAAGATTCGGTCAACAAGTCAGCAAGTTATACTTCTCAGTTTCGGTTCGGGCCTCGGGTTCGGTCAGGCGGCTTGGGCAGACGGTTCGTTTCGGTTGACTCGGTCAAACCGAGTCGACTCAGCGGGTCAAACCAGTTGACTCGGTCAACTCAGTCGGCTCACTCGAGATATTGACGGAAGATTTGGTAAAGATTTAACGAGATTATTTACGTTATATTATGGTTTTATTACGTGAAACGAGCTCGAACCGACATGATTATATTTTACATTTTATGAAATATTTGTCAAATTGATATATTGTTGATTGAATATTGGTTGCTTTTTTTTGATAAAAATAGCGACACTGAGATGTCGGGACCGTCCAAAAATAGAGGAAGCTCTGCCCGTTTTTCGAGAAAAACCCTTAAACACGACACGTATTATATTTCAAAAACGACGCTTAAAGGAATTCGAGTCTATAATATTTCAAACCTTGATATTTCCAAACGCTTTTACAAATAAATATAATGTTATATTTATTTCGAACGTCGTTAACTCGTAACCTTTTACAAAATAAATATAGCTTATATATTTATTTCAAATATCAAACAACACGATCTTGTTTTATAAAATAAATATAGATATATATTTATTTCAAACACACGAATTCTTTTACAAAATAGATACAGTTTATCTATTCAACGACTCGATGAAGTTCTTATAAAATAAATATGATATTTTATATTTATTACGAACGCCGAAACGGCCTATACGTATATTTTTGGCAAATATACACAAAACGTGATATATATAATACAAGTTATTATATATTATTTTCATACGATCTCTCGAGACAACTAACGCGATATATGATACGAGTTTGTTATATGATATTTTCGTAGAAATATTCTTTTATACACGTATGACTACTCGAGACGGCTAACGCACCTACAACGTTATATTTATATATTTTTATATAAATATTTATTCATTTTAAGTCTCTCGGAAACTAAGTCTTTTTCAAGACTTATTAAATTGCTACTGACATTAAACGAGACTTAACACGTATAACTTAATCTTTTCCATTAAGTTAACAACTTACCGTTGAATCGTTCGATTAACGATTCGGTAGAGCTCGGTGACACGTAGTTAGTTACTACGTTTATTTAGAAACTTATTAGACATTCCGTGTTAGGAATAATGTAGAATGCACGCTAGCGAGTCTCCTCTTGGAAACGACATCACGAGGTCATAATTAGCTAGCTTTGCACAGGAATATTCAGGTGAGTTCATAACCCCACTTTTTACTATTTTACAGTTTTGTAAATGTTTTCGGGGTGGAAAGACATGCACGTTTTGCAAAAACAAACAAAGTTTTGAACAAACGCAAAACTCGTATTTCTAAATCATATTACGAAGGGATTTCGAGGAACGCAAATGATTTAAGAAAAGTTACTAAACATACCGGTTTTTACAAAGCAAATGCTTATTTTCGAAATATGAATGATTTTCTGGCCAGGGTGACCAGGGAGCTGGTCAGGGTGACCAGGGATCTGGCCAGGGTGACCAGGGATTTACTTTTACATGGTATGGTTAGCGTAAGGAGGGTTACTACTTAGATCATGTGAGTGGGTAGGTGGCACTTGAGGCCATTAATCCTCATTGTAGGACCGAGGGGCACGATGCGGTAGATCTATCTGGGTGTAGCGAGCCCAGCCCCCAGGACAAACAGTTAACGTTCCTCGGGGTGACTATGTTCCCGACGCACAAATCCGCTAGGTTTGAGTCTTCCTACTTGCACTTCACACATATCAATGGCCTTGCAAACCATTGGTGATCTCTTTTTCCTTATTTGCTACATACCAGGGATTTTATATTTACATACTTGTTCATACAAATTTACCACCATGTTTTATACAAAATTTAAAGCATAAGATTATGCGGGTCAAAGTCAGGGTGGGCATTGATGATTATATGAACATTACAAATACATGGTTTTATGAACATAACGTGTTACAAACACAACGTTTCCATATAACTTGGCATGAAAATGATTTTTAAATTCATTTTCTCAATACTACTTCAAAAAAAAACCGGTTATTCCAAAGATTTATTTCAAATCTTTCACAATTCCAAAGATTTATTTCAAACCTTTCACAACTCAAAAGATTTATCTCAAATCTTTTACGAACAAACTATGAACTCGCTCAACATTATGTTGATTTTTCTCGCATGTTCTTTCTCAGGTTGCTTTTCAAAGTCAAGGCACGGTTGGAATAGGAGAACCATTGGAGACTCGAGTACTTAGCGGGCGTTCAGTTTCTAGAAGTCTTTGCTTCTTTTGCTTCCGCTGTGCAATGACGATACCAGTCCAGTCACACCAAGCTCTGATAATTTCGGGGTGTGACAGATGGTCAATCAGAACGAACCATCCAAACGCTTGTTGATATGTTAAGAGCTTGTGCCTTGGATTTTGCTGGGAATTAGGATGACCATTTACCACTAGCGGAATTTTCTTATAATAATAGCTATCATAGTGGCATTCAAATGGCCCCCTATGAACTATTATACGGGAGGAAATGTAGAACTCCTGTGTGTTGGGGCGAAGTTGGACAGAGGGAACTTGCGCCAAGTGATTTAATAGCAATGACGAATGAAAAGGTTGATCTGATTAGAGCTCGACTGAAAGAAGCCCATGATCGGCAAAAAGCCTATGCGAACAAGAGAAGGCGTCCTATCGAGTTTCAAGTCGGGGATTACGTCCTGCTGAAAGTATCTCCATGGAAAGGTATAATTCGTTTCCGCAAACGGGGTAAGTTAGGCCCACGTTATATTGGACCATTTAAGATCATAGCTCGAGTCGGGAAGGTTGCTTACCGCTTAGAATTGCCACCTACACTAGACGGAATCCACAATACCTTCCATGTATCGCAATTAAGAAAATGTCTTGCAGACGAAACAACATTAGTACCTCTCGACGACATCGAATTGGACGAGGGGTTAAATTATGTCGAAAGACCGATAGCCATTAAAGACGTTAAAGTAAAGAATCTTCGCAACAAGGCCGTTAGACAAGTGTTGGTACAATGGTAACACCGAAAGGGATCAGAACTTACATGGGAAGCGGAAGATGAAATGCGGAGACACTACCCTTTTCTCTTCGGTATGTAAATGTTTAAATTGTTATGTGTCCAGGTTTCGGGGACGAAACCTCTTTTAAGGGGGGTAGACTTGTAACACCCCAAAAAAATGGTTTACTATAAAAAAAATAAGTTAAAACACTAGATAAGTCATGGAAAGGGGCCTAATTAAAAACATGCAAACATTAGAAGGGCTAAATTTGGAAAATTACTAAACTAGAAGTATTAGAAAAGGGAAAACCCAAAACACAGACACTTGTGCATGTCTGGGATCGATCGAACAGGAGGAGCAAGGTGAAAACCCTTGCTCTTGCTAATTCACTCAATTGATCAAGGAATTCAAGTCTAATCTGTTGCATGTCTCAAGTTTTTCGATTATCTATACATACATAGTGAAGTGGTAAGTTTAATTTTATGAAAATATGATTTGTAGAATGAGGGGTTAAACCCAATCTCGATTTCTTGTATCAAATGTGGAAAATCTGAGTTAGAATTGCTTTCTAGAACAAGAATCATGTTTGATTTTAGGTTGCATGAAAGGTTGTAGTGAAAACCCACTTTGTGAAATTGTGTTATAATTAGGAAGATCATAATGATTATGATTGTATGTTATCTTGATATATGATCTTGTTTGTAATACTTGAATGCTAGATAAATTGATGTAGGAGGAAATAGTTATGCAAATTAGAATAGATGTGAATGTTGGGTGATGATGAACTAGTAAAGATGTGCTTTAAAGACTTGTACCTTATACCTTAATTATGATGCCTACCAAGTGTTTGATGAAATGCTTAAGAGATGAATGTATGTGTAACATGGAAAATGGTAGAATGAAGTAGATAGACTAAATGAATGAATGAATGTTGTAATGTAGGCGTGAAGGAAGAAGGTACGAGCACTAGGAAACGGAAGGCACGCAAGACCGAGGTATGTTCCGTTGCATACGAAACCTTACTTAAATTTTGTTAATAATCATGAAAAACAACCCTTGTTATAATGATTATGGTGATTAGTAAGTAGATAGCAAATCCCTTGCGGATTTGGTTATGTTAACAAAGGTTATAATAAGCTATGCAAGTCGACCGATTCGAGTTGAACAAGTCGAGTAAGAATAAGGTACCATCCGTTTAGAATGGGTGGTCATGAATGCAACAACGAATGTATGAAGTTCAATTCGTTATACGGATAGAACGAAAGATTATGTTGAAAGTAATTAACCCGATGTTACCGGGTCGTAAGTGTATGCTTGAATCTCATTATGAGAGTATATGCCATACCCATTTAATTGGGTAATCGAATGCGTAAGAGAAATGAAAGTACATAAACGAATGGAACTAAAATGATGGTATTGTAAGCGAGACAAGTATAATGACTAACTTTTAAAGCTTTGTTGTTGAATGTAGGTAAATCCTCATCTTAGGCGACTTGGCAAAATTGGAGTGAACACACGCACATGTTATGACCTTCAAGCGCTTCCGCTATTTTGTAGTAATATTATGGGTCAAAATACTTGTTGTGTTTAACTTTGTTAGTAGCTATACTTTTCAAACTTGTTGTTATGTTTTTGGTCGTGTCCATAAAACGGGTTGTAGTTTTCTTTTATGTAAGTGATGGTTAAAAACAGGGATAGACTCGTCGTATGGACGGGTCATGCCCAATTTTTGTTAATTGTGCATCAATGTTAGTAATATTTTACTTATAAATGGTGAAAGTTTGGACATTGTTTTTAAGTTTATGTTTCTAGTGTAAGTGGGAGGTCAATTATACTAGACGTGAATGCTGGTCTAACAAGGAGAGATAGTTTTCATCACACATGTTTTCATTAGTCGAAAGATTGAATTGAATTACAAAAGTTCAACTATTGCATGCATGAATACTAAACTCCCCCTCAGCCTGAGTTCACTAGTTTTTCGTACAAGATGAGTGTGTGCGAAGAGCTAATAAAATAGTACAGGTACTGTTCTATTTATAGTATAAATCTAACCACTAAGCATCTTAGCTGATGTCACCTAGACAGTGACATCTAATAGACTAACAACCTCTAAACACTAATACTAAACAAACACTGTTACATGGAAATACTAATAAACAAAACACTGTTGCTTCTATCCGCTGTTGATGTTCAATCACTGATGTTGCTGAGCAGTGCTTTCCTCTTAGGTTGATCAGGCCTTTGATTTAGCAATACTTTGTCTTCAACAGCGCTTTGATAATTAGTGGTTGATAGGTCTTGACAATCTTTGTAATCAGCAGTCTTTAATAGAACAGTTGTTGAGCATAACAGTCTTTAGGATCATCAGCTGTTAGAACCACTGCCATTGGAGGGGATTTAGATCAGGCACTGCTTATCATGGATCAACTATTGAGAACCAGTTTTAGCTTTCAGTATCATCTGTTCTTTAAGGAATGATCACATGGGCCAACAAAATTTAGTGGTCAACTCAAGTCTATATATTTGTTTGACTTAACTGTCATTTCCTTCCCTGTAGTTTGTTCAAATATGCCAGTTCAAACCAAATTTCATATTTGTACCATTTTCATCCCTAACATTCTTGAAACATGCCAGTTTCATCCAAAAAAACATGAGTTAACTGCCATTTTCGTCCCTGTGGTTTGTCCAATTATCCGATTCATACTTAGTTTTTTGGATGGAGCTGGCATGTTTCGAAAATGTCAGGGACAGAAATAGTACAAATTTGAAATTTGGCCTGATGGCATAATTGAACAAATCACGAGGACGAAAATGGCAGTTAACTCTATTTGTTTGTTTAGCTAAATTTTGACTAAGTCCATGAGAGTTTAGAACATAATTTAGCATGAGAGTTTAGAATCAGAATTTAGCATGTTGCATCTATATTTGTTTGTTAGCCCTTTGTATTTAGTTTTTAGTTGTTTGTTTAGCCATTTGAAGCTAGTTTTTAGTTTTTGATTTCTAGAGATATGTGAGTCTAGAGAGAGAAAGCTTGTAAAGAGAGAAAGTATGGGTTTAGGTCTTAGTGACAAGTTTGTCTAGGTGACAATATGTGTACTCTTTCAGTATATGAATCTGTGATAAATATAATGAACGAGTATTACTTCTTCTATCTCTCTAGTGTTTTTTTATTTAAGCCTCAATCAAGAACAATATTTGTGTTCATCATCGGGGACTTTAAGTTGTTATAAGAATTAAAGTAACTTATTCAACCACTAATAGGTTGGTATAATTCCATAGCTTAATAGTTTTAATTTCAGTTAGAGTAAATTACTGTTTTGGCCCCTGTGGTTTAGCCAGTTTAACCCTTTCTGCAAAAAAAGGAATCTTATAACATATCCGACCTTAAGGTTGCATATTATATACCTTAGGGGTTGTTTTTTATATTTATAGAGTTTTCAGGTAGTGCTAGTAAGTTGAGAAAACTTGTCGGTTTCTTTGATCGCGAGGAAGTACACAGATTTGGTTAGGCGGTCTTCACCCAAATGGTGTCATTTCCGCTCTGAGTTTTAGGTAAACCGGTAACGAAATCCATGGAAATTTGCTCCCATTTCCACAATTGTAACTCCGGTTGTTGTAGTAATCCAGATTGCTTTTGATATTCGATCTTGACGCTAGCACAGGTCAAGAATTTGCTAACATACTTCGCGATGATTGCTTTCATGTTATGCCACCAGTACAATGCTTTTAGGTTGTGATACATCTTGTCAGAACCAGGATGTATTGAGTATCGAGACTTGTGTGCTTCGTCCATCATAAGCTCTCGTAGATTTCCATAGAATGGAACCCATATACGTTCCATGATGTAATGAATGCCATCAACCCTAAGTTCAAGTTGTTTCTCCATGTCCCGCATGGACTCAGCTAGGAGATTTTCCTCCTTCAATGCTTCAACTTGAGTGTTGCGAATTTTGTCACACCCCAACCGATGGCGGAATCATCGGGGCGCGACACTAAGCGAATCAGATTGCTCAAGAGAATCCATAACAACTATATTGCGATAATATTTAATACATTCGTTATCCCATACTAACAAATAATACAATCACATAAGTTATCACAGATTTCTTGTCCTCTCGAACAATACAAATCCATCAACCTAGATTTATGTTGAGTTTCTAGACTTCCTAGCTTGATTTGATATAGTCTGCGATCTAACCTGCAACATACGTTAAAATATTTGTCAATACAAAAGTATTGGCGAGTATACAGGTTTGATATGTATAGCGTAATAGATAAAAAGTGTAGCGAATTTCCACATGCATAAACGTAACACACGACATATATACTCACAAAGCTGATACTACCAACTAAGTCCTCGATGCTCGAATATGCGATGGCAAACTAGACCCCGTCGGGCGCAATAGTACTATACTAGTCGTGGTGGGACATCGCGAGTATAAGCCCTAGCACATATGCAACTAGCATCACGTATATCTATGCATAACAGTTATTCGCAAGTGATAATTCGATTGATTGAATAATTCGTTTAATAAGTTTGATTTATTAGAAACGTATGTTACAACCAAAATGCGATTAAAAAGGGGTCAAGTATACTCACAATGCGTATTGGTTTGGATTGGCGGGATTATGTTCGAGAATACCCTGGTTATAGGCTGATCACCTGAGTGTTTGGTGGCGCGTTAAAGAATAACGGAATACGCGAAAGCGAATGAAGATTAGATTGAGGGTTGGCTCGTTCGGATGGGCTGTCCAATCGGATGGGCTGCTGTCCGATCGGCTGGCAGCCTGTCCGATCGGCTGGGCTGCTGTCCGATCGGCTGGCAGCCTATCCAGCTGATATTCGACTAATTTTGAAGGTTTTTCAGCGTTTTTGATCGGGACGGTGTTCCTTCATGCTAAACAACCGAAATTCCATCAAGTCCGACCCGTTCTAACGGCCGGGAACCACCCCGTTCCATCAGATCTGGCCGTTCTTAATGGCTTTTCTCAGGTTTAACCCGAAATCACACACACTATGGCTATGTAACTTAGGTTTTGGTGAGATTTATTATAAAACAGGTGAAATTACTTAGATCCGAGCTGTTTATGGTAAGAATGAGGTCACACTTTGAAGTTCATGTGAACTTAGGATGACATCGTCTTCAAGACACCTCAAATCCTTAGGAATCACACAACTTCTTGATTAGAAAACATAGATTTAGACTTGGTTTATGTAAAAACGTATGGAAATCACTCAGATCTGAGTCGTTCTTGCATGGGATGACATCACCCTAGAATGCCCGAGATCCAGAGATTCCACGGTTAAAAGTGGAGATTTAACAGGTAGAAAGGTGTAGAATTGGTTATAGATCAAGGAAGTACAAGATTTGAGTTGAAAACTTACAAGAATCGCGAGGAAATCGAGAGATAAAGGGGTTGGAACGTCTGGTCGCACGAGAGCAGTCACATCAAGTATTCTTGATGTGACTGAGGGGTATTTATAGGCAAAGGAGAGGAAAGGAGGTGAAAAGGTGTACTGGATCGGATGGCCCGTTCGATCGGCCAGCCCGTCCGATCGGTTGGCATGTTCGTCCGATCGGCTGATATGTCTGTCCGATCGGTTGGCATGTCTGTCCGATCGGCGGACATGTCTGTCCGATCGGTCGGCATGTCTGTCCGATCGGTTGGACATGTCTTGTCCGATCGGTAGGCATGTCTTGTCCGATCGGTCGGACATGTCTTGTCCGATCGGTTGGACATGTCTTGTGTCTCAGCATTTGGATCTGGTGCGTTGCGCGTTGCGATGAGCACACATTTTCATTCATATTTATTTATTATTTATTTGTTATAATTAATCACAACGGGTCGTATATACGTATTCGTATTCCAAGTTTCGATATAACAATCAGTTTTCGTTTTGAGTATGCGATTATTAGCGACGTTTCACGGCCATCAAGGAGGGTAGTATAGGTCCTTTCTCAACGTCGTCGTGAACGTTATTGTGTGTTGTGCCACAGTGACTTACGGGGTACCACTCACTCGTATTGTCATCATCGTCACGACGACTGGAGTTATAGCACTCACCCGAGAGTCCTTGTTAGCGTTAGTTGTTTACGTTCGACACATCACGGCCACTGAGGAGGGTAGAATAGGTCCTCACTCAATGCCTCCGTGAGTGTTAGTGTTTGTGATAATAGTGTATTGCGAAAATATGCGATTTACTCTTAGAATAGCTGTGACAACCCGCACAAAACCAGGTATCCGTACAACTAAATTAATGATTAATTATTACTTGATTACTGTGCTTGATTGAAACTAGCTGATAAACTGCTACCTGCATACTGATACATGCACTTACTTGCATCATACTTTAATTGCTGTCACTACATTATTTACGTGCTGAACCCTAGTGACAAACGTGATGCACAAAAAGCACAGTAGCACCAAACGGATACACAGTGGACATGCTGATATAACCAGCATCAGGCAAATACTGCCTCAAGGCCTGTTAAGAGCCTCATATATTTTGACTACACTGGTAGTGAGTGTAGGATATAAGGGTTGTGTTACCGCGTCTCTAGGGATAAGATACACTGATTCGGATATGCCTAAAACGTACTTTAAGTACCAAACACAGCACTTTAAATAATTTAACCAGCTTCTAGCTGACTAGTAAAGTGCCAAAAATGAGAAAATATCACTAGACACTTTCTAAAGTGTCGGGAAAACAAAATGTGTCACTAAAAATGTAATAACGACACTTTAAAGTCTTTTGTAACACTTCAACGGATTACTATCCAACCGAACACCCGGACTTTACCCGGAACATGAAAATATTAACATTTTCACTATTATTATTTTTCTGAGCCAGTTAGGGTACCTGAATACCCTAACACCCATCATGACACATAACATAACACTAACTAAGTTAGATACTTAGTTAACCTTACTTAACTAAACTAAACCCCTAAACACCTACTTAAAATCGAACCATGGACCCCCCCCCCCCCAAACCGATTCGGTTGCCTAGGGGGCAACACCTTGTACCTTGTAATCTTGGATGATCATGTTGTCTAGTATCTAGTGAACATACTAACCATTGGACAATAGCACCTTGAGTTTACCTATAAATACACATCACTAACACATGAGATTATCACTTAACATTTTCACCAACACACTTTCACTCTCTTGTCTCTCCCACTCTCGGCCGAAACACCCCAGCCCCCTACACCCACTTTCGACATTCATCCTCATCATTCCAAGACCATTCAAACATCACAAGACACGTATTAGAAGGTTTGGTGCAAGCGGAACGCGAAGGACCACTCTCGTTGGCTTTTATCCACGCGGTTTTCGTCACAACTCTTCCCTAGCCTTGAGCTAGAGGTATAACCTTTAAAACTTATTTTTACACTCATCTAAAGTGGTTAAAAGGATATTTGTCGGTTGAATCTCGTTATATTGAAAGATGGAACTTTAAAGTCTAGTAAAATCATAAAAATGGTGGTTAATAGCGTATAACTTGTGTAAAAGTCGTAGGACTTGAAATTTGTGCTTATTGTGACCCGATCTATAATGTGGTAGCCCAAATCTTCGTTTAACCCGACTTTGTAAAATCACGTATCATCACATAAGCTTGTTTTTTTGAAAGATACAAGGGTTAAAGGTGAACACTACCACATTTTAGAGGCATGAACTTGTGAAGAATTATTTTACTTGTGTAAAAGTGTTTTAACCGGTAAAATGGTGTCTAAAACTAGCGGATCTACGTATCCGCAAGTGGTATTTTTGAAAGACCACACTTTGAAGAAATCATGTTTTTCTAAAGATGGATCTTGCACTAATAAATATGATTTTATAAACCACAAGTGTATAGACACTTGTAAAATAAAGAGATCCGACAAAGAAGTGTATTTGTCACTTATTACTAGAAGTTGTAAAGACGGTTTTCTCTAAACACGAGGTTTTTACAAGATTAAAGTTACTTTATATAGAAATCTACATGTATAAGGATGATTTACATTATTAATGCGGAAAAACTGCAAGTTCATGCGATTATGCAACTTTACATATTTATTGACTAGTTTGATGTGTCGGAAATTGTTTGATTGGAATAAAGAAGTTGATTGAGTTGATTTGTTAAAAGAAAATGATACGCTTGAAAGCGTGGCCACCTCCAGTTACAGAGGAAACTCTGGCGAAATTTTCTAAAAACCTAACACTTAGACTTTTTACACAACAAGTGTTAGAACTATTTTTGGACATACTTTCGAAACATAAATTTCGCCAGCACTATATTTTACTAAACATTCGGAGGTGAGATTTTCACAAAGATTAACGTGATAAATATATTGTCACAACACTGTTTATGATTATTTTGTGAAATACATAAATATTATTTTAGAGTGAAAATAATATTTACAAGCGTTAATGATTCCAAAACTTTGCGAACGCTTCCACAAACATATAAGTTACACCGGTAATTACATTACCACAAGATTGATAAAACGTAACTTACGCACATGTATTGTATCCCCCATCCTTGGGAAGAAGAATAACTATCAAGCATATACAAAATGTAACACGAAATAGTTGTCTAACTATTTCCCGCAAACATAAACTGTAAAGCTAAAGCACGGCCGTCCGTCTAATAGAATTAGCACTTGTAGGTCATTGCACAGCTTACAGTATCAGGAGACGCTTGATAGAGTTTACGCATCCACTGTGAGTTCATGTCCCCCTTTTCTCTAACTGTTTTCAGTTTTCTTAACTGCGGGGGTGAAATACATGTTACTTTGTTTACAAGTACTTTATACACGGTATGAATAACGTAAGGAGGTTTAGATCATGTGAATGGGTAGTTAGAACCCCGAGGGACTCGAGCGGTAGATCTATTTGGGTGTAGCGAGCCCAGCTCCCGGTCCAACAGAACAGGCCTCTCGGAGGACTAACAGAACGGATCCGGAGTGACTTGGTACCCAACGCAAAATCGGCTAGGGTTGTGTCTTACTTACTTGCATTTCACGACATGCTAATGGCCTTGCAAACCATTGGTGATCACAAGTCCTCTTACACTGCTACATACCAGGAAACTTTTATACTTACAAGTGTTTTACTTACTCACTTGCACATGAACTCGCTCAACATTATTGTTGATTTTTCAACTCACATGTATTTCAGGAAATTAACGGATTCTGGCACGGTATGAACGTTTTCCGCTGCAATCTTCATGAAGTCATCAAGGATTAGGGGTTGTGTTCTCTTACCTGGACAAGACACAATCCCTAACCCTCATTTATGTTTTGTCATTAGATGTTATGTTACTGAACAAGATTATGGTCGTATGTTTAAAACAATGGTATTGTATGTTGATTTCTAAACTTAATGATGACTTGCATGGTTTTTAAATTCATATAGCTTTGTTATGATTAAGCTATGGTATTAAGAAGTCACACCAAAATTAACCACGCTTCCGCAAAGCCAGGGTGTGACAGCTTGGTATCAGAGCCAGGTTCATAGCGAACTAGGATTCTGTCTCGAGTCTAGACTATGATCACTAGGGCTCTCACGAAAACATTTTTCTGCATACCACTTAAGTCCAGATCCACACTTTTTACAAACAAATGTTGAGCACATTTTTCTAAATTATGAGTTCAGCTTGGAGGGCTGAGGATCGATCTGGAGGATCGAGATGGTCAAGGTAGTTGAGCACGTTGGTTTGTTATAGGATCGATCTGGAGGATCGAGGGGATTAAGGTAGTCGAGCACGTTGATTTGTTATAGGATCGATCTGGAGGATCGAGGTTTGGTTTAAGTGAAGGATAGAGCAGTCTTGTAGACTGAATGAAATTGGCTAGTAAGACTAGGAGAAGTATGTGATACCTTACTTGGTGACTTATGTGATTAACTGATTATATGATTGATTATTATACGTATATGTGTTTGTGTTACAAACGTTATGCTTTCATCAAGTACTAGAAAGATGGGCACTACGAACCCCATGACCATAGTATCAGACGACATAGTTCAACGAAGCACGAGGTGTACATTTCTGATACTACCGGCACAGACAATGACGACTTTCAGCCCTTTGTGCACTGCCTGAAGTCGTAGCCGAGCCTACTGATGGCCATCTTGCTGGGAATTTGCCACTGGCGGTGATCCCTGCTCCTGTGCCCCTTGCCGCTTATCCCGTTGTTGATATGCCCCCCCCCCCGACGTTGTCTCTGAAGACGATGTCGAACTATTAAGAGGAGGACCCACTTGAGGGCAAGGCCCTATTGCTGCTGGCATTAGACTACTGCATGCGGACGCTCCTGTAGGGGAAAACTCATTCCCCTATCCCAGACTCCTTTGAGTCTCTGACATCCGCATCTTCGCACATACAAGGAATGCTGCACTACTTACACGACGCCGACCCTGATATGGCATCACCAGCTGCACCGGATCCCGCACACAGTTTTGAGTTTGATCGCGATATTGAGGACAATCCTGTTTTTTTTTTTTTTTCCGCCTGGTGTTGATCCAGACCATGACACTGAGTTCATGCACTTAGACCAGCCCTTGGGGGATCCTGTAACCCCTGTGATTGTTGATCCAGCTGATTTTTGAGATGGAGTTTTTGATTCGAAGCTAGCCGTGGCCCTTGAGCCAGGCGTGGCTCCTGACCCCACATTGGAGTATGACCCTGTTCATGCCAATGCACCGGCTGTTGCTCCTTGATTGATCATCTGCTTGGATGAGAGAAAATTTGGGGTAACTATGCAAGACAATTTATTATTACGGGGGCCCACGTAATAACGATTTGTAGTGCACAGGAATCCTGGTGGACTCTGCAGGCCAAGCTAATGATAACCGATGCTGCAGGAGATAACTTAAACACGAATGACTTAGGCGATGTAGCCTCAAGTTCATTCTAATACAAGCAACAAGCCAAATTGGCAAGCCTATGTGAAGGCTCAGAAATTTACTTCCCCACTCATACAGTGAGTATATGTGCGTGTGAAATTGGGTGATTACATGATGGCTTATGTTGCTATATATACCCCATAGAAAATTGGAACGTTGCCCAACCCGCTTCACACTATTTCGTAAAAAAAAAAAGAAAAGAGAGAGAATGTCACCCAGACGTGACACAAACGCCAGTACGTCGCCAAGGACAGAAGACGAGCTGCAAGAACGCATCTCACAGATAAATGCACGACATGAAGCCCTCCACTCTAAGTACAACGATGGCATTACTGGAGATAACCCTCCAACTGGCTGCACCTATAAACAGTTCCTGAACTGCAAGCCTTAAAACTTTGACGGAACAGGAGGCACCGATGCATTTGTTCGTTGGTCCGAAGAGACCAACTCCATTCTAAGAACGAGTAACTGTTCGCCCCAACAGAGTGTTACCTATATCTCGGGGATATTTCTAGATGGCACACTCTCTTAATGGAACCTTCAGGTTCAGACCCTTGGCACAGACGCTGCTTATACACTGAGCTGGGACGAGCTCAAGGAAACGATTGAGAAGAAATGTTGTTTTAGGACAGAAATTCAGAAACTTGACGTGGAGTCCTGAAATTTGAGAAAGGACGAACCAGAGACTCCTGAACATGACCAGCGATCGCACGACTTGTCTAGGGTCGTCCCCTACTAAGTCATTGATGTAGTATGATATAATGGTGTACTTGTGAGCTTTACATTGTGGTCTCGAATTGTGGCAATACAATCGCAGTATTCTCATCACATGCGATGTTCAATCAATTGTTTATGTCCTATAACATAAGAGGTTATGTGATTGACTTGTTGATAACATGAGATGTTATGTGTTGGTATTGTTGAATGCATACGTACACTTCACTTGCTATGACCTAACCTATGTGAAACATCTTTTAGAAGATGCCGCCAAGACGCGAAATGCGCATGCCCACCTCTGAGGCAGAACTGAAAGAAATAATTGCTGCAGCTATAGCACAGCACGAGGCCCTACGCTCCGAACCAATCAAAGGTACCTCAGAAAATAACGGTTGTTCCTACTGGCACTTCCTCAACCACAAGCCTCCGAAGTTCGATGGCACTGGGGGTGCCATAACTTTTGTAAAATGGATTGAAAGTATGGAATCCATCTTTCGAATGAGTGGCTGTACGCCAGAACAACAGGTCCCATACGTTTCTGAGTTGTTTCAAGATGGAGCTCGATTATGGTGGAATCTTCAGGTTCGAATAATGGGCCTAACCACAGCATACGCGTTAACTTGGGATGAGTTGAAAGGAATGATGCATAAGAAGTATTGCCCCCACACGGAAACCCAGAAGTGGGAAGATGAATTTCGGAGCCTAATGATGGAAGGTCCGAAGGTGTTGGAGTACGTGCAACGACTTCATGATCTGTCACAAATTGTTCCATACCGGGTAAAACCAGAACTGAAGAAATTGGAACAATTCATTTGGGAACTGGCGCCTCAAGTCTTGAGCTTGATGACAGCATCTACGCCACCAACAACCATTGTTGCAAGTAAGATGGGTTTGGCACTCGTTACGAAAGCAAATAGACTAGAAAAACTTGCAAACCCTGACAAGAAAACTCAGGTAGAGTCGTCTGGAAAGAACAAAAGGAAGCTTACCGAAGATACCCAAATGAACAACGATGAACAAAGATCTATTCGAGGTTGCTTTGACTGCGGGGACAAAGGGCATTTCAAGAAAGATTGCCCTAACAAACAGGCCAGTGATAAGATTTACTTAGAAACCAAACCAAGATGTGCTGAGTGCAAGTGTCACCGTGATGGTGGATGTCAGAAGCCTTGGTACGGGAGGGAAGGACACAACAAGGAAGGTTGTGGGATGAAGAGTTTCATACAAGGAGGAAACAGTAACAACGCTCTAGGTGGAAATGGGAAAGGAGATGGCCGAATGATAGGATGCTACCATTGTAAGGAAGTTGGACATTTTAAGAGGGAATGCCTGAAGTTGAAACAAGACCGTGAGAGAAAATCCAACATCAGAGCTTGTGAGGCATGCCAGGATCCAGGTGTGATTTCTGGTACGTTCTCTAACAACCAAAACTTTTGCACCTATTTTGTTTGATGCTGGAGCCGGTTATGGCTTCGTGTCATTAGAATTTAAGAATATACTTGGTTTAACCGCTAGTAAGTTAGATATCCCCTACTCGATCGAATTAGCAAATGGAAAGTTAGTTGAAGCCAACGAAGTAATCAGAGGCTGTGTGATAGAACTGGGAGAACGTGAGTTTACTTTGGATCTACTACCAGTCGAATTGGGAAGCTTCAACGTGGTGGTAGGAATGGATTGGTTATCCGGAAACAAGGCTGAGATAGTATGTCACGAGAAAGCTGTTCGTATTCCAACCAATGATAGTGAGACAATTGTAGTTCACGGAGAGAAGCGTGACACACCGCTAAGATTTATCAGCTGCTTGAAGGCAAGGAAGTGTTTACAGAAAGGATGTGTTGCTTTTCTAGCACACATCGTAGATAAGAAGGCTGCCGAGCCAAGGATCGAAGACATCCCTGTCGTAAGGGAGTATCCAGAAGTCTTCCCAGAAGACTTACCCGGACTGCCACCTCAGAGGCAAGTGGAGTTTCACATTGACTTAGTTCCAGGCGCAGCGCCTGTAGCTAAGGCGCCTTACAGACTTGCGCCGTCTGAGATGCAGGAACTGTCAACACAACTTCAGGAGTTGTTAGACAAGGGTTTTATCCGACCAAGCTTCTCGCCTTGGGGAGCTCCGGTCTTGTTTGTCAAGAAGAAGGACGGAAGTTTCCGCATGTGTATTGACTACAGAGAATTGAACAAGCTGACGATTAAGAACAGGTATCCTCTGCCAAGAATCGACGATCTGTTTGATCAACTGCAAGGCTCGAACTATTATTCAAAGATCGATCTTCGATCTGGATACCATCAACTAAGGATACAGGAGGAAAGTATCCCGAAAACAGCCTTCCGAACTCGTTATGGACACTACGAGTTCCTTGTTATGCCGTTCGGCCTGACAAACGCACCTGCAGTGTTTATGGACTTGATGAATAGAGTTTGCAAGCCATACTTAGACAAGTTCATGATTGTATTCATCGACGACATCCTGATTTACTCAAAGACGAAGGCTGAACACGAGCAGCATCTTAGAACCATATTGGAGCTGCTAAAGAAGGAACAGCTGTACGCCAAATTCTCCAAGTGAGAGTTTTGGCTACGCGAAGTCCAGTTTCTTGGACATGTGGTTAATGGGGATGGAATTCATGTTGATCCCACAAAGATTGAGGCAATCAAGAACTGGGAAACGCCTACAACGCCTACCGAGATTCGACAATTCTTGGGTTTGGCTGGCTACTATCGGAGGTTCATCGAGGATTTCTCGAAGATCGCTCAACCATTGACACTCCTCACGCAGAAGGAAAGGACGTTTGATTGGGGAATCAAACAGGATGAAGCGTTTCAAATACTGAAGGATAAGCTTTGTAACGCGCCAATCTTAGCTCTACCAGAAGGTACTGATGACTTTGTGGTATACTGCGACGCATCACGTCAGGGATTGGGTTGTGTGTTGATGCAACGCCAAAAGGTCATTGCTTACGCATCACGCCAACTGAAAGTGCACGAAAAGAATTATACCACACACGATTTAGAGCTGGGCGCAGTGGTTTTTGCTTTAAAGATCTGGAGACACTACCTGTATGGTACGAAGTGCACAATCTTCACAGATCACAAAAGCCTACAGCATATATTCAACCAGAAGGAGTTAAATATGAGGCAAAGACGATGGGTTGAATTATTGAACGATTACGATTGCGAGATAAAATATCACCCAGGGAAGGCGAATGTAGTCGCCAATGCCCTAAGTCGTAAAGAAAGAATCAAGCCCATAAGGGTTAGAGCTTTGGAAATGATTATACGAACCGATCTCTCCTCGCGCACTCGTGCTGCACAAAAGGAAGCTCTCAAAGAGGGAAACCTTGAGGAAGGATATCTCCGTGGAATGGAAAAGCTTTTGGTACCAAACGAGGAAGGAATGTTATGTTTTGAGAAAAGGATTTGAGTTCCTCTGTTTGGTGGATTAAGGGAAGTTATTTTCGACGAAGCGCACAAGTCACGGTACTCTATCCACCCTGGATCGGATAAGGTGTACCAGGATCTCAAAGGTTATTATTGGTGGCCTAGGATGAAAGGCGACGTTGCTGTTTACGTGAGCAAATGTTTAACGTGCGCTAAGGTTAAAGCGGAATACCAGAAGCCTTCGGGACTTCTGCAACAACCTGAGATTCCCAAGTGGAAATGGGAACAAATCTCAATGGATTTTGTTACAAAACTGCCAAGAACGCCAAGAGGCCATGATACGATTTGGGTGATTGTTGACCGCCTAACAAAGTCCGCACACTTTCTGCCAATTAAGGAGAAAGACAGCACTAGCAAACTTGCGGAAATTTACATGAGAGAGATCATAGCACGCCATGGAGTACCTCTCTCAATCATCTCTGATAGAGACGGAAGGTTTGTGTCAAGGATATGGCAATCCTTCCAAGAATCTTTTGGCTCGCAATTGAATCTGAGCACTGCGTTCCATCCGCAAACTGACGGCCAGAGCGAGCGAACGATACAAACTTTGGAAGACATGCTGAGGGCATGTGTTATGGATTTAGGCGGTAGCTGGGATAAACACTTACCTTTGGTCGAATTTTCATACAACAACAGCTACCACACCAGTATTGGTGTCGCGCCATTTGAGGCCCTATACGGACGCAAGTGCCGATCACCACTATGTTGGTCTGACGCAGGTGATAGGCAACTCGCTGGTCCCGAAATCGTCCAAGAGACGACAGACAAAATTGCGCAAATACTTAAACGCATCGAAGCCGCTCGCCACAGGCAAAAGGCCTACGCGGATCCAAACCGGAAGCACGTGGATTTCCAAGTCGGAGAGATGGTGATATTGAAAGTTTCACCCTGGAAGGGGGTGGCACGCTTTGGTAAGCATGGAAAGTTAAATCCGCGCTACATTGGTCCCTTCAGAATTCTGGAAGGAATTGGGACAGTAGCATACAAGTTGGACCTACCTACTGAACTGAATGGTGTTCACGATACACTTCATGTATCCAATTTAAAGAAAAGTCCAACTCAAGTTGACGTTGCCATTCCTACCGACGAGATTCATATTGACGACACGCTCCACTTCGTAGAAGAACCTGTCGAGGTCACAGATTGGAAAGTTAACAAGAACCGCCGGAGCAGTGTCAAACTCGTCAAAGTTCGTTGGAATGCCAGACATGGTCCTGAATTCACATGGGAACGTGAGGACCGGATGAAAGAGAAATACCCCCACTTATTTCCTAGGAACCCTGCTTCTACAAGCAGAACTTAAATTTCGGGACGAAATTTATTTAACGGGGGGAGAATGTGACAACCCGCACAAAACCAGGTATCCGTACAACTAAATTAATGATTAATTATTACTTGATTACTGTGCTTGATTGAAACTAGCTGATAAACTGCTACCTGCATACTGATACATGCACTTACTTGCATCATACTTTAATTGCTGTCACTACATTATTTACGTGCTGAACCCTAGTGACAAACGTGATGCACAAAAAGCACAGTAGCACCAAACGGATACACAGTGGACATGCTGATATAACCAGCATCAGGCAAATACTGCCTCAAGGCCTGTTAAGAGCCTCATATATTTTGACTACACTGGTAGTGAGTGTAGGATATAAGGGTTGTGTTACCGCGTCTCTAGGGATAAGATACACTGATTCGGATATGCCTAAAACGTACTTTAAGTACCAAACACAGCACTTTAAATAATTTAACCAGCTTCTAGCTGACTAGTAAAGTGCCAAAAATGAGAAAATATCACTAGACACTTTCTAAAGTGTCGGGAAAACAAAATGTGTCACTAAAAATGTAATAACGACACTTTAAAGTCTTTTGTAACACTTCAACGGATTACTATCCAACCGAACACCCGGACTTTACCCGGAACATGAAAATATTAACATTTTCACTATTATTATTTTTCTGAGCCAGTTAGGGTACCTGAATACCCTAACACCCATCATGACACATAACATAACACTAACTAAGTTAGATACTTAGTTAACCTTACTTAACTAAACTAAACCCCTAAACACCTACTTAAAATCGAACCATGGACCCCCCCCCCAAACCGATTCGGTTGCCTAGGGGGCAACACCTTGTACCTTGTAATCTTGGATGATCATGTTGTCTAGTATCTAGTGAACATACTAACCATTGGACAATAGCACCTTGAGTTTACCTATAAATACACATCACTAACACATGAGATTATCACTTAACATTTTCACCAACACACTTTCACTCTCTTGTCTCTCCCACTCTCGGCCGAAACACCCCAGCCCCCTACACCCACTTTCGACATTCATCCTCATCATTCCAAGACCATTCAAACATCACAAGACACGTATTAGAAGGTTTGGTGCAAGCGGAACGCGAAGGACCACTCTCGTTGGCTTTTATCCACGCGGTTTTCGTCACAACTCTTCCCTAGCCTTGAGCTAGAGGTATAACCTTTAAAACTTATTTTTACACTCATCTAAAGTGGTTAAAAGGATATTTGTCGGTTGAATCTCGTTATATTGAAAGATGGAACTTTAAAGTCTAGTAAAATCATAAAAATGGTGGTTAATAGCGTATAACTTGTGTAAAAGTCGTAGGACTTGAAATTTGTGCTTATTGTGACCCGATCTATAATGTGGTAGCCCAAATCTTCGTTTAACCCGACTTTGTAAAATCACGTATCATCACATAAGCTTGTTTTTTTGAAAGATACAAGGGTTAAAGGTGAACACTACCACATTTTAGAGGCATGAACTTGTGAAGAATTATTTTACTTGTGTAAAAGTGTTTTAACCGGTAAAATGGTGTCTAAAACTAGCGGATCTACGTATCCGCAAGTGGTATTTTTGAAAGACCACACTTTGAAGAAATCATGTTTTTCTAAAGATGGATCTTGCACTAATAAATATGATTTTATAAACCACAAGTGTATAGACACTTGTAAAATAAAGAGATCCGACAAAGAAGTGTATTTGTCACTTATTACTAGAAGTTGTAAAGACGGTTTTCTCTAAACACGAGGTTTTTACAAGATTAAAGTTACTTTATATAGAAATCTACATGTATAAGGATGATTTACATTATTAATGCGGAAAAACTGCAAGTTCATGCGATTATGCAACTTTACATATTTATTGACTAGTTTGATGTGTCGGAAATTGTTTGATTGGAATAAAGAAGTTGATTGAGTTGATTTGTTAAAAGAAAATGATACGCTTGAAAGCGTGGCCACCTCCAGTTACAGAGGAAACTCTGGCGAAATTTTCTAAAAACCTAACACTTAGACTTTTTACACAACAAGTGTTAGAACTATTTTTGGACATACTTTCGAAACATAAATTTCGCCAGCACTATATTTTACTAAACATTCGGAGGTGAGATTTTCACAAAGATTAACGTGATAAATATATTGTCACAACACTGTTTATGATTATTTTGTGAAATACATAAATATTATTTTAGAGTGAAAATAATATTTACAAGCGTTAATGATTCCAAAACTTTGCGAACGCTTCCACAAACATATAAGTTACACCGGTAATTACATTACCACAAGATTGATAAAACGTAACTTACGCACATGTATTGTATCCCCCATCCTTGGGAAGAAGAATAACTATCAAGCATATACAAAATGTAACACGAAATAGTTGTCTAACTATTTCCCGCAAACATAAACTGTAAAGCTAAAGCACGGCCGTCCGTCTAATAGAATTAGCACTTGTAGGTCATTGCACAGCTTACAGTATCAGGAGACGCTTGATAGAGTTTACGCATCCACTGTGAGTTCATGTCCCCCTTTTCTCTAACTGTTTTCAGTTTTCTTAACTGCGGGGGTGAAATACATGTTACTTTGTTTACAAGTACTTTATACACGGTATGAATAACGTAAGGAGGTTTAGATCATGTGAATGGGTAGTTAGAACCCCGAGGGACTCGAGCGGTAGATCTATTTGGGTGTAGCGAGCCCAGCTCCCGGTCCAACAGAACAGGCCTCTCGGAGGACTAACAAAACGGATCCGGAGTGACTTGGTACCCAACGCAAAATCGGCTAGGGTTGTGTCTTACTTACTTGCATTTCACGACATGCTAATGGCCTTGCAAACCATTGGTGATCACAAGTCCTCTTACACTGCTACATACCAGGAAACTTTTATACTTACAAGTGTTTTACTTACTCACTTGCACATGAACTCGCTCAACATTATTGTTGATTTTTCAACTCACATGTATTTCAGGAAATTAACGGATTCTGGCACGGTATGAACGTTTTCCGCTGCAATCTTCATGAAGTCATCAAGGATTAGGGGTTGTGTTCTCTTACCTGGACAAGACACAATCCCTAACCCTCATTTATGTTTTGTCATTAGATGTTATGTTACTGAACAAGATTATGGTCGTATGTTTAAAACAATGGTATTGTATGTTGATTTCTAAACTTAATGATGACTTGCATGGTTTTTAAATTCATATAGCTTTGTTATGATTAAGCTATGGTATTAAGAAGTCACACCAAAATTAACCACGCTTCCGCAAAGCCAGGGTGTGACAATAGCGATGTATGCGATATAGTCACATTATGATCCGAATCTCCGGTGCTAGGCGTAACGAGTATATCGAGTAGTAACAACGCACGAAAGTGCGGGTTGTTACAAATTTGCTCAGGAAGGTTCGAATGAATGGTTAGTTGTAACATGCGAACACATTTAGGCTTGGTTTCTTTTCGGCTGAGGGCGTCAGCTACAACGTTTGCCTAGCCTAGATGGTATTTGATTGCGCACTCGTAGTCATTTAGAAGCTCGACCAATCAGCGTTGCTGCATGTTCAACTCCTTCTGATTGAGTATGTGCTGGAGACTCTTGTGATCGGTGTAAATCATGCACTTGGTACCATACAAGTAGTGTCTTCATATCTTGAGTGTGAAAACTATAGCTCCCAGCTCCATGTCGTGGGTAATGTAGTTCTTTTCGTGAACTTTGAGTTGATGAGACGCACAGGCAATGACTTTCTCGCGTTGCATCAACAATGAAATCGTCAGTGCCTTTAGGTAATGAAAGAATAGGTGCACTACAGAGCTTTTCCTTCAATTGCTGGAACGCGGATTCTTGAGCATCACCCCACTTGTAGGTGATACCCTTATTGGTTAAAGTAGTAAGGGGTTGTGCGATCATACTCTGTCAAGAACAAAGTAACTGAAGGCACTGTCTTTTCTACGGTAGTAACCCGCCAGACCTAAAAGTTGGTGGATTTCGGTTGGAGTTCTAGGCGCAGGTCAGTTCTTGATGGAGTCAATCTTGGCTGGATCCACGTGAATCCCAGCTTCATTGAGCACGTGTCCAAGGAAATGGATTTCATGAAGCCAAAAGTCGCATTTCAAGAATTTGGCATAGAGCTGTTCGTTTCGTAAGAGTTCCATAATAAGGCGTATGTGTTGCTCGTGTTCCTCTTGACTCTTGGAGTAGATTAGGATGTTGTCGATGAAAACAATGACGAACTTGACCAGGCAGGGTTTGCACACTCGATTCATGAGGTCCATGAAAACTGTAGGTGTTGGTGCATACGTCTGTCGACTTCATCTTGTATCGAGTCTTGTACGTAGAATGATAGATCAGAGCACGGAAATCAAGGAATTGTGTTTATAGGTTATTCCGCTCGAAATGGTCAATAACCATTTCAAGCGAAATCATATGTTCTTATTTCGCTTGAACTCATGTTAGTTCATTTCAAGCGAAATCACTTGAAATTGATTCCGCTTGAGACAGTTTCGAGCGAAATCAGACTTCCTATAAATACCTTGTGTGCTATTTCATTTGAAAACAGTTTCGGTCAGTGTAACGAAGTGCTGCCGAAGTGTCCACAGACTTGTATTTGATCTAAAATCAATATACGGACAGTTTAAAGTGATATTTCAGCTGAATTGAACACAATACGTCTGTTTCCGCCATTCGTATAGAGATAAACTCTTCTGATCGACTCGTTTGGGTTTGAAAACGATCCTACAAGTGGTATCAGAGCTTGGGAGGAAGAGTTTATACCAATTCAGCTGCAATTTTTGATTTCTACACCTTCTTTTCAAAATTAAACAAGTTTTCTTGGTTAAAATCGGCAAATTTTCTCACAATGTGTGCATAATTGTGTTTTAACAAACCCTTGAGAGTTTCAGAACTTAATTCGGCTTAAAACTTGATCAATTGGACATAATTTGGACCGAATTACTGACATCATGCTGATTTCGCTTGAGTTGTTCTTGTTGATTTCGCTTGAGATTGCACTTTAGATCTGATTTCGCTTGAGAATTTGTGTTGATTCCGCTTGAAATCGATATTTCGCTTGAGATATTGGATTAATTTCGCTTGAACCGGTATTTAGCTTGAGAAATTCTGTTGATTCCGCTTGAAACTTGCTATTCAGCTTCAAAGTCTTGATTTCGCTTTAGTGGTGGTTTCGCTTGAGAACTTAATTTCGCTTGAAAGACTAGTTTTTTGTGAACTTGTGAAAACTGAAAACATGGAGAATGAGTTTTATAATGCCTTTGCTAGCCCAATGACTATTACTCAAAGTACATTGCTTGAAAATGAAACTGGAACAACACAAAAACCGCCTAAGCTTTTGGACATTGATGATTTTAGTGGATGGGCTGAACGATTTGGTAACAGGGTTGAAGCTTATCATTTAGATGCATGGGAACATACTGAAGTTCAATATTTTAGACCAGTTGGTAGCGATCGAGAGAAAATACCAATTAGAGATTTGAGTGCTGAGGAAAAAAAGAAATACAAAGATGAGAAGTTGATGGTTAGTTTGTTGCAGCAGGCAATTAAAGAAGACATCTTGATTTTACTTCAACATAATGGAACTGCACATTCGATATGGACAGAATTAGAAGCAAAGTTTCTTGGTAGTGATGACATGCTTAAGAACAAAAAGTCGTTGATGAAGAAGGAATTCGATTTGTTTCGAGGATTAAGAAATGAAAGCACCAAGCAGATCATTGAAAGATACTGCAATTTATTGAAAAACATGAACAGATTGAGTATCAGAAAGGATAAAGATGAGTTGATTGAAAAGTTAGCTGATGCGTTGCCACATGATGAGTGGGGCACGTATCTTATGATGTTGAAAAATAAACCTGGTTTTAATGATCTAACATTGAGTGATTTTATTAAAAAGCTTGAAGCTCAAGAAATGGAGCAACGAAAGATAGCGAGAATGAAGAACTATGATGGAGAGCAAGACATTGGTTTATCTTATAAAAGTGGTGTTAGTAACAAAACCAATTTTTCGCCAAAAGTTGAAACTGCTTTCAATACAACGGGATCTTCTGAAAAGCCATCTCAAGGATCAAGTAACAAGATGGGATTTTCTTCATTTCCATCATTTGATCCACACTTTTCTACAACAAAGAGTGGCAAAGTACTTCAATGCAACATTGCTTTAAACCTTGAAAATGATCAGAATTATACCGAGGAAGTTGCTAAAAGCCACATGTCTTTGTTGGTAACTGTGCTTGAATCCTATGGAGGTTTAGTTGCAGGAAGGATCGGAAATCTAATGCTAACAAAAGAGGATTACGATCAAATTGATGCTGAGGAGATGGAATTGATGGATATAAAATGGTGCATGGCTAGTGTATTGAGACGAGCTGAAAAGTTTAAAGAAATTACAGGCAGAGATGATTTTCGCGATGCAAATGTTTCAACTTTAGGATTTGATAAGTCTAAAGTTACTTGTTTTCGTTGCAGGAAGGGCATTTCAAGAGGGAGTGCACCAATCGTGAAACAAGTGGAGCTCAAAATCCATTTGGTAACAATGATTACTATCGAAAAGCGTTATATCATCAAGTTGCTCAACAGCCACATCAACAACAACAACCACAAACAGCTCATGGTAGGAAAGAAATTGAAGATTCAAAGAGAGCATGTCTTGTTAATCAAGATAAAGGAAATGGTTTTAGTTGGGATAAATACGTTCCAAAAGATAGTAAAGTATGTGTGGCAGAACAAGAAGATGAAAAATTGGCAAAAGGTTTCAGTTGGGACGATTATTGCCCAGACAAAGAATTACTGGCTAAAGGATTTGTTGCTCAGGTTATCAATGATTATACTGATGATTATTGGGCAGAAAAAGTCAGAAAACGTTTAAATGGTGAAGTTGAGAAAAAGAAAGAAGTTGTAGAAGAAGTTCAAGTAAGAGTAGTTAAAGAAGTTCCAGCATTTGAAATCAAAACAGATAATGAGGTAGTCAAGGTTGCTGAGAAGTGTATGAATTGTGACTCTCTGATAATGCAGAACAATGAATTGCTGCACAACATAAAAAGGCTGAAAGAATCATATGATACTTTGAACTGAGAGATGAATAAGTACAACGAGTCAAGCAGTGAACAAGCTGTAGCAATGAATACACTCAATGGAGCTTACATGAGACAGCTTGACGATGTCAACTATTACACAGAGAAGTGTGCTGAGCTTCAATTGAAATTGGCAACACAAAGAATTGAAACTGAAAGAGTTAACAATTTATTAAAAAGTTACTCATGTTCTACTTTTGTTGTTGACAGAATTTACCCCATAGTGGAAAAATTGAAGACATTTGAAGAAGAGAAGACTTCGGAAGAGGAAAAATCTGTGACAAAAGAAGAAAATGAAGTGAATATATCTGGTAAGAAATCAAGTGTGGTTTATAACAAATGTCCGCCTCCTGTTGAAAATGCATATTCTCCGCGAAATGCTAATTCTGAAAGAGTCAAAAAGGCAACGAACTTACATTGGGAGTCTAAGTCGTCAGATAATTTGCCAGAAAGTATAGATGTCACTTTTACGTCTTCCGATACTGATCATGAGTCCGAGTTAATAAAAAAGGTGGTTGATCAGGTGTTGGATAAGGATGAATCAGAGGAGTCAATGTCAGAGTCGAAATCAGAGTCAAAGTCAAAGTCCGATACGTCAAGTCAAAAATCCAAACAGGGAAAACGGGTGTATAATAAAGAGTTCTTGTTATCAAAATCTAATTTGGATGACGAACCGATCAAAGTAGCATATACTTTGAAAGATTCTGACAAATTATATTCTGATGAGGTTTTTCCAATAAGAGGTGTTAAACCAGAAATGATTAAAAAGGTTATCAAACTAACAGAAATTAATATTTCTGAAATAAAGGATGCAAATCTTTCTGAAAAACCTAAACCTTACACCTCAATAGTTCAACAACGTTTAAACAAGAAAATGGGTTACAATTATGGTTACAGTTTTCAAAAGAAACCAAACCATGATGGTAATTTCAAAAAGAAATGTTGGGATTGAACCCTATCAGAGGAACATATAATTAAAGCCAAAACTGGGTCAGAGCAGTGGATCCAGAATAAGCAGATGTTACATACAAGTCTCTCCCCTTGAAAGTGGTTTCAACATCTGCTGACCTCCTATCTACTGATCATACAAGCTACTGACCGTCAATCTGCTGCTCAAGTAAAGGCCTGATGGAAGACTAAAGCTCTGCTGCTCAATCTACTGCCTTGAGTCAAGTACTGCTGATCCGGATAAGCACTGCCGGGTTCACAGCAGTGGAAGGTTGCAGCAGTTGTTTATTATGTCGTTATGAAATGTAATGTATAAGCAGTAGTTAGTATAGCAGTGTTTGTATAGATCAGGGGTTAGAGTTTGTTAGGAGGTTAGATGTCACTTTCATGGTGACGTCAGCCAAGATGCTCAGTGGTTTGCTAGTGCCTATAAATAGAACAGTGCTCTGTACTGTTCTATTAGCTCTTTGCAACAATCGTCTTCTCTGCACGAACAAACACTAAGCTCTGGCTGAGGGGGAGTTTGTATCAAACATTGCTTTGTAATCGTTATTGAAACTAAATTCAATCTTTCGGTTCATAGTAAAAAGTGTTTTGATTAAAGCAATACTCTCGTTTGATTGTATGCAAAGTTTGTTTCCATCTTAATTCCGCTGCACAACTCATTCATTTCCATCTTAATTTCAAACGTAAAATACAATCAAAACCAAACTCAGATCCAACAATTGGTATCAGAGCTAGGACAGTCAAATTTGATTTAACAATCATTTTGACATAAATAGTTCAGCTCAAAATCATTGATATCGATAGTTTGTTCGTTTTTGTTGAAAAACAGAGCAAGGTTTAATCACCATTAAAGTTGATTAATCAGTGTCTGTAAAACAACCAGGATGACGTCACAATCACAAGATGATAAGAATAATGTTGGCTCGCTTTTTAAACCACCCATGCTTAAGTGTAATGAATACAACATCTGGGAGAGAAGGATGGGTCACATCCTTGCTCAACAGAACACTGGATGTTGGAGGTCTGTTGTTTTTGGTTCTCATGTTCCTATGGTGCCAAGTGCTGAGGATCCAAAGAAGTTCGTACCAAAACCTTATGAAAACTATACTGAAACTGATTTTCAAAAGTTCGAACTCGATGCCAAAGCATTTAGGATCATAGCATCTGCATTACCAAATGAGATCTATGTTGGACTGTTACATTGTAACAGTGCCAAAGAGCTATGGGATGCATTGAAGGAACAGTTTGGGGGAACCGAAGAAGTTATTGAAAACAATAGGGAAATTCTGAATCAGCTGTATGAAACCTTCTGTCACATTAAGGGTGAATCATTGACCCAACAATTTGAACGGTTCAGTTGTCTCATCAGTGAGCTAAGGCTTGTTAAGGTTGAATTTCCAAAATCAACACAAAATAGCAGGTTTCTTAGGTCACTACCTGATAAATGGGACACAATTGCATTTGTGACTAGAAACTCTGTTGAGTTCAAAGATCTGACCCTGACCCAACTTTATGGTAGACTCCTGACCTATGAAAGGGAGTTGAACCAGAAAAAGAAGCTGCAAGAGTCTGGAAAAGCTACTGATGATTACTCATTCGGTAGCACAGCTCTTCTGGGTCAGGAAGAATCTGGTAGCAGTAGTAAGGAACAGGGTTATGATCATTTCATTGATATAACAGCTGGTGGTAACTTTACCAACCCTGATCCTCACTCTGCAAATTATGCTTTTACTGCAAACACTGAAAACCAGATGTCAGATAATTTGTGCTTTGAACTCAATGATTTGCAACATTTTGATCCCACTGACTTAGAGGAGATGGACATTTTGCATCAGTTGGCTTTGCTTAGTGTGAGAACTAGCAAATTCTACAAAAGAACAGGGCGGAAATTCCCAGGTTTACATGGGAATCTAAGGGTTGGTTTGGATAAATCGAAAATCAAGTGTTATAAGTGCAATAGGCTAGGTCATTTCGCAAGGGAATGCAGGAGTCAAACTACTGGTCCTATAATCACTCATCCAAGCTCAAATCCTAGACCTCAAAATCAAAGCACTGTGCACTATACCCAATATACTCCTGCAGCTCATGTTAACACTGCTCATTATGCTGCTGCCCCTGTGCCTGTGCATTAAGTCCAAACCACTGTTCCACAGATTCAATATGTTCAAACCCCTGTCCCCCAGGCACAAGTGCAACCTGTTGCACCTCAAACAGCTGCTCCAGCAGTGGTACAACCAGATCAGCAAAGCTTTTTCACTCAAGGCTTTGTTGACTGGAGCAGCATGCCTGATGAGCTTAGTGATGAAAATTTTGCACTCTATGCTTCTAGTGAACCTTCTAATGATGAATTTTGTTTGATGGCATTAGAGTCAATACCAGAGGGGTTTGAAATTGAAAGTGAACAGCTAAGTGATGAAACAGTGGATGAGGTGACTGAAGCAGTTGTTAATGCAGTTGCTGGTGAATTGCTACTGGGAGAAAATTCAGAAACCCTGATTGAACCACTGACAGACCCATGGTCCAAAGAGGACAAAGAAGAAGAAAAAATTGAGAAAGCAGGTGAGAAAGAAGAAAGAGCTGATGATGAAGAAAATCATCAATGTGATTGTGCAATGATGGCTGCTGCCAAGGTATCTCCTCAAGTTCTTGAAAAACTGTGTTCTGACAATTGCATTATTGCTTTTGCTAACATCAAAGAGGTAAATGAAAACCTTCGGGATAAAATCTTAACTGATGAAGTCAAATTTGAAAGTTCTTTAAAAGAACTTAAAAACAAATTGACTAAAAAAGAGAAAGAGACCAGCAGTCTTAAAGAGGAGCAAAGCATAACCAAAACTCAACTCCAAACTATGGTAGAAAAATACCAAGTTTGCAAAAAGGAGTTGGAGTCCACCCAGATCACCTGTGAAAAATGGGTGGAATCATGCAAAGGGTATGAGGTTATTCTTGAAAAACAGATAAAAAGCAATGTGAAATTTGGGGTTGGTTATAGAAAACATGATGATGAAAACACTGCTTTTGGAAAATCTGTTCAAACCACTGATGTAACCACTGAGTTCATCCCCACAAACAGGAATGGCCAAGAAGTGAAAATCACTGATAAACTTGGTAACAAAATCACACTTGACAGACCAATGGGATCCTCTACTTTTGAGGAGCTTGAAGATTATCATTTTAAACCAAAATGGTCTGATGAGTGTGATATTCTTGAAAATTTCAAGCCCATGGACTTTACATCAACTGATGGTGTTAAAGCTCCAAAAGCTAAAGTTATTCCTCTCAAGGACATCCCAACAGAGGTTAAAACCTCTGCTGCAAAGGAGTCCGAAAAGAGAAAGAAGAAAGAAAAGATCAATAACTTGTTTTGTGAATTCTGTGAGAAAAGGAAACATCTAACAAAAGACTGTTTCCACTTAAAAGCTTATGATTTGAACAAAACAAGTGTCATTGTTCCAGCTGAAAGTTGCATTGTTTGTGGTAAAACAAACCACAAAACTCAAGCATGTGTGTATCTCAAAAACTTTGATGTGAAAAAGAATGAGTACACTGCTAAAACATCTTTGAGTCCATCATCATCATCTGTCAAATTCACAAAGAACCAACCACTGTTTGTGCCAGTTCAAACAACTGTCACAAAACAGCTGAACCAAACATCTGTCAAAAGAGATGTTCAGGTTACTGATGCACCTCCTGCCAATCAGTTCAGAAAAGGCAAGGAAAAACAGTCTTACCAAAGGATTCCACACGTTTATGAGGTCTACAAAAGGCCCTCTAAACCTAAAGTGAATAGGCATCCTTTTGGGTACCAACAGGTGATTGGTCAAGACCCCCAACAGTGGTTAGCAAGAAACAGTACTAAAACTGTTCAAACCCCTGACCTAACCACTGTCCATCAATGTGCATCAATCCCAGACACTGTTGAGACCCCATCCAAAGCCTTATTGGCTTTGGAAACCCTAATGAACTAATCCTTTTACTTCATGTGCAGGGAGCTTCTGCCTGTTTAGATAGCCTTTGGTATGTTGATAGTGGAGGCTCCAGGCACATGACTGGATGTGAAGCCCTACTCAAAGATTTCAAAATTCATGGAGGGGGTGATATACCCTTTGGGAATAACAGTAAAGGGAAAGTTCTGGGGTCTGGTACAGTACAATCTAGAAATGTAAAATTTGAAAATGTCAATCTGATAGACAGTCTGAAATTCAACCTCCTGAGTGTTTCACAAATGAGTGACAAGGGGTATGGGTCATTCTTCACAAAGGAGTGTTGTAGGATTGTTGGACCAGAAATGGTCAAAAAGATTGAAGCAATAATAAAAACTGGTCAAACAAAAGTTGTTGCTCAAAGAAGTGGCAATGTTTATGTTGTTGATATGTCAAAAGAGTGTCCCAGAGCTGATGCTTGTCTGTTCTCAGCTGCCTCTAACAAAGAGACAGAACTTTGGCACAGAAGGCTGGGGCACACAAATCTTAAGACAATCACTGAAATATCAAAAAAATGGTTTGGTAAGAGGCCTACCACAAAAATTGTTTTCATGTCCTGAACATTGCATTTCCTGTTTAAAAGGAAAACAGCATAAAAGTTCCTATAAGTCCATTGAAGAGTCCAAAACAACCCAGTGTTTGCAAATGCTGCACATGGATTTGTTTGGCCCAGTTCAAGTCATGAGCCTCAAAAAGAAGAGATATTGTTTGGTTATTGTTGATGACTTTTCTAGGTTAACATGGACTTTCTTTTTACACTCAAAAGATGAGACTGCAGGCATTTTGCAAGACTTTGTGACACAGGTTGAAAAGCAATTTGACCTTCCAGTGAAAAGCTTCAGGAGTGATAATGGCACAGAATTTAAAAATAAGGAGTTGGATGCCTTCTGTGTGAAGAAAGGGATTGTAAGGCAGTACAGCATCCCTAGAACACCAGAGCAAAATGGGGTAGTTGAAAGAAAGAACAGAACTTTGATTGAGGCTGCCAGAACCATGCTTGCTGATTCAGGTTTGCCATTAACTTTCTGGGCAGAGGCAGTAAACACTGCTTGCTATGTCCAGAACAGAGTTTTAATAAACCCCAGGCACAAAAAGACTGCTTATGAAATTCTGTATAAAATCAAACCACTGATCTCATATTTCAAGGTGTTTGGTTGCCCATGCTTTATTTTGAACTTAAAAGATTCCATTTCAAAATTTGCAGCCAAAATTGATTGTGGTTATCATCTGGGATACTCAACCACTTCCAAGGCCTACAAAGTGTTTAACACACGGACCAAGGCAGTGGAGGAGACCTTGAATGTAAAGTTCAATGAACTTTCATCAATGAAAATCCCAGCAAATCCTGCAGATCTGTTTGATCTTGATAAATTCACTTTTGAAAATACTGCTGTCAAGACTAACAGTGCAGGTCCATCAGAGGATTCAACACCAGACTATGGGTATGAAATCATCATCCCTCAAAGGTCTGCTAAAATGGGAAGAGCATCAGATGTTCAAAACAGCTGTCAAAGCTCAACCACTGCTACCTAAACAGTTGTTGACCAAAGTAGCCCATCAACCACTGCTTCCACATCCTCAAACACTGCTGATAAAAGTCCCAAACAGTGGATAAAAGTCAGCATGTGTCCACTTCATTACCTCCCATTCCACCACCTTTTGAAGCCACTGCTGGATCATCAAAGTCCCCAGCAGTGGTTAGCTCAGATGATACACATTTGCAGCCTTCACCAACAAATGCCATCATACCATACCAAGGAGATTTAATCTTCTTGAGATCTCATCCACCTGATCAAATCATTGGCAACATAAATGAAGGGGTGCTCACAAGAAGCCAAACCCAAAACATTTGTCTTTTTGCTGGTTTTCTATCACTCCATCAGCCAGTCAAGTACCAAGAGGCACTAAAAGACAACAGCTGGGTAGAAGCCATGCAAGAGGAGCTCCAACAGTTTAAAAGACAACAAGTATGGGAGCTTGTACCACTGCCAGAAGAGGTTAGTCCCATTGGCACAAAGTGGGTCTTCAAGAACAAAACTGATGAAAGGGGTATTGTTGTCAAGAATAAAGCCAGGCTTGTGGTTCAAGGTTACAGACAGGAAGAGGGGATTGACTATGATGAAACTTTTGCCCCTGTAGCAAGATTAGAAGCTATAAGACTGTTCCTGGCCTTTGCTGTCAACCACAACATGAAGGTGTTCCAAATGGATATCAAAAGTGCTTTCCTCTATGCTACAATTCAAGAAGAGGTGTATGTGTGTCAACCTCCAGGTTTTGAGATCCATTTTATCCAGATCATGTCTACAGGCTGAACAAATCCCTGTATGGCCTAAAACAAGCACCAAGGGCCTGGTATGAAACTCTTTCCACCTTTCTACTCTCAAATGGCTTCAAAAGAGGTACCATTGATAAAACACTGTTTTTAAAATGGAGAGGAAAGGATTTAATGATTGTCCAAATTTATGTGGATGACATTATTTTTGGAAGCACATGTAATGCAATGTGTGAAAAGTTTAGGGAACTCATGACAGCTGAGTTTGAAATGAGTGCAATGGGTGAGCTGCAATGCTTTCTTGGTCTCCAAGTTCTGCAAATGTAAAATGGCACTTTCATTCATCAAAGCAAATATGCAAAAGAACTTTTAAACAAATTTGATATGAATGATTGTAAACCATGCAGCACACCCATGGCAACAAATAAGCTGGTCATGTCTGATGAAAAGGATGAGCTGATTGACCAAACTCTTTATAGAAGCATGATTGGGTCTCTTTTGTACCTAACTGCATCTAGGCCAGACATCATGTTTGCAACATGTGTTTGTGCAAGAAGTCAATCAGCCCCTAGAAAATCCAATCTTATTGCTGTAAAAAGGATATTCAGATACATAAAAAGTGCTCCCACACTTGGTATCTGGTATCCAGCTAATGGGAATATCAAGCTTTCAGGATTTTCAGACAGTGACTTTGCTGGATGTAACACCACAAGGAAGTCCACATCAGGAGGGTGCCAGTTTCTAGGTGATTGCTTAGTTTCATGGCAAAGCAAAAAGCAAGCAGCTGTTTCAACATCCACTGCTGAAGCTGAATATATTGCTGCTGCAAGCTGTACAGCCCAACTCCTGTGGCATCAAAATCAGTTGCTGGATTTTGGTATCACTGCCTTAAAGACACCACTTATGTTGGATAGCCAGGCAGCAGAAAATATCATCAAAAATCCGGTTTCCCATTCAACCACCAAACATATCGACATCAGACATCACTTTGTGAGGGATTGCTATGAAAAAGGTTTGATTTCTCTGCATCATGTTCCAACTAAAGACCAGCTGGCAGATGTGCTCACAAAAGCATTAGACACTGCCACCTTTGAAAGCTTGGTCTCTAGGATTGGCATGCTAAACATGGAATAACAAGCAAAATCTTGTTTTTCTATGAATAAAAGCATTAAAATGTTTTCAGAAAATCAAAAATCCATCCTTAAAAATAGCTAATAATGAAATTTTCATTAAAATCCTTAAAAGTCTGCCATAACCACTGATTGTTTAAAAGTCTGCTCTACTTCAAAGTCTGTCCACTGCTGAAAGCCATCCTCTGTCCACTTATTTCCTTGATAAACTCTGTTGTTCAAAAGCAGTGTCTTATCCACTGATATGCTATCCACTGATAGTGAAAATCATCCACTGCTTTCATTATACCGTTGTAACCACTGCCTTCATCAGTAACTTTCATAAAGGTACTGTCCTTCATTTCTTCAGAGTTTGGCATGTGGGCAGTACATGGTGGTCAGTACTTTTGTAACCGCTGCCACGTCAGCCTTCACTTTTTCCTCTATAAAACCCCCACTTCACATCAAAAACAGGGTTTTACTGTCGAATTGAATTCTCAAAAATTCTCTTCTCAAAGCAGTTTTTCTTCACATTCCTTCACATATTTCTTCGATCAGCATCTCCAAAATGACAAAATCGAAGCCATCTGCAAAACCCACTTCCAAATCATCGTCGAAAGCGGCCTCTCAAAAGGTCAATACCACTGAACTCCCACACAAACCATCTCACAATCTTCTGAGTCTTCTCACAAAACCCGGCACCACAGATGCTTTCGACTCCATCATAGCCAAAATGGCTAAATCAAAGTACAAAACTTTGTTAATAGCCGATGCACCAATTTACTTGACAACCCAAAGGGAGTTTTGGAAGAATGCAACCCTTGAGACACAAGGAAACGCTGTAATAGCCATTAACTCTTCTCTAAAGGGAAAACCTGTCAAGATTACACCACAGTCAATTTCAGAGGTCTTTCAACTCGAGGATCAGCAAGGTAAAACTTCTTTCCCTAAAAACGAGTTGAAAATTGACTTCATTGAGAGAGGGTATGCAGACACAATGATGAAGAAAGCTACCTTACAAAAAGGTTTCTTTCCTTCTGCAACAAGATTTTTATTCCATACCCTCCTAATGTGTGTTTCAAACAAAACCACTTCTTTTAATGAAATACCATTAAAGATTCAAAATCTGGGATATGCTATTCTTCAAGAAGAAAATTTTAATTATTCTCGAGAAATCTTTAATGATTTGGTTAATAATGTTGAAACAAAATCATTCCTACTGTTTCCAAGGTTTCTAAGTTATTATTTTGAAAAGAAATTCAGTAAGGATGATATTGCTGTAATAAACCAAGGTGATTATATTCAAATAAACAGTTTAACTGCTGAAACTTTTTCAAGAATGTCAACACCTTGCAAAACACAAGCAGGGGTGCCTGAGCAGATTTTAGCAGCTACCACTGCTCCTCAGGTATCTGCTGCTGAGCCCACTGCTCAAGGTGATCAAAGCAGCAGAACAACTGCTTTGAAACCCACACCTAAAATCACCAAAAAGCCAACAAAAAGAAAAACACAAAAACCCCCCAAAATCCATCAAAAAGGCATCTATGGAGGATGAGATACCAGAGCTACTGCCAGTGACAACACAAAAGTCACAAGAAACCACTGCTGCTACTTCCTCACAGCAGTTGGTACAAATATCTCAACCCATAGCCAAAACCCCTCCTGCTTCTTCACAAAAAGAAAAGGTTGTACAAATTGGGACACCACATTATGATGCTCTGGAAACACTCGTTTCCATCATCCACAGCTCAATTCCCGGGGCAAATCCTCTTTCTACACCAAACATCACATCCACAATTCCCACACCCACTAAACTTTTGTTGGATGCAATTGATTTGAACCAGGCACTAACCAGTCCTTCTCAATCACCTATTAATGAGAATATACCTCAACAAATGACTGGGTCTGATGTATCAATCCTTGCTAACCCACCAACACAACCTGAGGAGGTTACACCCCTTGAGTTACAAGTAACTCTTGGTGGTTTTCCAAGTGAAGCAGCCACCACAAGTGCTGAACCTATAGGTTTGCATTTGGACAGTGGTTACATTAATAAGACTTCCTTGGAGGCAATTCCTTACATAGCACCTCTGCCAACCACCAGTGGATTTATTTTTCCCACTGGCAACATCAAAAGGTTGTCAAGTGTTGAAGGAAGAAGACCCCAGTACCAAGAAAAAGGGGCATCAGTGGTTAGTGTTTGGAGTACACTCCCTACCTCAACCGCTGATAAAACCACTGTTAGTGGGAAATCAGATGATCCCATTAAATTGGGTGATGATTTAAAATATCAGGATTTGACGGAACGAATTGAAAAGTTGGATACATCTGTTGCAGATCTTAAAAATATGCTACAACAGGTGTTGAAAACACAAAAGATGCAATCCACTGTTGTTCCACCTCAAGCACCTGCTCCACCACAAGCATCTGCTACAAATGAGCTCTGGAACCTCTTCCAACCTTTTCTCCAACAACAAAAAGATATGGCTGATCAGCAACATGAACTACATGTCCAAAAGCTGAGAAACATAATGGAGTCTAGGTACAAGAACACTCAAGCAGACATTAAGGCAATCAAGGCCCATTTACTGGAAACCACTGGCACTGCTCCTCCAACAGTACTTTTCATTGATCAACTCCCAGACGATAATGCCATAAAGGGGGAGAAAATTCAAGAGTGGAAGAAGAAGGGAATAGATGATGGTCTGTACATTGAACCTGAAAAGGATGCTATGACCAGAAAAATTCCTGTGCCAGATGGTAGTAAAAAAGTTGATGCTACTCAAGAAGCACTTGATGAAGGAGTAGCAATTGTAAAAAGGGATAGAATGGTAAAGGATATTTCAAGATGGAATGAGGAGAAAAGAGCTTTCATGGAACTGTATGCGCAGGGTTGTTCTGGATCAAAGGATACTAAAAATCCTAAGACAAAAAGAAAACCTAAGTCCATCCCATCCAGATTTCCAAAGCCTCCAAAACCACCATCCAAAAGCCATCAGCATCAAACCTCCACTCAAACAGCTGTTGTAACTCCTGTTGTATCAACTACTGCTGGTACTTCAGAGGTTTCAACATTTGTTATCATTTCAACACACACCACTGCTTTACCACCACCAAAAACAATCTCACCATCACTTTCTCCTGCCAAAAAACAGAAGACAACAGATGTTACAACATCTGTTGTAATGACAACAGTGGTTGAGACACCAGTTGTTTCAACAACTGTTAGTCAATCACAAACCATTGCCACCCAAATTACCACCACTGTTCCACCCAAAACATCATCAGTCCCTCCTCAACCAAAAAGGAGAAGGCTAATCCTCAAAGATGATGATCATTCACCACCACCAACATCTTCAAAATCCATGTCACTTGTCACTATTCCAAAACCCATGCCTCTCTCTTTAGCTCAAATTCTAAAGTCATTACCTCCTGCTGGTGTTTCATTTCCTCTGGAACTCATTGCAGTTAGGGAAGAAATCAAATCCTTTTACTATGAGGATGACCCAGCTAAAAGGAGTTTGCCATCAGTTGAAGGATATCCCAGGCCAAACAATATTGAAGAATACTTGAAACTCAAGGTCAAGCAAGCAGAGGATATCGCAATCAAAAATAAACAAGGGAAATCTGATAGGGAATTTCAGCAAAACTATCAGTTTCTACTAACACAGGTCAGAGCAATGGAGAAATTTGCCAAAAATGTATGTCAGCAAATCTTAGAAAGGGCAGATGAGTCCTTGAGAAAAGACTACATTGAGAACATTATGACCTACAAGAAATACAAGGGGGAGAAACACATGTACAAAAACTGGACCATTCCTGAGCTTGAAAAAGAGGCAGCCAGGATTCAAGAAATGATCAAAAATAAGGTCAAGCACACTCCTCCTGAAAAGTTCAAACAGTTTAAAGCTGATAAGGCATTAGAGTTGAAGAGAATGAAAGAGGAGCTGATAGAAGATAGGGTCAGGGCTACCTACAAAAGGTTAGAGGAACTTAGAAAGAAAGATCCATCAGTTCTACAAAAGCCTGACTATTCCAAAGCAGAGGTCTCAAAAAGACCACCAAAGCTGCAAATCAAAAGAGCCACTGCTCCAGCTGGTGCTGCCATCTACAAAAGAAGGAGCCAAAACCAGTCAGAGGCTGAAACAGTTGAAGATCTAAAAGCTGGAAATGCTGTTGTAAAAGGGGGCCTTAAAGTAATGATAAAAGAAGATCTTGAACTGGAACAATCTGCAAGTACTGCTCAGCCAGTCATGAATAGGCCAGCCTCACCAAACACCTCTGCAAATAAAAATCTCCCAAGAAACCCACCAGGCTCAAAAATACAAAAGTGGGCAACTGACAAACAGACCTACGTATTGACTTTGCTCAGGTCTGGTGGAGAAGTGAAGAAAATATCAATGGAACAAGCTCTTGGCCCGGGTCTTGAAGATTTGCAGGATCTCCTTGATCTTCCACTTTGCAGGGATGATGATGACACAGATGCCCTAGACTTTGAACTACAATTTAAAGGTCAGATAAGGGAACTGCTGATGAGGCAATAAAGATTTTTCCACAATAATGAAGAGTTTTGGCATTATCTGTTCCAGGGGGAGATTGTTGGGATTGAACCCTATCAGAGGAACAGATAATTAAAGCCAAAACTGGGTCAGAGCAGTGGATCCAGAATAAGCAGATGTTACATACAAGTCTCTCCCCTTGAAAGTAGTTTCAACATCTGCTGACCTCCTATCTACTGATCATACAAGCTACTGACCGTCAATCTGCTGCTCAAGTAAAGGCCTGATGGAAGACTAAAGCTCTGCTACTCAATCTACTGCCTTGAGTCAAGTACTGCTGATCCGGACAAGCACTGCCGGGTTCATAGCAGTGGAAGGTTGCAGCAGTTGTTTATTATGTCGTTATGAAATGTAATGTATAAGCAGTAGTTAGTATAGCAGTGTTTGTATAGATCAGGGGTTAGAGTTTGTTAGGAGGTTAGATGTCACTTTCATGGTGACGTCAGCCAAGATGCTCAGTGGTTTGCTAGTGCCTATAAATAGAACAGTGCTCTGTACTGTTCTATTAGCTCTTTGCAACAATCGTCTTCTCTGTACGAACAAACACTGAGCTCTGGCTGAGGGGGAGTTTGTATCAAACATTGCTTTGTAATCGTTATTGAAACTAAATTCAATCTTTCGGTTCATAGTAAAAAGTGTTTTGATTAAAGCAATACTCTCGTTTGATTGTATGCAAAGTTTGTTTCCATCTTAATTCCGCTGCACAACTCATTCATTTCCATCTTAATTTCAAACGTAAAATACAATCAAAACCAAACTCAGATCCAACAAGAAAGGACTTGGTTTTATTCCACCTAAAAACTATAAAAATGAGAAAATTTATAAACCTAAAACTGTTTTTGTTTCAGGAACAAGTGCTGAGAAAGAACAGAAGAGTTCATTCTGGAAGCAAACGAACAAAGAATTCCTTGCAAAGAAGCAAGAAGAGATGAAGAAAAGTGTTGTTCAGAAGAAGATAGAGACAAGAACCTGTTTTCAATGTAAAACGGTTGGTCACATTGCCAGGAATTGTCCAAAGGCAATGCAAACAAAACAGGAAGTCTCTGGTAAACTAAAAGAAAAAATTGTTGAGGAAACTGAACTTCCAACCAGAAAATTTAATGGTTTTGAAAATTCAATATTTGAGGTTGGAGAGTGTTCAAAGAATGTTTTAAAAAGAAAAGAAAATTTAAAAAATCAAAAGTGGGTGGTTAAAGGTTCAGGGAATAGTTCTGGTGATGAATCTGATTCCACAAAATCAGAGAAGCCAAAAGTTGTTATAAAAAAAGAGAATTCAGTTCCGACTGTGGATGATGCAAACTTTCCATCAATGCGGGCTGAAAATTTTAAGAAGAAAGTTGGAAAAGTCGAAATCTCAAATCAATTCTATTCTGAAAAGAAAAAATTTGTTGTTGAGAAAGTGTTTAATGGGAATGTTAAAAAGATGTTTGGTAAAATGGTCGATGGGAAGTTAAAAGGGGTGAAAGAATTTTATGAAACAAAAAGAAGTGTTCAAACCCCTGAAGAAGTTGAGAAGGTTACACCTAAAGCTGGTCAGGCTTGGGTGTCTGTATTCTTTACTTAAAATCCTGACTTGCCGGAGCTCCCAAGTAGGTAATCGCGGAGCATGAATCGGCATTATTTATTGTTTATGAAAAGTTTTTTTGTATAAGTGTGACTTGCCGGAACTCCCAGGTTGGTAAGTGAGGAGTAGGTATCGGCATCTTGAGATTTCAATCTACATGTGGTATTGATTGGTAAGCCATGTGGTTGAAAAAGAGTTTGTGATACAAGTGGTAAAATCAAGGTCATTAGGTTGAACTTGATTGAATCATTCTTACAGGTGGTACTTTATGTTTAAGATTAATCAGGGACATTAACTTGTACTTGATTTATCTTTCTTACAAGTGGTTAAGAGAACAAGATGATGAATCCTCTAACCTACAAATGGTTAAAATCAATCAACAAAACTTATTTTCCGGAAAAACCATTTGATTAAAATAAACTTAAGTGTTTTGAAATCATAATGGGAAAATAGTTTGTTGTGAGGGGGAGTTCTGATTGTTTATGCCAAGTGGATGGCGATTTGAAGCGATTTGATATTAGTTGTCACGTTGTTTGTACAGTTTGTTTTCAAATTTCCTTTAAATGTGTTTGAATTTTAGGGGGAGTAAGAATTTCAGAAAATCCAAAAACATTTGAAAATTTGAAAAATCCAAAAACATGAAAAAATGAAAAAAATGAGTTTTGTTGTCAAAAAGAGAAAATGATAGTACATCAGTGGACTGTCACGACATGCTAAAGAAATGGAAAGATAAAATGTGATAAACGGTCTCACTAAAGATGTGACGGTAGGCTCAGCTAGACTAGTAGATTTGTGATAACGATACAAACCTAAATGAAAAAGCCTAGTTCTAGTGGGAAACATGGTCAAAAGCATAGTACTTAGTTTTGTCCTTCTTGATTGTGTACCTACTCAGTAATCGTTGATTGTCGAAAGACATAAAACTGGTTAAGTTTGTGAACTCTCACATCTTTGCTGAAAAGTCGCTGTGATTGTGTATTTCATTTTGCAAAGATTTAAACTTGTTTGATTTCTTTATTTTGTTTAAGCATTGGACATCCTCTGCGTATACGTGAGTATCGAACTGGATGCTATTGTCTAAACGTTCTGTTTTATTTTCTTTGGTGTTTCGTTTAAGCTTTGGATCACCTCTGCGTATACGGGAGTATCGAACTGGTGGTTAAAGCCTAAACAACTTCAACTTATTTTATTTTTCTTATTTTGTTTAAACATTGGACTTTCTCTGCGTATCGAAAGATCGACCTGATTGTTAATGTTTAAATATTCTGCTTTGTTTTTGCACAAATCACAGTTGATAAAAGTTTAAAGGCATTACTTGAGTCAGTGTATTGCATGATGAGGGGATATGCTGAGATCGTGGGGTCCATAAGAACTTAGTGCAAAATTTAATATACCTTAACGTATCGGTAAGCATTTCGAAAGTTTTTAGATTGAGTTTAAGTGGATAACAATATCGTCAATCTATGTGAATCGTTTAGAACTAAAAATGTTTGAAGCTTAACGGTGTTGGTGATTTGTCTCAAAAACTGATATGATCCTCTTACACAAACTCACATAAATAGTGTCTGTAAATATTTCTTTACTGCATTTCATTATATTAAAAAATCCAAAAAGAGTTTAGTGTGTTTTAGCATAATTTTTGAAAAATTCAAAAAGATTTTTGACAACTGATGTTGGAGAGCTGATTTTCAAAATTCCAAGTGCTAAACTTGATGAACAGGTTTGAGAAAGAATGTATGAAGAAGTTGTGTTTTCAAGAGGTTATCAAAGATTAAATCATTTTTGAACTATTCCTGCAAGTGGTTTCTAAATTTGCAAAAATTTAAATTTGTGAAACTTATTTTTGGGTAGAGTTTTGTGCAGGTTAGCCAGGTTCCGATACCTGAGATTAGATGAATGCCAGGTTACTATCTAAGAACCTGTGGAAAATGAATTCCAGAATGCGATCCCAGCTTAGCGAAAGGGGGAGTCTGATGACATCAAGAGGGAGTCTGAAGATAGTAGAGCCAGATTCAGATCCTGAAGAGTACGAGAAAGAGAGAGATTGATTGAGGATGTTTACAATAGAGATTTTTGAAGAGAGTGAGCAGACTGATAAAGACTGAAGGTTTGACAACCGAAGACTCGACACTGAAGACTCGTCAACATTCGAAGGGGAGTCTGTTGGTGCATACGTCTGTCGACTTTGTCTTGTATCGAGTCTTGTACGTAGAATGATAGATCAGAGCACGAAAATCAAGGAATTGTGTTTATAGGTTATTCCGTTCGAAATGGTCAATAACCATTTCAAGCAAAATCATATGTTCTTATTTCGCTTGAACTCATGTTAGTTCATTTCAAGCGAAATCACTTGAAATTGATTCCGCTTGAGACAGTTTCGAGCGAAATCAGACTTCCTATAAATACCTTGTGTGCTATTTCATTTGAAAACAGTTCCGGTCAGTGTAACGAAGTGCTGCCGAAGTGTCCACAGACTTGTATTTGATCTAAAATCAATATACGAATAGTTTAAAGTGATATTTCAGCTGAATTGAACTCAATACGTCTGTTTCTGCCATTCTTATAGAGATTAACTCTTCTGATCGACTCATTTGGGTTTGAAAACGATCCTACAGTAGGTGCATTCGTTAACCCAAATGGCATAACAAGGAACTCGTAATGGCCGTAACGAGTTCTGAATGCGGTTTTGGAGATTTCTTCGTCTCGGACTCTCAACTAATGATAGCCCGATCTCAGATCAATCTTGGAATAGAAACTTGACCCTTGCAACTGGTAGAATAGATCATCAATGCGTGGAAGTGGGTAATGGTTCTTGATGCTCACCTTGTTTAACTCGTGATAGTCTATGCATATACGAAAAGTGCCATCCTTCTTCTTGACAAAAAGTACGGGGGCTCCCCAGGGTGACGAGCTAGGACGGATAAAGCGTTTATCCAGAAGCTCCTGCAACTGTATGGATAACTTTTCTAATTCGGTTGGAGCTAGTCTATAAGGTATACGAGCTATAGGTGTCGCTCAAGGAGTTAGCTCAATTTGGAATTCGACTTGGCGGTGAGGTGGTAGACCAGGTAGCTCATCAGGAAATACCTCGAGAAAGTCGTGAACGACGGGAATATCCTCGATCTTTTTATCTTTCATTTGAACATCAATGATGAGAGCTAGAATAGCGGTATGGCCCTTCCGCGAACATTTCTGAGCCTTCAAGAATGAAATGATACCTACTACAGCACCACCCTTCTCGCCTCTAATAATAAGGGGTTCGCCGACCGAACAAGGAATGCGGACAATTTTCACTTGACAGAGTATTTCCGCCGGATGATGGGATAACCAATCCATTCCGATGACAATGTCAAAACTTCCAAGAACAATAGGGATGAGATCGAAAACCTTATTATCATACAACCTGTCACAGCCCCCGACCCCACCCTGGGAGTGGGAGCCGTGAACCAGCCAGATGGTATCGGTGTTTATTAATTACACAGCGGAAAATTTTTCATCAGGATCTTAGTTAGGAAATAATTTCAGAGTTTGTAAAACACCAAACTTTGAATATTAAACAAATGGGTTAAAACCCATATTCAATTCAATTGTTTTTATAGGGATAAACCCAAATAAATAAAACATAAATTTCTTCCTTTATTCAGGTAATTATGACCACTTTATTTAAGCCTTCAGTGCTCCATAGCTGACTTCTATTATCTTTACAACAAATTACCTGAGACGCGTTTTGAAAACATTTTATCAGTAATAAATACTGGCGAGTTCATTCCATTTTTATAAAAGAATATATTGTTATACTTTACAGCATTAAGGGTTTTTATGTTTGTTTATATTTACCCAACTCAATCAGTATTTGTCACATGGTGGCAGTTCCGATGTGACAGTGGTCATATCACTCATTGCCTCACTTTCATCCAATAGTGAATTTATCAAGTAATTATATTTTACTATTACTCAAAGTATCTGTCACTAGGCGATTCATGTGACGGTGGTCAAATCACTGTTGATCATTCTGTCAAATAGTGACTGGGGTCGTATCACTGTTGATCATTGTCTCAACTAGTGACTCTGGTCATATCACTGTTGATCATTCTCTCAACTGGTGACTTTGGTCATATTTCTGGTCATATCACTATTGATCATTCTCTCAACTAGTGATTCTGGTTATATCACTGTTGATCATTCTCTCAACTAGTGACTCTGAACTTAGTAGTGTCCCATGACATTAGTTTGTCAAATATATTTTCTCTGGCGTAAAACCAATTACACAGAAAATGAAATATATCATTTTCTGTCAAATTAATAGCTATAACTTTATCAAATATAATATATTAATTAAGTAATTGTGATACAATTATTTAATATACTAACGTGACTAAGATTAAAAATATAATCTTAGTATATTAGAATATATTATATTTGACATATTTTATTATGTTATACATTTATTGACTAAATATTATTTTATAATGTTAATAGTAATTTAGATTTATTATATATATATATTTTTTATATATATTTTAATAATGATTAATAAAGCTCTATTTTATATATACAACACTTAGGTTTATTTCAATCCTATATTAAATTTATTAATGATTTAATGTAAAAATGATATTAGTTATAGGCTATGGCTACTGGGGCAAAATTTCCCCCGTGCTTGTGATCATGCTACTATTGGCTAACTTTTTGGCCAATAGTAACGAGTGTCAAGTAATGTATAAAACCTCCCATACCGGCAGTTATTGCAGAATACAAAAATTTAATCACTGTAAGTATAATTGATAAATATTTAGGATTTTGGAAAGCATTTTTAAATATAACTGTATCACAAAAAGGTGATAAAAAGGAGAATGACTCACAAAATGTGAGAAAAGAAAATGGACTCACTTTGTAACTTTAGGGTTCAACTAAAAGCCTCCTCGTAGAGTTTGGGTATAACTCCTGAGCTATTTAATAAAATATATAATGCACTCGCGTTAAGTATAGTAACCCAATTCAACTTTATCCATACGTCACGAGACGGAACCCCAACAGACTTAGTCGAGCAGAGTCTTGACATGCGTTACGGGGCCCTAGATCAATCGAACAGGGTATCGACTTAGTGATCAGGGGTTAAAACACTTAAAATGGGACAGGGCTTTTATTATTATTATAGGTGAAATATAAAAGAAAAATAGAATATATGCAGAGACAGAGAAAGCATGGCGATACTAAAGAAAGAAAAGAAGGTAGTGGCTTGAATGTTGAACTCAACCTCCCTATTTATACTACAATTTGAAATTGTAGTGCAAGCCACACCAAGAGTTTGACTTTCATTACTACATCTACACATACAACTTTTACATTAAGGTTTAGTTTTGATTTTTTTTCTTTCTTTTATTTTATTTCATACGTAACTTTTGATTATTATTATTATTATTATTATTATTATTATTATTATTATTAATTCAACTGCTTCACTTATTTGGCGCGTATAACTTCTAAAACATGACGTTTTATAAAACAATGAATATGTCATTAGAACGAGAATATTTGTATCTACATTTTGAAAAAAGTTTTATTAAAAACAGAGTAAGTTCAAATATAATGTATTTTTATAATTTAATTATTAAACGGTTCCTATGTCTGTCTAGGTACTTCATATTTCTAACAGTCAACTTACCTGTAGTCTACCCGTTTAATAATATAAGTTTTATATATTTTATTTCAAAATAGAAAATAGAAATGTCATACATATACAAGCCAATTAATTAGTATAATATTCCAACAAATTATATATGTAAAGTAGTTTTTAAAACTATATGGGTAGAATAATTATAATAAAACTAGTTACTAATGGTTAATAAATTCAAACAACCTATAATTCTTAAATGATAAAAAATGGAAAGGTTACATCCTCCCCACCTTGTTTTAAATCTCGTCCTCGAGATTTGGGCTACGATGTCTTTTTGTTTTAGAGTTATGTCATGTCTTAGTCAATAAGAACAGTATTAAGGTAAATGACACAGAATCAAGACATGTTCAAATGAATACGTGTTTTACAATAAACAGGGCTCAATGGTTCAACTGAATTATTTCTAGGAATCGATGTCAAACGAACGATGTGAAATAATATAGTTTCCAAGGTGACTGGGTTCAAGCCAAAAGAGATTTATGATCAATTGACTGTAAATGACTTTTAGAAACAATAGAACTCAGTTGTCAAAAGCAAAACTTACTTTGATTGTCAGCTGAGGAAGACTCAGAATCAACAAGCTCAAATGAAATAGAAGCACGAAAATAAGTTGTCAATTATCAAACCATGACATGAGAAAAATCAATGTATTGCATTATTGAATTGCAAGGATACACCAAAATACAATAGAGTTTAGTGTATCATTGTCTTAATACATAATTGCATCAAGACTACTTTTAATGATGAGTTCACTGAAAGACATATGTGGTTTTGAATGATTCATATGATTATGATTAGCCCAAGCTAAAAGTTTATATCGACGCCGCAAGGTGTCGTAATGATTGAAATAGTTCAATAATTACGGTGACCGAACAATTTCACCATTTTTGTAATCAACTGAAAGTTTTAATAAAGTAAATTTGGATATTCATTTCAAATAAATCTTATAGTATTTTCAATTGATGATGAAAGACCAAATGAACTAAAATTTTCGATCAATGATGAAAGAATCTTTAGAGGTACACCGGAATATAATACGAATTTGTGTACTCTTATCTTAACACATAATTGTATTAAGACTAAATGAGCCAACAGAAAATAAGTCCGTACATCAGGTGGGCAAATGAGATTAGCTCAAGTTTCAAGTTAAGAAAAATGCCACCGCAAGGTGTCGTAACCAATTTAAATGATTTGGTGAATGTGAAGACCAAACAAGTCTATTATGGTTCTGAATAGATGAAGTACTTGACAGGATGAATTTATTTATAACTTTGATTTATATTAGAGTCAAATAATAACTTAACATAGATATTACATATCAGCGATTACGTCTGGAATCATTTCTGCTTCTTGCATAGTAAGTATGAATGCTCGCATGTTCTTTTTAGCTCCGTCTGTTGTTCTGGCCTTGTTGTCGGGTGCTTTGGTCAGTTTCGGGCAATATGGCTTGATGTGTCCTGTTTCTCCGCAATTGTAACATACATTAGTTTTCCTTCTACATTATTCTTCTATATGTCCGGTCATCTTGCAGAAGTCACAGTCGGGTGTTCTCCTATAACGGCATTTTCCTGAATGCTTTGTGTTACAGTTTCTGCAGGTAGGTTGCTCCAATGACGGTTCAGTTCCTTTCTTCTTGAATTCTTGGGAAATTTTCTGGGCTAACTCTTTTTTCTTGTTTTCTTCTCTTGTGCGGATTAGTCCATCTGTCAGGATGTTAGCTAGTTCAACCGTTTCTTCAATAGTCTCTGGTCTAGCGGCCTTGACCATGTCTTGGATTTCGCTCACTAATCCCCAAATATAACGAAAAATTAGTACGGGTTCTGGTGAAGCCATAGTTGGTACCATTCTTGCGTACTCGAAGAACGTCGTCGTATACTCCCGAAAATTCACATCTATCATTTTTTGATTTAGGAACTCGTTAGCCATTCGTTCCTTTTCATAAGGGGGACAAAATTTCCTTTCTGCCATTTCCTTGAACTTTTCCCAGTTCATGGCATAAGCCATATCACTTCCTTTTGCCTGAAGAATTGTATTCCACCATTCTAAGGCTTCTTCCTTAAAGAGGTTAGACGTATACATCACCTTATCTTCTTCGGCACATTTGCTGATTTTAAGAACAACTTCCGTCTTTTCCAACCATCGCAGAGCAGCCGTGGCTCCTTCACTGCCCGCGAACTCAGTTGGTTTACAAGCTAGAAATTCTTTGTAGGTACACCCGAGAGTCATCACCTTCATTTTCTTGGGAAATGGGGCTTTGATAATATCATCATTGCCTCCATTGACACTATGGCTAAAACTTTCGTCACGAGTATGCTTGCTACTCACAGCTTTGGTAGGTTCTTCGTGGTTTTTAACAGCTTTAATTATTAAAGGTATAGCATTAGTTATTCCTTGGGCTATTATATTTTCTATAGCATTTTTATCCAAAGGATAAACCCACATTCAACATGATTTCTAGCAAAACCCTAGATCCTAACCATAATCTCATAAACACCAATATCAATCAAAATAGTGCTAACACACTAACCATGATATGAGATGCAAGAGAGGGTACTAGAATCGAGAGGGATAGAGCGTCGAATAGAAGTGGCAGCCGTCGATCACCAAGGAGAAGAAAGAGAGTAGGGTTTGTTATAAATTTTGCATCACAAGAATATTGTACGCATCCTACATGTATGCGCAACATTATTTCAGCATTTGGTGGCAGGTTTGACATCTCTTTGCTTAAGTCTCTTGCATAGTCTTCCAGTTTCCTGACTTTACTAAGCCCATGCTGCATTCGATTTGAGATGTTGTTATCACCTTGCCCTTTACCCTCATGTTTAGCAATATACTCAGCTTGCTTGGCTTTGAGTTTCAGATAATCATCCATGTTCTTTGGAGTTCTGAAACCATGAAGGGATGGGAAGGTTCTTTTGAATGGATCATCTTCTGTATAGAATTGCCTCATTTCATCTTTCAATGCATGCAATTCTAGAGGATAATTTACTGCCAATGGAATGGATCTTGAAGGATCTTCCCCTTCAAGTGTTCATGGTTGAGCAAGTGGATTGGATGTTGGTGATGATGGAGGATTGAATGGTTCAGGGTTGGTTTGGATGAAAGGTGAAGATGATAGAGGAGTAGTTGCAGGTATATCATCATCATTCACTTGAAACTTTCTTTTTATTGTATAAACAGTTTTAGGAGAAGGAGTTTTTATTGGAGAGTTGGAAATAGGAATGAAGATTGCTTGGGAAGGAAATTGGAAAGTGGTGGATTGACTAACAGCTGCTGAAACAACTGGTGTCTCAACCGCTGCTATCATAACAACTGTTGAAGTGTCAGCATTTGTTGCATTGGTGGATGGCATTGGTGAGGATGGTTTTGTTTTCTGCTTTTTGGCAGGTTGTTTTTGTGGTGGTAGTGTTGGTTTAGGTGTAGCAGTGGATGGCTTTTTAATACCAGTAGTGGTTTTGAGACCAGCAGTGGTTGGTTTTGGTGGTGAGGGTGATCTTGGGTATGTGGCAAGTGGTGGTTTGTTATGTTTATGAGATTTCTTCTTTCAGAAGTGCCAAGATCCTTTGCTTTGATTTCCCATTCTTTCAATTCCTTTTGTTCCTTCTTCCAAATCCTTTCCTTTGTTTCATTCTGATTTTGAATAGTCTTTTTGTTTGCAGCCACTTCATCTACTTGAATGTTCAGGGTTTCATCAATTCCCTTTTTCTTTTCTTTGGCAGATGTTTCATCAATGGGTGCAGAAGACTTCTACTCAGGTTCTGGCTTTTGAGTTGGCTTTTGCCTTGGAGTAGATCTACCAAACTTCTTCATGTCATGTTTCTCCTCCTTTTTGGCATCATCTTGATCATCATCATCTCTAAAGATAGGTGCAGGGGCAGTGCCAGTCATTTTTGTCAAGGCCTCTTTGATAGCCTTGATTTCAGCCTGAGTGTCTTTATACCTTGCTTCAACCATATTTCTGATCAGTGCCATTTGTGGATTATGTTGAATTTCTGCAAGTTCCCTTTGAGCAGTAATAATGGGTTAGACTGAATTCCAGAGCTCTTGGGATAATTGTTGATCTGTTGGTTGACTTTTGAAAGCCTCTACCAGAATTTGTATTGATTGATTCATGGTAAGAAAATGGTTTCAATGGAAGATAACCTCTCCATCAAATCTTGGTATTTTAAACCATCACCCAAATGAATGGGATCATCTGATTTCCCACCAGTGGTGGTTGTATCAGCTTTTGAACCAGGAGGAGTGTCCAATGGTTCATCAACTGATGCCCCTTTTTCTTGGTACTGGGGACTTCCCTCTACAGTGGTTACCTTGGAAATCTCACCAGTAGTTAACTTGAACACACCAGTGGATACCTTGATAGCATTAGCAGTGGTTGCCTTCAAGGGAGTCTTACTTATGAAACTACTATCCAGATGTAGATCAGTGGATCCAACATCTATAGTAGCTGCTCCACTTGAACTACCAACATGAAGTTTATGAAATTCTAGTGGTGTATCCTCCTCAGCTGTTTTGTGGGATAACCAATTGAGGTGGTTCAGACACAGCCATTGTTGAAGTTGTACTCTCTTTAATGTGTGATTAAGAGGGGCTGTTTTGAGTCTGAAGCTCAATGGCATCAAACAGAGGTACAAGGGATGGTGGAAGTTGAGATGAGGGGATTGGTGTTGAAAGAGAATTTGCCCAGGGAGAAGGGTTGTTAAGCATACTCTCAAGTGAGGGTAATACTTCATATTGAGGTGTCCCTATGCTTACAACATGTTCCTTTTGTGAAGAAGCATGAGGAGTTGAGGCTTTGGGTGGAGATCTTTCCATCTGTTGTGAGGAAGTAGCAACAGTGGTTGTTGGTGACATTTGTGTTGTCACTGGGTTAACTTCTGGGATCTCATCTTCCAGAAGACCCTTTTTGGTGGGTTTGGTGGGCTTTGTGGGTTTTTTTTGGTCTTTTTGGAGGTTTTTGGTGGGGGTTGCACAGCAGTGGTTGTGCTGATGTGTTCACCAAGAGCAGTGGCGGTGAGGTGGAAGACCAGGTAGCTCATCAGGAAATACCTGGAGAAAGTCGCGAACGATGGGAATATCCTCGATCTTTTTATCTTTCGTTTGAACATCAGTGATGAGAGCTAGAATAGCGGTATGGCCCTTCCGCGAACATTTCTAAGCCTTCAAGAATAAAATGATACCTACTACAGCACCACCCTTCTCGCCTCAAATAATAAGGGGTTCGCCGACTGAATGAGGAATGTGGACAATTTTCTCTTGACAGAGTATTTCCGTCGGATGATGGGATAACCAATCCATTCCAATGACAACGTCGAAACTTCCAAGAACAATAGGGATGAGATCGATAACCTTATTATCATACAACCCTAGTTATTAAACATCATTCATACGATAAACCCACATTCAACAAGATTTCTAGCAAAACCCTAGATCCTAACCATAATCTCATAAACACCAATATCAATCAAAATAGTGATAACACATTAACCAGAATATGAGATGCAAGAGAGGGTGCTAGAATCGAGAGGGATAGAGCTTCGAATAAAAGTGGCAGCCGCCGATCACCAAGGAGAAGAAAGAGAGTAGGGTTTGTTATAAATTTTGCATCACAAGAATATTGTACGCATCCTACATGTATGCGCAACACACAAGGGATTTGGGCTTGGATGGTGTGGGCTTGATGGTGTATGTGGACCGAGAACATAAAAGCATAAGAGTGAGGGGTGTGCGGCTGGTGAAGGAGTGTGCGAATGGATTTTTTGACACAATAGACATTTCATATTTTAATATACTCACAAGTAACCAATAACAGTAAATCCAGTTTAATATAATAATTAAGTTCATAACAACAACCAAAACATAGGAATGCGACGTATAACGAAACGTGAAAGGTAATAATACGAAGTAAGAGATCACGAAGCTAGACGACGCTAACCTCGAAAGTACGGGTTGTCACAAGTTAGATATTGGTCAAAATTACCCAATATCATTTAGTTTATTTGTTTAGTAGGAAAAAGTATTCTTTAACGGTTTGTGTTCACAATTTTTTATTTTTAGCCACTTTTTAGCCAGAAATTCCTAACCTTCGCCTTAGCCAAAAAACACGTAAGACCTCTTAATATGTGCGATGTCTATGTGTTGTAGTGGAGGTGTGATTTTCATACAAGCCTATGATTATAGAATAATATATGGTTGGTCTTTGAGTGCTTATTACTAGTGCATTACATGCTAGTCCAGAAATGAAACCGAGATGAGTGAACAATTTTGAGGGGTGTGTTGCATTAGAATAAAAATCCAAGGCATGTTAGGTTTGGTTAGGCATTTCCATATTTTAAAAAGAGTATCATTTTGGTTTACTAGAGCATAACCAATAAACTGTGATTAACATTATAAATGGAGTATGACTTTGGACCTTAACTAAGGAATGGTAAGGAATTTGTGAAGTGCCTTTGTTAAATAATGGTTGGATAATATCGAGAGAGTTTTCTTGAGGGCAAGCAAAAGATAACTGTGGGAATGTGATAGGTTGGTAAAATTCCATAGCTTAATGGTTTTAATTTCGGTTAATTACACGAAGTTAATTTCTAGAATACATTACCTTGATATGGTTTGTGTTTTACATGTCTTGACATGTTTAAGGTGCATTTTGGAGGTTTACCAAAGCTTTGGAAGGATGCTAGAGAGAATGAGACTGAAAAGACATGAAAAGAGGAAAAACCGAGTTGAACACTGCGCTACAAACAGTTAAAACTTTATCTGGGCATATCCAGAGCTAGGAAATGAGTTTCGGGGCTTATAATATATGCATTTGGGGTAGCACGATTAGACGAATCCAAATATGAGGTTTTGAAAGGCTAAAAATTGACGCATCCTCTGCTGAAAAAGAGCTGAATTGTAAAAACGGGATTTTGAGTATAATTTCAATTTTTTTTAACGGCAAATTTAGATCATTGACGGACCTCTAGAGTATCATCGTGCCACCAACGGAACCACCCGATCATATCCATATCCACTAGGCATAATGCCTATACACCAATTCAGGAGGAAACCCAGTGGAAAAACCCCTCTTGTGAGAATCAAACCCAGAACCTATTGGTCTTAAAGTCGTATCCCACCCCCAAGATGCCACTAGACTATAAAGCCATGGACATAATTTCAATTTAGAGAGAGAATAATGGGGAGTTACAACCATTTCAATTATCATTACCAAGAGAAAAATTGTAATCCTTCTTCATCATCCTAATACATCAAAAATCATTCCCAATCATCAAGATCATCAAGATTTCTTGATTCGAATAGATTGTTCTTCACAACCAAGGTCCGGTTTCCAATCCTTCAACACCATGAGCAGCTAAACACCTAGGGTTTCACCCCGGTGTAGATTTTTTGTAAGAGTTTCTAAGGTTTAAACATTGTGCTTAATTTGATTTGTGACTAGTTGATTGTGATATTTGAAATCTTTGATAATTGTCTTGCATTTGTTTCGAATTAGAGAATTGTGGAGTGAATATTAAATTTGACTTTGCGAAAGGGTTATGCTCAACTATTTCTTTTCTTAGGTTAGGATTTACATGTTCTTGGTAATGAAGTGCACTGCGGTCCGTTCTCGAAACGTTGATAGCTCTTGGCACCTAAGTCACGTGACACTAAATTCGTTAATTATCAAACGCAACTAAATATAGTTAAAACATGTAGGAACCCTAGGTCTTGCAATTATCGAACCGAGTGTGAACCTTTATAGATTTTTATCAAGTCATCAAGTTTTTGCAATCGTAACCATGAACCATTTTCATAGTTAATAGTAAATTGTCGGTTCACTTCGACATCTTTTCAACCAAACATTTTAAAAGATAAAATCAATCATAGCAAAATTCATAATAGTAAACTTCATAATTTCTTTGTAAATAATTTAGCTAATCAAACAACTCGTGCAATACTGACCACATGCTCTTCATGGATACGATACTCGCTTACCTTAGCTACCTAGGTTAATTAGGTCTTTGACTGATCGGAACGTCACGATCCATCAACCACTCACATCATAACACATGGAATAATCTTATAAGCTATGACCATTCCTAAAACCAAAATTATGTAAGTATATAATGTAAAAAGCATGTAGGGATAAATGGTTATTGTTCAAAAGCTACTCGGGTAATTAACTTAGACACACCCTTAACTGGTGCTACTAAGGTATCCCTCTCATCTCATAAACATGGGTGTGGGGCCATCAGTATTCCTCTCACAAGGGGGTATAACAAGTAAAGAGTGTGAGGTGGGGTGGGGTGGGGTGGGGGGGAGGGTATTTAGAAACACCCTTAATTTACAACATCTCCAATGCTAAATACAAAAGGGATATTAGTCTAGTGGTATCAACGTGTTTGTTAAGGTGTAGTTTCTTTCAAACGATGAAAGTTCAAGTATTCTTATTAGTAAATTGAAGTAGCTAAGAATATGTTAGTTTGTAGTTAAAAAACATCTTCAATGCTAAATGCATGCCACATTACCATCCAACCCATTATCTTTCCTCCCACTTATTTTATCTCTTCCTTTTCTCTCTCATGCCCCCTCAAAGCTTCGACAAAAGCTTGTACTTAGTTAATGATTATTCCACCCTCACACATGCAACTCATCATTCATGTCACAAATGCGACCTCAAGTGCATTTCATTGGTTTTGGTTGCAGAAAGAAGAGATAAAAATTTGTAGTGTAATGTGTGACAACTGTGCTCTGTAAACGATGTACGATGTAAAACAATATAAATTATCAATGAAACGATGTGTTTTGGGGTTAATATTTGTGTATTTGTGTATTTGTGTTTAACGATTTTACGATTTGATTCTAGTTCGATTTCAAGCTTTAAATCGATTTCTAGAAGGTTATATGCAAACTGATGCATAAACGTAATCAGTTTAACGCGACAAACACTCCGGAATAGTGACATAGGCTTAAAATACCTTAAATAACCTTTACATAACTTAGAAATAAGTTTTGGAGGGTTTGGTCTGTCGAAAACAAAGTTTATTCGATCGCAGGGACTAATTGCTACAAACTGCGAAAGTGTGCCGATTTGTACAGTAACGAACATTCCGGAACTTGATAATAAGCTAAATATACCGTAAATATCCTTTACATAGCTTAGAAATAGGCTTTGAGGGGTTCGGTATGTGAAAATAAACTTATTTGATCAATAGGGACTAAAAGCGTCAAAAAGTGCATAAGTTTGCATTTACGCGCATATCTTACGTTCTGAACATATCCGGACATCCAAAAATTTTTGTAATCATTAAAATATTTTATTTTAGTGATTGGAATGCAAAAATACCATTCGTCGTGTAATTTGGATCGTTTTTCGCGTCCGTTCGTGTTTTGTCATAATTAACCGAATAACGTGACCGTACGACCAAACGAACCGACATCCGAGATATTTCCAAGCATATTTCAAGTCCCCTATACTTTCACGTCTTTTTAGAGCCTTGAAAATGGCTTAACAGAGGTTAAATACATCAAATACGCAAGTTATTGTGTGTAGGGACTGAAATTGTAAAGTTCTGAAAGTTTCAGCCTTGTGCTCACGCCACGCGACCCCCTAGGGGTCGGGGTTCTCCAGTCGCGGTACGCGACCCCCAGCTTTGGACAGCAGATCTGTTTTCAGCAACCAACTTGAATTTCAGGAACTTTTATGCAATTTTTACATTACAATGGACTTGTTTTAGAGCTCCCATTGTATCCTAAACCATGTTCCACAAGTGTATGGCCAAGATTGATCCTCCTAACACTTGGAATGATCTTATTTATCCAAACTTACTTTAAATAGACATGGGTTTTTCACTTCATTCCTCACAATTTGATCTAAATCTGCTCTAAGTTGAAGCAAAGGCTTCATACCTGAGTGTTTTGGATCAATTCTTCCTAGCTTGGACGTTTTCTAAGCTTCTTTCATGCTTGTTTATGCATTTAAGCAAGAGAGTCAAACAGTGTTTGACTTTCTACTTTGACCATGAATTAGTCAAGTCAAAGTTCAATCGAACTTTGCAACGTGAGCGTAATCATGATGGTTATAGTCCCTTGTGACTATACCTACTGATTACCATATTTATTAGTCGAAGTGACGAGTCAAAGTTTCGGTCAAAATGCCGATTACGCGCATTTTGCAACGAAGCGATTTTTGAGTATCAAAACACTTTGTTTTGATATCAAACCTGTTTTCTAACTTTGTTAAACATGTTTTAACATGTTTAACTCGTCACTTTTAGTCTAGTGCTTGTTTTGGGTCGTAAGTCAAGCGGTCTAAACCACCGCTTAGACTTTCGAACCCGACCCGTTTGGTCGATCGTTAGGATCAGACCAAGCATCTTTTGTGACCATAGTTGTATAGGGAATAACCTTCCGAGGTTATACCTTATGGTCACTTAGTTTAATTAGTTGTATGATAGGTAGTTTATATGCCTTTGGAAAATGACCAAAATGCCCCTTTTCATGCATAATTTGTATTTAAGCATATGTAACCTAACTTTTGTCACTTAAACTGATTATGCATCATATTTAAACATGTTAGGGCATATAATACTTGTCATAGGACTAGTTAGACGTCTCGAACGCGCATTCGCGCGAACGACGCGTTAAAGTAGCGTAAGCTACCTTAATGGGTCATAGCGGGTCGTAAGCACTTATGGTAGGTTCTGATTTAGAATGTAGGCTTTGTTAAACCATATCACATGAGTTCCAATACTCATTTGGTTTACAAGACCTCATTCTACCCGATCTTCCGATTTAGGTGTCGATTTATTAACTAGCGATCCGATTACTAGGTACCACTTGATTTCCTTGGTTTGCCCGAGCTTTGTTAGTTCATTAGATCAAGGATACTTTGCAATTTAAAGTGAGTACATAGTTCCCATATTTTACTATTTTCAATTGTTTTGGGGTGATTCATATGTGTTAAACGAGTTCGACGATTTCAAAAACGAATACTATGGTTTATATTAAACATAAACGATTTCGATAATGTGAACGAACATGTTGGGACGTAATTACATAACATATGACATTCATTAGCTTTGGCCGAGCCGACCAGTAGTATGTTATGGTACCATAGGATCTGACAAATCCCGTTATCAAACTATCACCATGGTTATGTGTGGGGATATGTGGGTAACGACTAAACCTGATGATTGTTAACTTACCCTTTGGTGGTTTGTTAATACGAGTTGAACGATGGACGAGTTACGAAGGTTTGAATGTATTCCATGAGAAGACCAAAAGTAGTTTTCACAATTAAAACGAGAACGATTTGAACGATTTTGAACAATTGAACAATTTTGAACGATTGAAACGATTTGAACGATTTAAACAAGTTAAATGAATTGAACGAACGATTGGTTTTTGGGTTGTGATTAGATAACGAGACGGGTGTAATGTGATAAAAACATGGTAGATACGCCACTGGTACTTCTTATATATAAGTGCTTTTATCATATTACATACCTTGTCGTTATATAGTTCACTGGGACGAACGATTTTAAACGATGTCATGCAACAATCTTTACTATTCGATATAAACCATACGAGTTTTATTACGAGAATGGTTTACAATTTAGTTTACTTTAACAAATGTTTTGGGTTAAGATTCATGGCAACGAGATTTTATAAACTATAACCAACTTATTTTGAGCTGGTTATTCATATTGCAATATCAAACTCTTTTCAAAACAAGGTTTTTAATTATCGACTCGTGTAGTCAAACGAGGTATTGCAACATGTAAACGAGCCATGAATCCGACACTCTCACAAAACCTATGTGCTCGCCAGCATTTCTTTGCTGACTTTATTTTTATATATGTTTCAGGTGGTGTTGAATGATGTTGATTGCTATTAGGATGCATGCTCACTTAGGACTGGACGAGGCCATAGTGACTTAATAACGATGATAGTCGATATGTGAACTTGTTTGTTTTAACTTTAAGACAATGTAAATTTTTAATAACTCAATAAAACGAAATTTTTTGAATCCATGGTTGTGAAACAATAATTCTGTCTCTCCACTCCCCGTCGTGTCCACCGTGGTTTGTTGTTTTACGCGGTCGGGGTGTGACAGAAGAGTTGGTATCAGAGCCCATGGTTATAGAGAATTAGGTTATTAGGAATGCTTTGACCTAGACTATAACTTTTCTAGGACCCTAACGCGAGTTTACATGCGTTTAGATTTTAAAACAAAACCATCACCTATCTTTAGGTGATAACCACAACAAGAACACAATAACAAATCCGCTTTGAAAACCAATCATCTCTTCATAGATGAATTATTATAAGGTTTTTAACTTTCAAAGTTTTCAAAATCTTGTTAAAGTTTGGGTCTTATAATGTGAACACATGTATTCTGAGTTTTCTATCTAAGGCTAGAGTGTTCGTACAAATCCACATAATCGGACCAGTCACTCTTACCTGGGAACTCTTGGGGTGAGTGTTCACTTATAGGCTAAAGCATGTCTTCGCGATACATTATTTTGACCCATTTACTTTGATTAGTCACTGTGTGTTATTTGTTTGTTCGAGGTAACGAACGAAAGATCACTTTCCTTATGTTTTGTCGATGTTTTCAATACCTCTTTTGTTTATCCAATTGTCAATCTCACTCGTTTCTCATGTTTCCTTGTTCTTTTTAGAATATGCCTCATCGACGAGATGCACAACCTCAAACTAACACCGAACTCGCAGCTATTATCACTCAGCAGATCGCTGCAGTGATTCCGAACCTAATAACTCAGATTAATCAAGCGAACAACAACTATAATAACAATGCTCAGTGCAGTTTTAAGACTTTCAATTCGGCTAAACCACTAAAGTTTTCTGGGTCTCAAGGAGCAATTGCGCTCCTACAATGGTTCGAGAGTCTGGAGAATACATTTAGACATGTTCAGTGTCCGAATGAATGAAAGGTTGAGTTTGCATCTAGTGTTTTTGAGAAGCGTGCTCTAACATGGTGGAACAGTGTGATGCGTGATAGGGGTGCCGATGTGGCGATGCACAAACTTGGGAAGAGCTACAGGCTCTCATGATGAAAGAGTTCTGTCCCCGTCACGAGATTAGGGATTTGGAACGAGAATTCAATGATTTGAAACAAGATGGGGGAGAACACCGTGCGTATATGGATCGTTATGAGGAGCTGAGTTTGTTGTGTCCTACTATGGTTACCCCATTGGAGAAAGCGATTGAGAGGTATATAGATGGTCTGCCTGATTCTGTACAAGACATAGTTACTGGAAGTAACCCTACCACTGTGCGTCAGGCTATTGAATTGGCTGCAACCCTGACTGATTCTCAAGTCAGGAAGGGTAAACTTACTCGTAAGGGTGACAAGAAGCAATCGACCGATACTACTCAAGACAAGGGTAAGGGAAAGAAAAAGGGCGAATCATCAAGGAGGCCGAGGAAGCACAAAACTTCCCAAAATTTTGTTGTTACTGCACAAAACGCTCAGAACCCACCAGCACAACCTCCTGCCAAGAAACCATATGCTGGTACGGCACCTCACTGTACTCAGTGCAATGGTCATCACGTTGCTCAACAAGCTTGTAAAAAATGTACCACTTGTGGTAAACTTGGGCACACAATGAACATTTGTCGATTAGGTCCAAATCAAGCTGCTCAGAATCAAGCTCCAGTTCAGGGGAATGCTGCTAGATTCCCACCTGGCTCATGTTATAATTGCGGGGAAATGAGTCACTTCCGAAACAATTGCCCAAGACTAGTGAACGCGAATGCAAATGCAAACCCCGCTCGTGGACCAGCGTACAACTTGAATGCTAACGAGGCTCGTGCTGACAACGAGGTTGTTAATGGTACGTTCCTTGTTAACCATCGACCTGCATCTGTTCTTTTCGATTCTAGTGCCGATAGAAGTTTTGTGTCGATATCATTTGAGCCTTTGCTTGTGATACCTAGAACTAAACTGAGGAAACCCTTATCTGTCGAAGTTGCCACTGGTAAACCTCTTGTGCTCGATTCTGTTATTCGCGATTGTCAATTGAACCTCGATAACCATCTTTTTCCTATTGACCTCACACCAATGCAACTTGGGAGTTTCGACATTATCGTAGGGATGGATTGGTTAACTAAGTTTCATGCTGAGGTGGTTTGTTTTGATAAGATTGTTCGTATTCCTCTTTCGTCTTGTGATGTCCTAGAGGTTCGTGGGGAGAAACCACCAGATGGTTTGAAACTCATGTCATGTACGAAAGCCCAAAGTTATTTACGAAAAGGATATGTGTCCTTTCTGTCACATGTCATAGAGGAGAAAGGCAAGAGCAAGCGTATTCAAGATATTCCGATTGTTCGAGATTATCCAGAGGTGTTTCCTGATGAACCGCCTGCTTTGCCTCTAGTTCGTCAAGTCGAGTTTCATATTGATCTTGTACCCAATGCCAACCCGATTGCTAATGCACCTTATCGTCTTGCACCGTCTGAGATGCAAGAGTTATCGAAACAGCTTCAAGAGTTATCTGACAAAGGGTTCATCCGACCGAGTTATCCACCTTGGGGCGCTCCAGTCCTGTTTGTGAAAAAGAAAAATGGATCTTTCAGAATGTGTATCGATTATCGTGAGCTTAACAAGCTTACCATCAAGAATCGATATCCCCTACCATGAATTGATGATCTCTTTGATCAGCTGCAAGGCGCTACATGTTTTTCCAAGATCAATATGCGTTCTGGGTATCATCAGCTTCGTGTACTCGAAGAAGATATTCCTAAAATTGCTTTCCGAACGAGATATGGTCACTACGAGTTCACTGTCATGCCTTTTGGTTTAACGAATGCTCCAGCTATTTTCATGGATTTAATGAATTGGGTTTGTAAACCTTATTTAGACAAATTCATCATTGTATTCATTGGTGACATTCTTAGTTATTCGAAGTCTCGAGCCGATCATGAACAACACCTTCGTCTGACAATGGAACTCCTGAAGAAGGAACAACTTTTTGCCAAATTCTCCAAGTTTGAATTCTGGCTTAAAGAAGTTCAATTTTTGGGTCATATTATTAACAAGCAAGGTATTCATGTGGATCCATCCAAAATTGCTGCTATTAAGGATTGGAACACACCTACGACACCCACAGAAGTTCGTTCTTTTCTTGGTCTTGCTGGTTATTATCAACGATTTATTTCGAACTTCTCCAAGATTGGAGTCCCTCTCACTGCTTAGACTCAGAAGAATAAGCCTTTTGAGTGGGGACCCAAACAAGAGGAAGCTTTTCAAACGCTGAAACGAAAACTATATGATGCTCCTGTTTTATCTTTGCCCGATGGAAACGATGATTTTGTTGTCTATTGTAACGCGTCGAATCTAGGCCTTGGTTGTGTTCTCATGCAACGAGGTAAAGTTATAGCTTATGCATCAAGACAATTGAAAATACAGGAGAAGAACTACACCACTCATGATCTTGAGTTGGGAGCTGTAGTTTTTGCACTCAAAATCTGGAGACACTACTTGTATGGCACGAAATGTGTGGTTTTCACAGACCACAAAATCCTCCAACACATTTTCAATCAGAATGAGCTAAACATGAGACAACGACGCTGGGTTGAACTCTTGAACGATTACGATTGCGAAATTCACTACCATCCTGGTAAGGCGAATGTCGTAGCCGACGCGCTAAGTCGAAAGGAACGAGCTAAGCTTCATTCTGTTCACGCTCTATCCGATATCCAATTACGTGTCCTTCAAGCACAACAATCTTGTGTAACCAAAGGCTTATTGAAATATGAGCTACCACTTCAACTTGAGCTTAAACTCGAAACGAAAGACGATGGGTTACTATATTTCAAGGATCGATTATGGGTTCTGAAACAAGACGATCTTCACACATTAGTGATGGACGAATCTCATAAGTCACGATATTCTATCCATCCTGGTGCTGACAAAATGTACAAGGATCTTCGTACTCAGTACTGGTGGCCTGGTATGAAAAAGGATGTTGCCTTGTATGTATCAAAATGCCTAACTTGTCTCAAAGTCAAGGCTGAACATCAACGACCATCTCGTTTGCTTGTACAACCAGAGATACCGGTATGGAAGTGGGAGAACATTGCGATGGATCTCTTCACTAAGTTACCGCGCACATCTAGAGGTCACGATGCTATTTGGGTTATCATTTATCGATTAATGAAGTTAACTCATTTTATATCAATTCACGAGGATCTATCTGCTGATAAACTTGCCAAGATTTATGTTGATGGGATTGTGTCTGGACATGGTGTTCTTTTGGATATCATATCTGATCGTGATGCTCGATTTTCATCTCACTTTTGGAAGACCATGCAATCTGCTATGGGAACCCAACTAAATCTGAGCACTGCTTATCATCCCCAAACGGATGGACAATCCGAAAGGACGATACAAACATTGGAGGATATGCTTAGAGCATGCGTAATAGACTTTGGTGGTAATTGGTATTCTCATCTACCGTTGATCGAGTTCTCTTACAACAATAGTTATCATGCTAGCATCAATATGGCACCGTTCGAAGCTTTATATGGTCGAAAATGACATTCACCTGTCTGTTGAAATGAGATCGGTGAAGCTCAGCTTAGTGGACCTGAGCTCATTCTGGAAACGACAGAAAAAATCAAGAAAATACGCGATAATCTTCTGACAGCTAGAAGCCGTCAAAAGAGTTATGCGGATATGCGACATAAGCTCTTGGAATTTCAAGTCGGAGATCATGTCCTATTCAAGGTATCCCCTTGGAAGGGAGTGGTGAGATTTGGAAAGAAAGGAAAACTTGCACCACGATATGTTGGACCATTTAAGATTGTTGAAAGAATCGGAAAGGTTGCCTATCGACTAGAGCTACCTCCTGAACTTGAGAATATTCACCCAACATTCCACGTGTCCAATTTACGAAAGTGTTTAGCCGATACTGATCTTCATATTTCAATCGACGAAATTCAAGTTGATGAAACAATGCACTTTGTCGAAAAACCTGTGGAGATAGTGGACCGTGAAATCAAGCAATTGAAGAATAAACAAATATGATTAGTCAAAGTTTGCTTGGAGTCCAAACGTGGCCCAGAGTTTACTTGGGAACGTGAGGACCAAATGAAAGCGAAATATCCACATTTGTTTTCACAAGTTTCCTCTAGTTAAAATTTCGGGATGAAATTTCCTAAAGTAGGGGAAACTGTGATAACTGTGCTCTGTAAACGATGTACGACGTAAAAAATATCAATTATCAACGAAACGATGTGTTTTGGTGTTAATATTTGTGTATTTGTGTTTAACGATTTTACGATTTGATTCTAGTTCGATTTCAAGCTTTAAATCGCTTTCTGGAAAGTTATATGCAAAATGATGCGTAACAGTAATCAGTTTAACGCGACAAACACTTTGGAATAGTGAAATAAGCTTAACATACCTTAAATAACCTTTACATAACTTAGAAATAAGTTTTGGAGGGTTTGGTGTGTCGAAAACAAGTTTATTCGATCGTAGGGACTAATTGCGACAAACTGCGAAAGTATGCCGATTTGTACAGTAACGAACATTCCAGAACTTGATCATAAGCTAAATATACCCTAAATATCATTTACATAGCTTAGAAATAGGCTTTGAGGGGTTTGGTATGCGAAAATAAACTTATTTGATCAATAGGGACTAAAAGCGTCAAAAAGTGCATAAGTATGCATTTACGCGCATATCTTACGTTCTGAACATATCCGAACATCCAAAATTTTTTGTAATCATTAAAATATTATATTTTAGTGATTGGAATGCAAAAATACCATTCGTCGTGTAATTTGGATCGTTTTTCACGTCCGTTCGTGTTTCGTCGTAATTAACCAAATAACATGACCGTACGACCAAACGAACTCACATCCGAGATATTTTCAAGCATATTTCAAGTCCCCTATACTTTGACGTCTTTTTAGAGCCTTGAAAATGGCTTAACGGAGGTTAATACGTCAAATACGCAAGTTATTGTGTGCAGGGACTGAAATTGTAAAGTTCTGAAAGTTTCAGCCTTGTGCTCGCGCCACGCGACCCCTAGGGGGTTCTCCAGTCGCGGCACGCGACCCCCTGCTTTTGACAGCAAATCTGTTTTCAGCAACCAGCTTGAATTTCAGGAACTTTTAGGCAATTTTTACGATACAATGGACTTGTTTTACAGCTCCCATGGTATCCTAAACCATGTTCCACAAGTGTATGGCCAAGATTGATCCTCCTAACACTTGGAATGATCTTATTAATCCAAACTTACTATAAATAGACATGGGTTTTTCACTTCATTCCTCACAATTTGATCTAAATCTGCTCTAAGTTGAAGCTAAGGCTTCATACCTGAGTGTTTTGGATCAATTCTTTCTAGCTTGGACCTTTTGTAAGCTTCTTTCATGCTTGTTTATGCATTTAAGCATGAAAGTCAAACAATGTTTGACATTCTGCTTTGACCATGAATTGGTCAAGTCAAAGTTCAATCGAACCTTGCAACGTGAGCGTAATCACGATGGTTATAGTCCCTTGTGACTATACCTACTGATTACCACGTTTATTAGTCGAAGTGACGAGTCAAAGTTTCGGTCAAAATGCCGATTACGCGCATTTTGCAACGAAGCTATTTTTGAGTATCAAAACACTTTGTTTTGATATCAAACCTGTTTTCTAACTTAGTTAAACATGTTTTAACATGTTTAACTCGTCACTTTTAGTCTAGTGCTTGTTTAGGGTCGTAAGTCAAGCGATATAAACCACCTCTTACACTTTCAAACCCGACCCGTTTGGTCGATCGTTAAGATCAGACCAAGCATCTTTTGTGACCATAGTTGTATAGGGAATAATCTTCCGAGGTTATACCTTATGGTCACTTAGTTTAATTAGTTGTATGATAGGTAGTTTATATGCCTTAGGAAAATGACCAAAATGCCCTTTTCATGCATAATTTGTATTTAAGCATATGTAACCTAACTTTTGTCACTTAAACTGATTATGCAACATATTTAAACATGTTAGGGCATATAATACTTGTCATATGACTACTTAGACGTCTCGAACGCGCATTCGCGCGAACGACGCGCTAAAGTAGCGTAAGCTACCTTAATGGGTCATAACGGGTCGTAAGCACTTAGGGTAGGTTCAGATTTAGAATGTAGGCTTTGTTAAACCATATCACATGAGTTCCAATACTCATTTGGTTTACAAGACCTCATTCTACCCGATCTTCCGATTTAGGTGTCGATTTATTAACTAGCGATCCGATTACTAGGTACCACTTGATTTCCTTGGTTTGCCCAAGCTTTGTTAGTTCATTAGATCAAGGATACTTTTCAATTTAAAGTGAGTACATAGTTCCCCTATTTTGCTGTTTTCAATTGTTTTGGGGTGATTCATATGTGTTAAACGATTTTGATGATTTCAAAAACGAATACTATGGTTTATATTAAACATAAACGATTTCGATAATGTGAACGAACTTGTTGGGACGTAATTACATAACGAATGACATTCATTAGCTTTGGCCGAGCCGACCAGTAGTCTGTTTTGGTACCATAGGATCTGACAAATCCCGTTATCAAACTATCGCCATGGTTATGTGTGGGGATATGTGGGTAACGACTGAACCTGATGATTGTTAACTTACCCTTTGGTGGTTTGTTAATACGAGTTGAACGATGGACGAGTTACGAAGGTTTGAATGTATTCCACGAGATGACCAACAATAGTTTTCATAATTAAAACGAGAACGATTTGAACGATTGAACTATTTTGAATAATTGAACGATTTTGAACGATTTGAACGATTTAAACAAGTTAAACGAATTGAACGAACGATTGGTTTTTGGGTTGTGATTAGATAACGAGATGGGTGTAATGTGATAAAAGCATGGTAGATACGCCGCTGGTACTTCTTATATATAAGTGCTTTTATCATATTACATACCGTGGCGTTATATAGTTCACTTGGATGAACGATTTTAAACGATGTCACGCAACAATGTTTACTATACGATATAAACCATACGAGTTTTATTACGAGAATGATTTACAATTTGGTTTACTTTAACAAATGTTTTGGTTTAAGATTCATGCCAACGAGATTTTATAAACTATATCCAACTTATTTTGAGTTGGTTATTCATATTGCAATATCAAACTCTTTTCAAAACAAGGTTTTTAATTATCGACTCTTGTTGTCAAACGAGGTATTGCAACATATAAACGAGCCATGAATCCGACACTCTCACAAAACCTATGTGCTCGCCGGCATTTCTTTGCTGACTTTATTTTTACATATGTTTCAGGTGGTATTGAATGATGTTGATTGCTATTAGGATGCATGCTCACTTAGGACTGGACGAGGCCATAGTGACTTAACAACGATGATAGTCGATATGTGAACTTGTTTTTTTAACTTTAAGACAATGTAAATTTTTAATAACTCAATAAAACGAAACTTTTTGAATCCATGGTTGTGAAACAATAATTCTGTCGCTCCACTCCCCGATGTTTCATAAGGGGAATGCATCCGTACGTTAAAGACAAAGATTAAGATTATGAAACAATTTAACATATTCCTTTAAATACATGAATACCCAAAGAAAAGTTACCTTTTAAATTATTTTGTTTTACTTGACTTAGTACTTTATTAGTAACTAAGTTAGAAACTTGTGTGTTACACGAGTTGAATAAAAAATATTTAATAGTTAGTAATAAGAAGAATAAATTGCGATTTGCATCCCTGAGGTTTGGGGGGTGTACACTCGATTCCTTATTTTGCGAATTTTGTTTCCTCCCTGTTGTTTGCAATTCACTACAATTTGACTCTTTCTGTTAGTTTGACCATTTGACTATATGTGAAAAGTCTACTTTACCCTTATCATTATTATTTATTATTATTATTATTACAAAAAGATTTATACCATCTTCTTCCCAAAATCAAATTAATCATAACCCGTCTTTAGATCCCTAATTTTATTTCTTGTTTATATTATTCCTTCCAAGGTAAAGCTTATTGCTTTGTTTCTAAGCTACTTATTTTTTTTATCAATTCTATCAATATCCAATAGAAATGTTCTAAATAGTCACCATTAAGCGTTGTTTTAATTGCCCACCCAATTGGTTATCCTAATTTACTGTCCCATCTGTTGAACATTGACAATATCAATATCATCAATGGAGAATATGTTGGTGCATATTTCCTACGTCTGCCACTGTGCGAATAGCTAGATAGAGTGTGTGTTGAATATTGTATAGAATAGGATCAGTTAGACACGGTTTAGACATTGTCAAGGTCCATCCGAACGGATGGACAACATGTAAGTCCAAACCCCCATCCGAATAGGTTGTGTAGTTTAAAATTCCATCCGGACGGATGGACAGGGGTTCATTCGGACAGATAGGCATTGCCTATAAATAGGGAGTTGGGGTTCCCATTTGGACAAGCTTTTGGATCCCTAAGGGGACATGTTGTCCGACTGGTCTCGCGGTGCTGCAACTTTCAGATACGAATAAGAGACCAGATTATAAGTGATTGATCGGTGTCGTTTCTATCTTCTACTCATTTCTTGTCACTGAACCGATAATCTCGGGACCAAAGCTCCGTCAAACTCATCGGTTCCTGGAATCATAATTGGTATCAGACCTACGGTACTGATTCAATCAATCTAACAGTTGATTGAATCACCTACGCTCATAGATTTTCGACCTGTAGGGAGTTTTGACGTAAAAATTGAATAAAACATCAAATTAAAGTTCAATTCACAGATAGAATTACAAGTTGAAGACATTATTAGATTCAGAATTGATTTTCGCATAATCTTGTGAAGTTTCATCATGAAATTCGTAGTAATAAAGGTTCTTGATCGAAAATTGTGATTTAGAGTGTTCTTGAGGTGTTCGAACACATTCGGTCCGGATGGACACATTCGGATCGGATGGACATCAACTCCATCCGGACGGATGAAGACACTCGGTGCAAAAATGTCAACATGATCCAAGATCAGTCCATCCGGACGGATGGACCTACTCCATTCGGACGGATGAACTAATGCCTTAAAAAAGGAATTTTTTGATCGCAATGACGACGTAAGTTTCTAGAAAAAATTTGGTGATTGAAAATTTTTTCGGGTTTCTAACGACCAAGCTGGGTTGTTCGGGGACACCGTCTGGGGATTCAGCGAACAGATTTGATGATGCGATCACAGATTGTGGAAATTAGTGGGGTAGTCATGATACTGGTGCAGAATGTTTATCATCTGGGTTATCTGACTATTTATGGGCCAAAACGTAAATCCGCATAGATGAAAAACTGACATTTGGGGAAAATTGTCATATTTTCGGCATAGTCGGGTTTTTCATAGATAAAAAGAGGACTGAATTGCTCAGTTTGAGGGGGAATTAAGTGGTAAGACGTCAAAATTTGCAAAAATGAGGGGTAATAAAAATTTCAGATGAAATTCCAGCATTTTTGAAATTCGTGACACTACAACAGTATTTGGGTGGTTCAGACTTCAGAATTGTCTGGAGATGCATAGGATCTGGATTCGTGAATTCATGATCATAGGAAGTTCAGACTCTACAGACCAGGGTCAGATTGATGTCTTAGGGTTTGAGTCCCGGGTCTTTGTCAGGCCGGTCAGCAGGATTAGCATCAGGAGATGCAAACTGTATTGTGGATACTTATAAGATATCACAGACAAGTGATAGTCTAAAGTGTCAGAATGGTTAATCTTCGAGTAGATGAATTGTTTTTCGGACTAACCACAGGGGAATGAAGATGTTTGTTGGTTAAGTTGCTGCCAGAACTAGTGGAGAAAACTATACATCTGTTATCGTGACTGAAGAGGAAGAATGTGAATCTGATCGTGAATAAGTGTTTCTGAGATCTGAATGCGTTAGCAGATAATTTGTTATCCGATGAAGATTTGCTGATTGTGGAGATTACCGTTTATACGGATCAATCATTCTTACGGTGCGTTAAAGTGATCGCGGAAAACGGGATATCAGATCTTCAGGGGGAATCACATATTTGAAGTTAACCAATGGGGTATTTGAAGTTTCTATCAATTGCCGGTTGAGTTTTTGATACATTCTGAGATCGAGCATGCGGAATGCGAGATCGTGGCGCTGAAAGCTTATATCTAAAAACTGAATGCGGATGTGGCTAAATCTGAAACAGAGGACGCTGCATTGACTAGTTTCAAGGTTGGTGATTGTTTGTGAAGGTTGCAGTTTAGCAAATCAGAGGAGAGTCGTGAACTGTGCAATAGACCTGAAGATTCATTTCAGGGGGAACGTGTTCGACATTGTCAAAAGCAAACCCGGATCATCAATCAAGGGGGAATCTATTGAAGATTTCAAGATGCCCAATTGAAGTGGCAGAAAAAGTTGAAGATTGCAGAATATTCAAACACAGCTCAAGGTTTTGTGACGATTCGATAGTGACAACCAAGGGGGAATCTGTTGGTGCATATTTCGTACGTCTGCCATTGTGCGAATAGCTAGATTGAGTGTGTGTTGAATATTATATAGAATAGGATCAGTTGGACACGGTTTAGACATTGTCAAGGTCCATCCGGACGGATGGACAACATGTAAGTCCAAACCCCCATCTGAATAGGTTGTGTAGTGTAAAAGTCCATCCGGACGGATGGACAGGGGTTCATTCGGACGGATAGGCATTGCCTATAAATAGGGAGTTGGGGTTCCCATTTTGACAAGCTTTTGGATCCCTGAGGGGACATGCTGTCCGACTGGTCTCGCGGTGCTGTAACTTTCAGATATGAATAAGAAACCAGATTATAAGTGATTGATCGGTGTCGTTTCTATCTTCTACTCATTTCTTATCACCGAACCGATCATCTCGGGACCAAAGCTCCGTCAAACTCGACGGTTCCTGGAATCATAGAAGATAAGGTGTTTAGATCTTAATTTTAGGCATATTGATGATCATAGTCACCGTTAAACGTTGTTTTAGCAGCCCCCCCCCCCTAATTGGTCATCCTAACTTTTTGTCCCGTCTGTTGAACAATGACAATATCAATATCATAAATGAAGAAGATACTCGGTTTGCCTTTCTTTTCGATAACTTACAAGAGCAAACAATTTTGCATACAAAACGAACATGTATTTCTTTGAAACTACGCCGATTGATTACTGGTAACCGGAGCCACCATAGACGGCGGCCGTGGAATTTTAAATAACCTGGCTAGGCTTTTTTTAAGGTGTAAAGGTGTGAAGGTGCTAATGGGGCTCGAATCTATACCCCGGAGGAAGCGATTATGAAGATGATGACCAAATCTTCAAAGAACACAATACCTTAAATCAAGTAAGTATACATCTTAATTGATGTTTAGATCTTGATTGAAGGTGTTTTTGAAGTTTATTTCTTGTTTGTGTTTGCTAAAAGCAGATTATGAAGATGATGTTGAAGATTATGAAGATGATGTTGAAATTATGAAGATGATGATGTGCTTAGATCTAAATTTAAGGCAAATTATGAAGATGATGAAATTAGAATTTAGGGTTTTTTTGGTTATGAAGATGATCATGATGATGATGAAATTGTGAAGACAACGATCTTAATGACGAAGAATGTAAAAGAAATGGTGTGTTCTTGCTAAAACATCAATATTATTTAGGGCGCAGATGTTGAAGATGATGAAATTAGAATTTATGGTTTGTTTTTGTTCTTTTTTAAATATTGTGAGATTAACAAAATACCTCTTGACCTAATGGTCAAACTAATAGAATCTTAAGGACGAATTTCAAACAACAGAGACTCAAAAAACGAAATTCGTAAAATATAGACTCAAGTGAAGACCACCCATAAACCTTAGGAACACAAATTGCAGTTTACTCTAAATAAGAATCTATGAGTTATAAAATACTAGTTTAAGATAAGATATGATTGAAATGATGTATATGTTACTTAAGTTACTTACTAATAATTTAATAGAGTTAAATGTCATTTTAGTCCCTGTGGTTTGGGCCATTTTGTCAGTTTAGTCCAAAAGTTTCATTTTTTGTCTGTGGGTCTAAAAAGGTTTCATCGTTTTCATTTTAGTCCACTGGGTTAACTTCATCCATTTTTCTATTAACGAGAAGGGCAATTCGGTTATTTTATATGGCCGAATTGCCCTTCTAGTTAACAGAATTACATATAAAATGACCAAATTGTCCTTCTCGTTAACAGAAAAAATAGATGAATTTAATCCAGTTGACTAAAATAGCAACGGTGAAACCTTTTTGGACCCACTTGCGAAAATGAAACCTTTAGACTAAATTGGTAAAATGGCCAAAGCCACAAGGACTAAAATGGCATTTAACTTATTATTTTTTTGTTACAATTACTTTCTTAATTACCTTTTTTTAATTTGGAAATTTAATATGAATCACTGAAGTAACATAAGAGAGAAAAATAACCTTAGGTTTATAGAATTGTAACACGTGACGCAACGTGCATTAGGTAGTTCATCAAGTTGCATTGGTTCATTATTGGGGAAAATTATCCGACTACAGTTTAGCGAATATATGGTAAGCTAAAAAACTTCAATGGAACTAATTTTGAAAATCATAATATATATCATTAAGGTCTAGATCTTCACACATCTTTTTGCATCTGAACCAAAGTTTAATACGTTTGTTTGCAAAATGTACTCTTGCAGATCATCTTGGAATCTTCTACAACCATGTAAAAAAATACAGTTAATCCAAAAGATATTATTTAATTGAATTTAAAATTAATGAGCTTTACCATGTTAGAAGGAATGTGGGTACACATAATTGTGTAAAACGATTCACCACAAACCCGTCTTTGAAAATAAGACATATCAAAGGTTTTTCGATCAATAATAGAAAAAACCACTAAGTCGTATGGTATGAACCTTCATTCCTTGTATACTTTACTCCATCTGTTAACATGATAACATCACCTTTCGCATCCTTGGCCCTAGCATTCCATGATAGTGTTCCATTGGACGTTATTAAAACATTCTCATATTGGACTTGCTTCCCATAAAACGTGCGAACAAACGCCGATGAAGTAAATGTTGAAATATTACAAAATGGAATCATCATCGTTTAATAAGATTTAATTACCAAGTGAGGTGTATTATTTTCAAATATAAGAACAACATCAACATAAAGAGTGCCACATGTGAAGATAAATGGGAGAGTTTTGGTGTACGTATGATTCACTAATACATTAAAATATATAAATATCGATTACCTGAACACATTATGCTTAAACCTTAAATAAGATGAAAGAAACAAAAGATTTCGAAAAAGTATTCGAAATCGAATACTGTAATCTAAATATAAATATCGATTAAACACAAAATCAAAAGACATACTGATGACGGGGGTAGCCCAAGATTAAATAAAATGACTAAATACATAAATGCTCAAAGGGTTAAACGGTTCAATGGTTGAAAAGCTATGAGATGGGGAAGAGCAATACGGAAACAGTGGCCAGTCACATCCAGGGATTGCTTCACCAACTCACAGCCGCAAAAGCAAAGCAGGTCTGCAAAACACACGCTATTATCCAGGGGTCAAAAGGCTTTAACCCCCAAACGGGTAAGCTCCTCACTGCAAACAGGATCGCTAGTCAAATGAATTCTACTTCGAGAGATGTCCTCTCCTATAAATTGACACTTCATTTACTTCAGAAAACATCTCCTGGCCAGCTCTAATTCTCTAATCTCTGGTCATTCATGTGGAGTACTTGCTTACATACAAGTCACTCCTTTTCACATCCACGACACACATTTCGTTTGCTCCCACTTCCGAATCTGAGTACATTTCAGAGAAGGATCTTCAGCAAACAACAACAATAAACTAGTGAACCTCCTTCCACGTCTTGCAAACGTGGGGGGACCCCACGACCTGCGTTAGGCAAAGTTGAACCCTTCAACCCTTTTGCCTAACCAGCCCAGCTACCACCGTTGGTCTTGTATTTGTTGCATCAACAAGTTGGCGCCCACCGTGGGGCTACGCCGCTATTTCTTCTCAAAAAGACCTAGTAGTGTAGCTCTCTTCACTTAAAATCACCATGTCTGAAAGTGGATCCCCGGAAGAAGTAAATCAGATTCCAAACACTTCTACTCCGGGTAGTAGCCAAGCTCACGTGGCTATACCAACTTCTTTCTCAACTCCGGGGAGCACACCCGAGTTCCTCACCTTCAACACACCAACCCCGTCCAGATCCGGGTTCCATCTCCCAATATCGGTGTCTCTGACGCCCCAGCACGTGTTGAACTCACCCCCGAAGGGGTTGCCAACAATTTCCTTGAGTTGAGGTCCCTTCTCAACCAACATGTAAGTAAAGAAAGAGAAAAAGGAGTGAGGATTCGTTTAGACTATGATGAACCTGAACCAACGTTGTCTCCCGGACCACCTCCCCCTCCTTTTACAACAAGAGGTAAGGCTGGTCCCAGTAATCCTTCAAACCCTCACCCTTATCTGTCCACTGTGACAAATCCTACGGTGCATCCTATCTTCTCTTCCCAACCAATTACTAGTGGTGCTCCTTTGGGACATGAGCTAACCCTTGACCAGCTCCTACAGTCCCCAGTAACAAGCTATCCAGCATCTATAACAACCACGTGGGAGCAAGCTCTGTCCGTGCTCCCTTTAGCTCGAAGTGCTGTTATGAGCGCTCCCCTCGGAATAAACTGCTCAGTTGGCCCAGGAAGCCTTCAAGGCTTCAACCACATGCCCAACATGATGACCCAGATGATGGCCAACTTCCCATGGCAACACTTCATTAATCAAGTGCTAGCCACTCAGGGAAATAACGGCAATGGCAATAATGTGGATGCAAGGGCTGAAGAAGACTTGGCTAAACCATACAAGCCAAGTAACCTTTCATGCTTTTCAAGGCAGATAGCCGATTATGATTTCCAATCAAAGATTAAGATGCCGTCCCACATCAGGACATATGATGGGACTGAAGATCCTGAGGACCATCTTCAGATCTTCACCGGTGCAGCCCGGATAGAGAAATGGTCAAACGCTGAATGTTGCCTAATGTTCATGCAAACTCTTGTTGGATCCGCCAGAATCTGGTTCAACGACCTACCTGCTCAAAGCGTTCGAAGCTTTGACGACCTTAGCAAGGGTTTTCTGGCCAATTTCTCCCAACAAAGGCGATACGTCAAAGACGCAACAGTGATCTTCCAGATAAAACAACGTGATGATGAAAGTCTTCGTGCGTTCATTGAACGATACAAGAAGGAAGGTCTGACTTATGTAGGGGCAGACGAGAAAATGAGAGTGGCTGGTTTCATGAATGCCATCACCTCTAAATATCTCACAAGAGATTTCAACAAATCCCTGCCCAAGACCCTGGAAGAGGCTCTCGAAAGGGCTGAAGCTCACATCCGGGGAGAGGAGGCAGTAGACATTAAAGAACAAAGAAAAAGAGGATCCGGCTGGCGAAGCAATAGCCCAGCTAGAAAAAGGGGGAACTTCAACTCCTATGACAGGCGGTCAAAGGGTTCAGACCCTCGAAGATCTGAAGGCCGGAACCCTTCAAGCAGGGAAAAAGGCATAAGTTTCACACCCCTCACAAAGACCCCTCAAGAAATCCTTGGAACAGAAGAAGTTAAACAAAACTTTCGGCCTCCTAGGCCTCTCCCCAAAAGCAGAAAAAATGAGAACTCCACACAATACTGTGAGTTTCATGAAGAAAAAGGTCACCACACCAACGATTGTTTCCAACTCAAGAAAAGAATTGAAGAAGCTGTCAAATCCGGAGAACTCGCTCATTTGGTAAAGGGAGTCCGGGACAAAATGGCTGAAGGAAAGGGTAAGGAAGTCAATATGGTGGATTTCGATGGAAGGGTTCCGCATAAAAGACAACGGTTGGAAGCTTGGGAGCTTCAGTGTGTCTGCTTCCCCCCAACGGAGAAAGACCCTCTCTCTAGCCCTCTTGTGGTAGAAACTACCGTGGGAACGCTGCAAACATGTAGGGCATTCATAGATACTGGGGCAACCACTGAGATCATGTTCGAGAAATTCTTCAACCATTTGAGTAATGAAGAACGTTCAAGGCTTCAACCCTCTGGAACCTCTATAAAAGGTATCGCCGACATACCCCTCAAGCCTTTAGGGCAACTGACACTTAATGTTCGTTTCAACGAAGGTTTAAAAGAAAGAACCCAACCACTCACCTTTGTGGTTATCAACATCCCCTCAAGCTATGACGTGATCATCGGAAGACCAGGACAGTGTGCATTTTACATGGCCGTGTCTGTTGGCCATGGCACAGTCAAATTTCCTACCGAGAGGGGCATAGCAACCCTTCAACCCTCTCAGGAAGCTTACATGGTTGAAGGTGAAAACTCAAACAGTGAAGAAGACAGGCAAAGGTTGGTCATAAACCCTAAGTACCCTGAACAACGAATAAGGGTCAATCCAAACCTTTCTCAAGAGACACTTTCGTACCTTGAAAAGTTGCTAACACATTACAGCGATGTATTCGCTTGGTGTCCAGAAGATATGACCGGGATCCCTCGGAACATTGCCGAGCATGAGTTAAGAATACCACCGGATGTCAAGCCTGTGGTCCAAAAGAAAAGAAGCCTGGCACCCGAGAGAAGTCTGGCAGCCTGCCAAGAGGTTGAAAAGCTTGTGTCGGCCGGTATTCTCCGAGAAGTCAAGTACCAATCATGGGTTGCAAACCCGGTTATGGTCAAGAAACCTGACAACTCTTGGAGGATGTGCATAGATTTCAAGGATCTTAACAAGGCTTGTCCTAAGGATTGCTATCCACTACCGGAAATTGATCTCAAGGTTGACTCCCTCACAGGTTACTCGTTCAAATGCTTTCTTGATGCATACAAAGGTTATCACCAAATCCTCATGAAGAAAGAGGATGAGGAAAAAACAGCCTTTCACACGGACAAAGGGATCTTTTGTTATCAAAAGATGCCTTTCGGCCTCAAAAATGCCGGAGCAACCTATCAACAGCTCGTTGACAAAGCCTTCGAAAGCCAAATTGGCAAAAACATGGAGGCATATGTCGACGACTTGGTGATTAAAAGCAAGACGGAATATCAAATGCTCGACGATATTCAAGAAACTTTCAAGAACCTCAGAAAGGTTAACATGAAGCTTAATCCGGAAAAATGCTCATTTGGATTCGAGGAGGGAAAATTCTTGGGTCACATTGTTGGAAAACAAAGCATCAAAGCCAACCCTAACAAAGTGAAAGCCGTCCTCGAAACCAAACCACCAAAAACCAAGAAGGAGGTTGAAAGCTTAAACGGGAAGCTTGCAGCCTTGAAGCGTTTTACCTCAAAGTTGGCCGAAAGATCTCTGCCCTTCTACAAAACGCTCAAGAACTGCTCAGACAAGAAGGATTTCAAATGGACTGAAGAGGCTGAAGAAGCTTTCAACCAGATGAAGCTACATTTAGCTTCCCTACCAGATATTGCGGCACTAAAAACCGGGGAGTTAATATCGGTGTACCTCTCAATTGCTGACGAGGCCATCAGTGCAGTCCTCACCATTGAGCGAGACAAGGCCCAGGTACCCGTTTATTTTTTCAGCAAGACTTTAAAATTAGCTGAAACAAAATATCCTCCCCTTGAAAAACTTGCCCTAGCCCTAGTTCAGACAGCTAGAAGGCTTCGAAGGTATTTCCAAGCACACCCCATACAAGTGGTCACCGACCAACCTATCAAGAGTGTGCTTGAAAAACCTGAAAACTCGGGGCGATTAGCCAAATGGGCCATAGAACTGGGTGAACATAACATCACCTATGTCCCAAGAAAAGCCATCAAGGCCCAAGTCTTGGCTGATTTCATTGTGGAAGTCCCAAGCCAAACGACCACTGAAGTAAACGCTACCACCACTGAACCTTCCAACCCTGAAGCCTGGAAGCTTTTTACCGACGGGGCTTCAAGCGTTGAAGGGTCAGGGGCTGGGCTAATTTTGATCAATCCAGAAGGATGGGAATTCACATATGCTCTCTGTTTTGATTTTCAGACCACCAATAACGAGGCTGAATACAAAGCACTAATAGCCGGCCTAAGGTTGGCTAAAGAAATGAAGGTTGAAAAGCTGGAAGTGTTCACGGATTCGTTGCTGGTCTCAAGCCAAGTAAATGATAGCTACATAGCTAAGGAACCCAACATGAAAAAATACAGAGAAAAATCCAAGGAACTGATGAGTACCTTCCAAGCATGCAACATCAAACAGATCCCCAGATCTCAAAACAAAAAGGCTGATGCCCTAAGTAAGCTTGCATCTCTCACTTTCGCCCACCTTACCAAGAAGGTGCTGGTAGCAGTGTTGAAGGCCCCATCAATCGATGAATTGGAAATTCAAGATGTAGTTACCGAAGAAGATCCAAACTGGATGACTCCCATCAAAAAGTTCCTTAAAAATGGTGAATTGCCCAATGATCAAGTAGAAGCTAAAAGGGTTGAGATCAAGGCAAGGCAATACGTACTACAAGGAGAAATCCTTTACAAAAAAGGGTTACCTTGCTCCCTTGTTAAGATGTGTCGGTCCTGAGCAAAGTAAGTACTTGGTCAAAGAAATTCATGAAGGTGTGTGCGGAGCTCACTTTGGAGCTAGGTCGGTGGTTGCAAAGCTCATGAACCTTGGATATTTCTGGCCTTCAATGCATCGCGATACAGCCGAAGAATTGAAGAAATGTGATGCTTGCCAGATTCATGCACCGATCCCAAAAAGTCCCAAGCATGACTTAGTCCCGATAACCTCGGCATGGCCATTCCATAAATGGGGAATGGACATTGTTGGTCCATTTCCCCCAAGCAAAGGAGGAGTAAAATTCTTGTTGGTGGCAGTAGATTATTTCACCAAGTGGCCCGAGGTCAAACCACTCGCCAAAATCACGGGAAAACAGGTCATTGACTTTGTTTGGGAGAACATCATTTGCCGTTATGGATTGCCAGGAGTACTTGTCACTGATAACGGAAGGCAATTTGCTGAGAAACCTTTCAGCGTTTGGTGCAAGGAATACAAAATCAATCAGATTTTTAGCTCAGTGGCTTACCCGCAATCAAACGGTCAGGTTGAAAGAACGAATAGAAGCATAGTAGAAGGCATCAAACAAGATTGGGAAGATACGAAAGCAACTGGCTTGAAGAATTGCCTAGTGTCCTATGGGCAATTAGAACAACTGAAAAAACAAGCCATAAGAAAACACCCTATAGCTTGGTATTTGGGTCCGAGGCTGTGATCCCCGCTGAAATAGGAGTTGTAACCCAACGAATTGTCAACATGGATCCCGAAACGAACCAAAAAGAGACCATGTTGAATTTACAACTCCTAGAGGAAGCAAGAGATCAAGCCGCAATTCAAGAAGCCAAATACAAGCAACAGATGGAAACTTACTACAACAAGAAAGTCAAGAACGAACGTTTCAAGCCAGGAGACCTAGTCCTCAGAAACAATGAAGCTAGCAAAAAGGAAAATCAAGGAAAGCTTGGCCCAAATTGGGAGGGCCCATACACCATCCTCGAAGCACACAAGGGGGGGTCCTACAAGCTAGCAGATTCAGAAGGCAAAAGGTTTCCAAGGCATTGGAATGGCAAAACCCTAAAAAGGTTCCATGTTTAGACAGGAAAGTTTGGTTTGTATCAAAATGTATCTCGAACAACACTATGAATACCTTTTGTAAAAAGCAAGTATTGCTTAAATGAATGAAGTTATTTTATCAAACTTGTCTTTCTATCCTAAGACCAGGTTGAGAACCTAGCAAAAAACTCCATGGCAAGGGCCATGTAAGGGGATGAGCTCCCAGGCCACATCGCTCAATAGGTTCAAGGGTTGAATGAGCCTATATAAGGGGTGAGTTCCTAAATCAATACAACTCCATGAGACTTGTTAAGAAAACATAAAATTGTCTCATAGACGGGTGTGAACAGCCTACACCAAATGTTCCCTAAGCCTTAAAAATATAATCCACAAAGAGGCTTGAAAAATTCAAGTGAAAAACAAAGAAATGACAAAAAGGATAGGTGCTATGTCTTCTTGTTAAAAATCCCAAGGCTAAGTGTCTGCAGCACTGAACCCTTTAAGGCATAAAAAACATAAGGGTAGCACAAACTCAACAAAGACAAAGTTACAAAAAGACAAAGAAAACCTAAAAGAACAATAAGACTTAGACAAAAAGTTATAAAGTTACAAACCAAAAGGGTCACAAGACTAAGAAGCCTTCAAGGTTTCAAGCCACCCAGGTAGCAACTCGACACCTCAAAGGCTTCAACCTACCAACAGACAGCCAAAAGGCTTGGAAGGTTAAAGCCAAACAAACTGCCTTAACCAAAAAGGGCACGAGTATGAAAACACAATACAAGGAAAATAGTTAAACATCATACCATCCATATAAAAGAAAGCCCTAAAAGACTTTCAAACACAAGTTAGGGCAAGTCCTAATAACTTGCAAGCTTAACTACTGTTCCAACGGCCATACAGGCCTTAAACACAACCAACAGGAACCTTAAGGGTTCCTAATAACCTAATATTGTTCAAGTTAACATTACAAAACATAAATTGTTTTCAGTGCTAAGAAAGCTACGAATCAAGCATCAACAGACTTGGAAACTCCAGAACCTTCGCCCTTGGCCTTCTTTGTTTTCTTCAGCTTTTTAGTCTTCAAACCTCCATCACCACCAACCGCTGAAGCCTCCAAACTTGCATCCTTGGGAACATCCAGCTGACCGGAAAGGGTATCATCACTATCCCCCGAGTAGGATCTCTTCCTTGAGAGAGAACCCAAGATTTCAGCACAAACCTTTTCATTTAGACCCTCCGGTTTCAAGTCCTGCAACACAGCAAGAGGCTTACCAAAACAAGCAGAAACTTGATGGATGTAAGGATAGGTCAACTTCTCCATTTGCTCAACGGAGCCTTTAAAAACATCAGAAGCCTCGGGACGAAACAGAGGTGACTTCTCCAAAGGATGGCCGGATTCATGAAGCTTATACCCAGCAATGAGGCCTTGGTGTTTCCCCAGGTTGAGAAGCTTAGTGTAAACGTCACCAAGGGCAGAATTGAACTCCTTGGAATGTAGAAGGTAAGTAACAACCTGCTGGAAACCTTGCTCAATTAACCACTGATTGTCAGCGGTAGAACGAGCAACTGAAGCCTTCAACCCCTCTTTCTCCTTACCAAAAGCCTGTTGCTGAACAAACAAAGTTTCCCGGTCAGCCCTAAGCTTCAACCTATCAGCCTCGAAGCTCTTTTTCAAATCACTCATCTCAATCTCATGCATCTTCTTCAAATCACTAACTTCCTTTTCCCATGCTGCTTCTTTCTCGGTAAAACCAGCTATCTCCTTTTTCATCGCAGCCATGGAGGATTTCATTTTATCCTTCTTCTTGGAGAATTCTTCATACTCCTGCATTCTTTGACGAAAACGGGCAATGCCTTGAGGAAGCATAGCAGCAAGGTTGCAAGTACTCAAAATCATGCGGGACAACATCAAGTCATCATCCATCCCAGCAATAGTTTTGTGCACTGAAGGAGGAGCAATGTGACTCAGAGCATCCTCGCAAACAGCAGCATCTTTGAAGCTGTCATCATTCTTCACCGACCAAGTAGGCACATAAATCCCTTCAGGATCTAACCCTTCAACATCCCTGCTTGAAGATTCCTGAACAGGGGTAGCAACAACCTTTTTGCCCGAAACCTTTTTACCATGAACAACCAATTCTTTATCCTTCTCAGCACCTGCTTCAACACCTTGATCTTCCGAAACCTCAATATCATCACTCAAGTCCACTGGTTCAGTAGACGTGGATTGAGGACCAGCCTTCAACAACCGACGAGAAGATCGACGGGTTGAAGACTTGGGAGCATTGGACTTAGAAAAACCCTTGACATTGGCAGCACTAACATAACCCGAGCCCTCAAACCTTTGCTCAACAGTTCTAACCACAACATTCTCACCAGGAACAGATGGAGCATCCCCAAATACAACATCAGAAGTATCGTCGCTCTTAATAAAATCCAAAGCAGACATGACTGCAAAGAGCAAAACAAGAGCACATAAGTAATAAGTTAAGAAAAAGTAAAAAAGGGGCAAAAAAGGAAAATGCATACCCATGCCACTCCTCATAAGAACCGGATCCCGATCAACATTCCCCCAGATTTTACTAACCCCTAAAAGAACTAGTAAATGTTCAGGAAAGGGACGAACCCTCGAAGGGCACTCCCGGATGGCTTGGAGAAAAACATCATTCAATTCAGATTCGGAGGGCTCCGGATCATTAAGAACGGCATCCGGCCGCCTCCACACCATCTTGAATGGAAGAATAGCATCGGAAACCCAGAAAAAGCGATCCTTCCAAGCCCCAAGCGTAGTAACCATGGATGAAATAAGGCAGGAATCAACTTTGGACGTTTCAAAAGTAAACCAATCGCCATTCTTAGCCAAACGAAAAAACCGGCGAAAGAGTAACAGGGAAGGATCATATCCAAGGGCACGGCACAAAACCTCAAAATGCAAAACCCTAGCCATACCCTTCGGATGAACTTGCCCAAAAGAAACCCGATAATACTCCAACAAGTTCAAAACAAAAAACGAAAAAGGATAACGAAGATTCGAAAACTCAAAATGACGGCAGTAAAGGGCAATCGAACCAGGGGTCGGTTTATCAATAGGAACATCACAAGCAGGAGCAGTTGGGTTAAACTTTCTATCAATACCATATTCCATACAAAATACATCTACCTCCTCTTGTGTTAATCGGGAAAAAGATTTCGCTAAATCCTTACGAGCACCCATTTTTGAAAACAGAAAATGAAGAATACAAGGTGTAAAGGAAACCGAAACTAACCTTAGAAGAGGAAGGAAATGGCAGGGAGAAACTTGATGGAATTATGAAGAAAATGGCTATAATATGCAAATATAAAACAAAAATAAACCTACAATAGGGGTAATAATGGCAAACAGTAACTTCTGCAAAACCGCCACCCTATCAACTGCCATACATCAATCAAATCAATTGTCAGTTATTTAAAATTCAAATTCGAATATTAACTGCCTTCAACCTTTCAAGCCTTCAAGCAACGGACCCTTGAAACCTTCAGGCAATAAAATACACGCATAAAAGTCAGAAGTCTTTGAGCTCATTACCCAAAAACCTCTGACTTGGGGGGCTGATGACGGGGGTAGCCCAAGATTAAATAAAATGACTAAATACATAAATGCTCAAAGGGTTAAACGGTTCAATGGTTGAAAAGCTATGAGATGGGGAAGAGCAATACGGAAACAGTGGCCAGTCGCATCCAGGGATTGCTTCACCAACTCACAGCCGCAAAAGCAAAGCAGGTCTGCAAAACACACGCTATTATCCAGGGGTCAAAAGGCTTTAACCCCCAAACGGGTAAGCTCCTCACTGCAAACAGGATCGCTAGTCAAATGAATTCTACTTCGAGAGATGTCCTCTCCTATAAATTGACACTTCATTTACTTCAGAAAACATCTCCTGGCCAGCTCTGATTCTCTAATCTCTGGTCATTCATGTGGAGTACTTGCTTACATACAAGTCACTCCTTTTCACATCCACGACACACATTCTGTTTGCTCCCACTTCCGAATCTGAGTACATTTCAGAGAAGGATCTTCAGCAAACAACAACAATAAACTAGTGAACCTCCTTCCACGTCTTGCAAACGTGGGGGGACCCCACGACCTGCGTTAGGCAAAGTTGAACCCTTCAACCCTTTTGCCTAACCAGCCCAGCTACCACCGTTGGTCTTGTATTTGTTGCATCAACACATACAAAAAATAGAGTAGTTGTATAATAACAACATTTAATACATTAAAATATATAATTATCAATTAAACACTTAAACACATTATCAACTAATCAATCAATTAAACCCTAAATCAGATGAAGGGTGTTAGGGATAGAATTTTATAGCATGTGGATCACGGATCCTCAAGTGTAGCCTGGATCATGGATCCTCAGTTTAGTATGGATCGAGGATCCTCAGGAAATGATACAGGGAGGCTAAGGATCCAGGATCCTCATTATTATTCTAAACTAACAATTGTGTCCATTATATTTTGAATTGTTTTGCAGGTGTATTCGAAGGAGAATTGGTCCTGCCGAGATTCTTGGGGAATATGCTTCGCATTTTTGCACGTGCAATAGCTACATGACCGTTATGGTGATCGTGAGGGAGCTAGCACCTTATTCGGATAGTTTGTTACTTAGATATTTTCTAATTTTAAAGAGGATAACAAGCTTTATTTAGTAAGTTAGTTACACACATATACGACAACTCTAGAACTTGAACTCTCTGCAAACATTTGACGATTACACACACTAACACACTAGCAATTCTTGTACCAAGCTTGTTATCTTCCAAAGTTGTAACCTTATTTGTTCAATATAGTTGGTGATCCGTAGTTTCCATCACCTGAGGTTTTTTATGCCGGAGATCATTCATTGATCAAGTGCTTTTTCCTCGTATAAATCCTTGTGTTCATCATTCATTTCATTCATTTCATATATACAAATTTGATCATTTAACCAAGCATCTAACCTCACAAAAATCAGATTTGGTTACATTATCCTTGTGTGATTTTTGACCAAAACAGTTTGGCGCCCACTGTGGGGCAATTGGTGCTTCAATTCTAAAAATTCTATTCAATCCTTTCATTTCTATTCATTATCTTCAACCATATGGCTTTTCAAGGGAAAAACACTTCAAGCTCCATGCTAGCAAACACCTCATCACAGGGCATTCCACATTTGCCACCTGTTTCTTCTGGATCCCAGAAGAATGCTAAGAATGCTGCGAAGAAGACAACCCCCATTTTTACAAAAGCAACCACTGTTGTTTCTTCTGCTCCTACTAATAACGATCTTTATTCTTTGATTTTGCAGATGAAGGATTAAATGCAGCAGTAGGACAAAACTAATGACAGAATCCTCCGTGAGATTGATGAGATCAAGAAATTGAAGAGGTCAACGGAGGATCACTCTCCATTGGTGCCCAGAACATTGGATTTCACTACTCCAGCAACAACTGTCCAGCATTCTAAACCATCAGGTGTTCAGCACTATGGAGGATCATAAAGTATGCACTATGGATCATCAGCAATAACACAGGCTCAAGGATCCTACTTCCAGCCTTCAGGATCCTCTCTTCAACCTCAAGGATCCTCCTTCCATCATCAAGGATCCTTCTCTAGTTCGGGAGGATACATGGGGACGCTGTCAGTTCAAGGATCCTACCCTCAGTATCAGGGATCCTCGTCGCAGGTTCAAGGATCCTCATCGCAGGTCCAAGGATCCTCGTCGCAGGTTCAAGGATCCATGGATTATCCTCCAAGATCTTCAGCTCCGATCTACACTGGATCCAACATCTTTCAGGATCAAGGATCCTTAAGGAGTCAACAACCCAGAAGTTCAGAGATTCATGTGGGAGACTTCATCCCCATGCAGACTATTGCTTCATCTGGTCCCACAATTATGCCAGAATCACATCAATTTGGATTCACATCTGGAATCCCGACCTCGAATCAATCAGGAGGTAACATTTTCAATACATCTTATTGTTAGGGATGGATTTTCACATCTTATGGATTACGGATCCTCAAGTGCAGCCAGGATCACGGATCCTCAGTTCAGTTTGAATTAAGGATCCTCAGAAGACATTGCAGAAATAAGGATCCAGGATCCTTATTATTATCATTATACTAACAGTTGTTTCCATTATATTTGAACTCGTTATGCAGGAGTATTCGAGTGGGACTTGGTCTTGCTGAGTTTGGATAGTCGCCAGTGAGGGCCATACTCCAGTTTACACAAGATCCTTTGGGCTTGTCCCCAGTTATCCTTTGGGCTTGTCCCCAGTTATCCTTTGGGCTTGTCCCCAGTATATTGGGCTTGTCCCCAGAATTGTTGGGCTTGTCCCCAGTTACTAACTCTTCTCTTATATTTGGCTTAGTCCCAAGTTATGTCCTATTTCAGGTTTTTGAAGCTAAACACCTAAGGATCCTTGATCCTTATCTTCTACTAAGGTTTGTCTTTTGGTTATCCTGATTGTAAATGTTAAAGTTTAGGATCCTAACTTGGATTCTCAGGTATGATCCTAAAACATTTTAATTTTATTCTTTATTTATGTAAATGACCCTTATCCTTTGACAACAGAACTAATGATCCTTAAGTTACATAACTCTTCTGAGCTTGTCTACTATAGGATATTCGATCCTTGATCATATCCTAAAACTTTTAAACGTGATTTATTAAACCTTTATCCTTTACTTACAAATTCAAACAAAATACACAACAACAGTTGAGAAGTAAAGAATTTATAAGGATAACAACACAAGAGATAGCCAAAAAGTTGAAGTTATTTTTATTCACAAAAGGTAACCCTTCAAAAGGTTGTCAAAATTACCTACCCCAAGCATCTACCAGCAATACGTGGCCCGTCCGCTGGGGTAGGTAAAGGGTGTCCATTGTTAATAGGTCTTTGAAGTGCAGGAAATATAAGATGACAGGATAACAAGTGGTTTCATCCCCCAAACAGAGGATCCATCCACCACCTCTTATCCTACCTATTGTCTTAGGATCCATGATCCATAACCCTAGAAACTATTGTTCGAAATACAACCCAACATTGTTTCAAGACACCATAACCATAAAACTACTACCAAATCCTAAAAAATGGGCTTCGGCCACGTCTAGAAATATCCATCATCGCCCATTTCTGCAGCTCACACCTTGGCTGCATCACCACCAGCATCACCACCAGCGTCATCACCAGCCTGATCCTTCCCGCTGCCACTCGCCTCAATTGCTAAGACCTCTGTAGCCTCCTCTTCATCCTCGAGTTCAGCTAGCTTTGCCTTCCATTCCACCTTGTCCCAAGTGGTCCTGTCAAAGTCAGGATCCTCAGCCTCCTGAGCCATTTGCAGCTTGATCTTATACATTGTGTTGGCAGCAGAGACTTTGGCATCTTCCAGCAGGTCGTGCTTCTCGTGATCAGCGTTTATCTGGGCCATGACCACCTGCTGCTTTGCTAAGTTCAGATCCTTCTCGAGGCGGGAGATGGTCTGATCCTTAGCTAGGAAGATCTTTTGGAAGTCCCTCTGCTTTTGGTCAGCTTCCTCAGCATAAGCATCTAGCAGCATCTCAATCTCGGTGAATTTCTGCAAAAAAGACAAGGTAAGGTTTAAGATCCTTGATCCTCAGATGGGCAGGATAATCAGTCAGGGTTAGTGATCCTTACATCGGCAAAGTATTCTTGGAACTGATGGTGGATAAGAGGCAAGCCTTCAAGATTGTCAGCCTCAGAAGCTTTCCTTTTCTTTCCCTTGGAGGTGGTAGGCTTTGGAACCACGGCACTAGGGCTGGCAGCAGTCTTCTTCTTCCCAGACCTGGGAGCAACAGCAGTAAGATCGGTAACACTGAAACGGGTGGCAGACCCTGAGGATTTTCCAGCACCTATACATCCAACACAAAAGATAAGTATTCTTGTTTTATTTACGTTTTAACATTTAATTATATACAAACATGGATACTTACTTGACATTGTGACAGAGCCTGAGGATACTTCTTGAGAATCCTTGGTACTTGCTTGAAATGATCTTATAGCAGGATCAAGACTCCGGAAAGCAGCAAGCCTTTCCTTCGTTGCAGGTGTTGTAATGATGTGTGAAACAGAAATAGCTGCAAGATAGAAACAAAGGGGTTAGTGATCCTCAGCGGAGACAGGGTATCCTATGATCCTTCTATAAGGATCCTCTATCCTACCATGAGTGGCCCATGTTCTGGGGAGATCCTTCCCATTAGGGATAGAATCCCTCCTGACGAAGAAAAAACGTTTCTTCCACTTGTTATCGTTCTTGGTGGTTTTCAAGATTGGATGGGGTTCACCGGGTTTATGTTTGAATAGAAAACGGTGTGAACCATGGCTCACAAGGTTGTATAGTTCAGACAACTCTGACATTCCCAACTCCACATCCTCCTGCTCGATGATCCTCTCAAGGGTAAACAGAACCCTCCACATCATTAGCATAGCCTGGATGTAGGATATGCCGGTAAGGGAGAAGAAAGATTGGGTAAAATCAGAAAAAGGGTAGGAGTATCCTATCGAGAATGGGGTGACCGGAAATGCAACCCATGTTTCAGAGACGAAAGCACTTCGGACGGTAGGGTCAAAGGTTTTAAAAACAGTGCTCGCCGGAAAGCAATGGCGAATCCTGTCGATCTCAGGATCAGTAAAGCAGCATCGTTCCTTCGGAGAGTCTTTGATGATCCCTTGGCTTTTTAAGGGACTGTCTTTTTGATGATCCTTAGCAGGGGATGATCTTAGCTTCATTGTGATTCGGAGATTTGGAAGAAAAAGAAACAGAGTAAGAAGGAGAAGAGAAAGAGGAAAGAGAAATACCTGCTTGATCTTCAAATGTGGATTTAAAGGGAGTCTCGCTCGAATTTAAATGCACATTGAACCTTATCTCTAACTTCAATTTATAATCATGATTCTGCAGGGATGTCGCTTCAATGACGTGAGATTGGTAACGGCTAGTCAGATTATAACGGCTATATATCCGTTGGTTTGTTACGGATAAGATCAAGAAAATATAACTCGACAATTTACACTTTACTCCTTATATTTTGGAGGCAATTGTTAGGGGAGGATTTTCCAAATCCTAAGGATCACGGGTCCTCAACTGCTATCAGGATCATGGATCCTCAATTCTGTTTGAATTAAGGATCCTCAGCAGGTGTCACAGGATCAGGATTCAGGATCACTGTTGTTATCCTACTACTAACAATTGTCTTCCTTGTACGTAAACTTGTTTTGCAGGAACGAGAGCTTGGACCAAGTCTCACCGAAATTCCTGGAGTATATTCCCTCAATATTCCGCACGTGCTTGACCATTGTGAACGTTATGGAGATCGTGGGGAGAGTGCACAAATTGCGGATAGTTAGTTAGACTAGTTAATTTCTAATTTAAAATGGGGATGACAAGCTTGATAGAACACTTAGCTAATTTTTGCATACACACACACTCGTAACAGCTCTCAGTCAGCTCTCAAGCAATACTTGGCGATTTCATACACTTTTTTGCACATTACACACTAGTGATCCTTGTAACAAGCTTGTTATCATCCCGAGTTGTAATCTCATTTTTGTTTAATCCCAGTTGGTGATCGGTAGTTTCCATCACCCGAGGTTTTTTATGCCGGTGATCAACTCTTGATCAAGGGCTTTTTCCTCGTATAAATCTTAGTGTCACTTGTTCATTACATTTCTGAGTGATCCTTAATATTGTTCATTGATTCAAGCATCACACCTCACAACAGAAAGTTTGGTTATATTATCTTTGCTTGATTTTTGACCAAAACAGTTTGGCGCCCACCGTGGGGCAATTGGTGCTTCGTTCTTGAGAAATTATTGTTCTTGTGATCATTTCGGTTCATTACAACCAGGCAGATGGCTTCTTCAGCAAAGAACACTTCAAGTTCAATGCCGGCGATGAGTTCATCACAGGGCATTCCTCCTTTGCCTCCACCACCTTCTGGATCCCAGAAGAATGCTGAAAATGCTGCGAAGAGACAAACCCCCATTTTCCCAAAACCACCAACTTCTTCTGTTTTCTCTAATCCTACTACTAATGATCTTTTTACTCTGATTTTGCAGATGAGAGATCGCATGCAAGAGCAGGACAAAACCAATGAAAGGATCCTTTAGGAGATTGGTGATATCAAGAAACAGAAGAAATCAGTGGAGGATCACTCTCCTTTGATACCAAGGTCATTGGATTTCGATACTCCAGCTATAACCGCCTTGCAAACTGCAGCTCCGGACATCCAGTATCAGAGTGGACCATCAGGAAGGCGTTATGGAACAACAACTATGAGTCAAGCATTTGGCTCTCACTTCCAGCCTCAAGGATCATGTTTTCAGCCATCGGGATCCTCTTCTCAGCATCAGGGATCCTTCGTCAGCTCAGGAGGATATTTGGGAATGCACACGGTCCAAGGATCCTCTATGGGTCCAGGATCCTCTCAGGTCCAAGGATCCTCCATGGGTCCAGGATCCTCTCAGGTCCAAGGATCCTCCATGGGTCCAGGATCCTCTCAGGTTCAAGGATCCTCCTTCCAGGTTCAAGGATCCTCTCAGCCCCAGGGATCCTTTCAGGTTCAAGGATCCTCTCAGCATCAAGGATCCAACATCTTTCAGGATCAAGGATTCTTAAGAAGTATGCAACCTCCAAGTTCGGATCTTCATCAAGGAGACTTCATACCGATGCAGACTATTGCTTCCTCTAGTCCTTCAATCATACTGGAATCCCGTCAATATGGATTCACATCTGCAATTCCAAACTTGAATCCCATGGGAGGTAACACTTTTAATAATTCATATAACACTAACCATGGCTCTATGCAGGATACAGGTATCAATCAGGCTATGGCTAGGGAGTTACAGAAGCTCAAGGATATGATATCCAGCGTACCAGGAGTGGTTAAACCCATTCCTGAAATTGCAGATGGTAGCCATAGGATATCTCGTTTTACACCACCTATTTGTGATGCTGAGATACCCAAAAGGTTCCAGATACCAACTATGAAGCTATATGATGGTTCAACGGATCCAGAGGAACATGTAGCTCAATACAGGGAGAGGATGGAAATCAATCCAATTCCTGAGAGGTTAAAAAAAGCATGTCTATGCAAGGGTTTTGGATCCACACTCACAGGATCTGCTCTTAAATGGATACTAAGTCTTCCCCCTTAATCTATTACTTCATTTGCTAATCTAGTTAATTTGTTTAATAGTCAATTCTCATGTAGCAGAAAATTTGAACGATTAACTAGTGACTTATATAGGGTAACACAAGGTCAAAATGAATCACTTAGAGATTACATAACTAAGTTTAGTAAAGAATCCTTAGATATCCCTAACCTGGATATAGCTACGGCTGTAGAAGCCTTTAAAATGGGTTTGCTTAGGGATTCGTTGTTCTATGATGATCTTGTTATGACCCCATGCAGGAATCTTGATGAAGTAAGAACCAGGGCCCTTAGGTTCATCCGTCTAGAGGATGACAAAAGGATCCAGGAGAGATTGACAGGATCCTCAAAACAGGAAAAGCAAGGATCCTATTTCAAGAATAACAAGTTCAAATCCTACAACAAGTCTGATAACCAGAATGTGCATGCAGTAGAATAGGAAGAGGATGACGAGGATTATCCTCCCATTTCTGAATACTGTTTTTCTGTTGATAACAATGAACTAATTCTTGCAATGCAGAATCTAGGTGAGAAAGCAAGATGACCAAGGAAAAGTGATAAACCAGCCGCAACAAAGGATAAGTCCAAGTGGTGTGCATATCACGAGGATTTTGGGCATCTCACTGAAGATTGTATTGCACTTAGAAAAGAAATTGGCTACTTGTTAAGCAAGGGGCACTTGAAAGAGCTTTTGGGAAGAAAAAAGTCGAGGATCCAGGATCCTGAAAGGATCCCAGAAAAGGCTCCTGCTCCTCCAGCAGATGCACAAGTAATAAACTTCATATCAGGTGGATCAGACATTTGTGGTACTTCCTTTTCAGCAGCCAAAAGACATGCCAAGGAAACCAAGATGGATAATGGAGATAGACCCATCCGAACCTCCACTGTTACCAAGGATAAGATTATAACTTTTGATGAGGATGATCGTGTTGATGTGCAGGATCCTCATCATGATGGTCTTGTTATTACTCTGTTCATTTCTAACCATTTTGTTCACAGGATCCTGATAGATGGAGGAAGTTCAGTAAACATCATCCAGCTAGATGTCCTTAAGAAGATGAACATCCCTGAATCAGACATTGTCCCAAGATCCTCAGTACTTGTGGGATTCAGCGGAGAGACCAAGAATACATTGGGGGACATCAAACTCCCCATCTATATTGAAGGACTCCATTCTTATCAAAAATTTTGTGTTATAGATTGCTTATCTTGTTGTAATGTTATCCTTGGCAGGCCATGGATACATGATATGAAGGCAGTCCCATCTACCTATCATCAATGTGTAAAGCTTCCTAGTCCGTGGGGAGTGGTGAAAATTGAGAGTGATCAACAAGAAGCTAAGAATTGCTACACGTCATCAATGAAGCCAGCCTCAAGATCAAGGGAGCAATAGCATTTAAAGCATCCTCCAAGAGATGTCTTGGAGGCAAGAGAGCATGATCTAAAAGAAATCCTTATGGATCCTCATGATCCTGAATCCTTAGTCTTCATAGGGTCAGGGATCCTCAACAATATTAAGCAAGATCTAGTATCCTTCCTTAAAAGGAGAAAAACTACCTTTGCCTAGAAGCATGAGGACATGACAGGTATATCTAAAGATATAATTACTCACAAACTTGACATTGACAGGTCATTCAAGCCAATTCATCAAAAAAGGAGGAAGTTTGCACCTGAAAGGAATGCTATTATCCAGGAAGAGGTAGATAAACTACTTCGTGCAGGTATGATAAGAGAGGTTAAATATCCAAGATGGTTAGCCAATGTGGTTGTTGTTCAAAAGAAAAATGGAAAGTGGAGGGTATGTGTCGATTTTACTGATTTAAACAAGGCATGTCCCAAGAATCCTTTCCCATTACCCCACATTGACTCCATGGTGGATGCTACCGCGGGTCATGAGTTGTTGACTTTTATGGATGCTTCATCTGGATTTCAACAAATTCAGATGGAACCATCTGATCAAGAGGATACAGCCTTTATGACCCCAACTGGTATATATTGTTATATTGCTATGCCATTTGGACTAAGGAATGCAGGTGCTACTTATCAAAGGCTAGTTAATATGATGTTCAAGGAACAAATTGGACAAACTATGGAAGTCTATATAGATGACATGGTGGTTAAGTCCAAGAAGGTAGAGGATCACCTTAGAGACTTGGAGGAAGCATTCAATATCCTTGATAAATTTAATATGAAACTAAATCCTTCCAAGTGTCACTTTGGTGTTAAAGCAGGTAAATTCCTAGGCTATATGGTGACAAAAAGAGGCATTGAAGCAAGTCCAGAGCAAATTAAGGCTATTGTGAATATCAAATCTCCTGCCAATGCTAAGGATGTGCAAAGATTGACAGGCAGGATCGCAGCCTTGAACAGGTTCATATCCAAATCCTCAGAAAAGTGCAAGGAATTCTATGACATATTGAGGAAAAACAAGAAATTTGAATGGACTGAAAAGCATGAAAATTCTCTCAAAGCTCTCAAGGATTACCTATCCTCAGCCCTGCCTTGATGAAACTAGAAAAAGGAGATATATTATCCTTGTATTTGGCGGTATCCTCTAAAGCAGTAAGTGCGGTCCTTGTTAAGGATCACGAAGGTACACAACATCCTGTCTATTATGTAAGTAAGAGTTTGCTTGATGCTGAATCCAGGTATTCACATTTAGAAAAACTTATCCTTGCACTAATTATGGCATCTACTAAATTAAGACATTATTTTGAAACTGATGCCATTATTGTTAAGACTAATTTTCCAATTAAGAATGTTCTCAGGAACCTGAAATGTCAGGAAGGATGGCTAAGTGGGCAGTGAAGCTTAGTGCTTATGATATAAGATATGAACCAAGGACTGCCATCAAATCCCAAGCCTTAGCTGACTTTGTGGCAGATTTTAGTAGTGACTTGCAAAAGGAAGCTGAGTTAGAAGTCCAACAGCTGGAAGAAACTAAGGATCCTTGGATACTTTTCACTGATGGAGCCTCTAATGTCAAAGGAACAGGACTTGGAATACTACTAAAATCGCCACAGAGGGACATAATACCCCACTCCATAGCTTGTGAATTTCAAACTACCAACAATGAGGCTGAATACGAAGCCTTGATTGCTGATTTGCAAATCGCTAAGCATATGAGGATCAGGTATCTTGAGGTACATGTGGATTCATTATTAATTACTAATCACTTTAATAGATCCTATGTTGTTAAAGGTGAAAGACTAATCAAATATTTAGAGATAGTCAAAGAATTGGCACTCTCTTTTGTTTCCTTTAGTTTGACACAGGTACCCAGAGAAGAGAATGCAGAAGCTGATGCATTAGCCAATCTAGGATCATCCTTGAAGATTCCAGAGGATATCAGGATCCCTATAATCCACATCCTATCCCCTGCTATTGAGGATCATGTAGCCATGGAGATAGGAGAGGATTCTGCAATTATCCCTAGCGACGATACACAATCTCATTCAGGATCATGGATCCTTCCAATCATGTGATCCTTGTCAGAGACACAGTAATATCCTTCACCAACCAGTAGTGCTTTTGCATCCTGTATCCTCTTCTTGGCCATTTATGAGACGGGGAATGGATATAGTTGGTAAGCTTCCTAAGGCACCTGGTGGAAAAGTATTCATGCTTGCTATGACTGATTACTTGCTCAAGTCAGAGAAAAGGAAGTGATATCCTTTATTAAGAGAAACATTATTACTAGATTTGGTATTCCTTCTGAAATTGTTTGTGATAATGGATCCCAATTTATTGGGAGTAGAACTACTAACTTTTGTGACAGCTGGGGGATTAAGATGATAACATCAACACCACTCCACCCACAAGCTAATGGTCAGGCAGAATCATCCAACAAGATCATCATCAACAATTTGAAGAAGAAACTCGGATCCAAGAAAGGAAAATGGGCAGAAGAACTACCTTATGTACTTTGGGCTGATAGGACAACTCCCAAGAATGCTACCGGTCAAACTCCATTCTCTTTGGTATTTGGAGCAGAATCAGTGATCCCTACAGAGTTGGTGGTTCCTACTGCAAGAACAAGCATTCGTGATCCTGAAGAAAATGCTGAAAACTTGGTTCAAGACTTGGATACTATAGAAGAACTTAGGGATTTGGCAAGGATAAGAATGGCCAGTTACCAACAAAGGATGGCTGGAGCCTATAACAAAAATGTCAGGATCAGGAAATTCCAAGTTGTTGATATGGTACTAAGGAAAGCATTTCAGAATACCACCAATCCTGCTGATGGAAAGTTAGCACCAAAGTGGGAAGGCCCCTATTTGATTGAAGCTGAGGCAGGAAAGGGGGCATATCGATTGCTAACAATGGAAGGTGATTTGCTACCAAGAGCTTGGAATTCTGTTCACCTGAAGAAATACTTTATGTAATAAGGATCCATGATCCTTAGCTAACAAGTATCCTCGAAGGATCCTTACAGGACAGAAGATCCTCATTTTGGTAATGATCTAATCTCAAACTATTTCACTCTTTAATTATCCTATATATAAGGATAAGGATCCTGGATCCTTTATCCTCCTTTCACTTGATTCTGAGTTTTGCAGAAGGTTCGGGTATCCTTAACAAAGGATTAAGTATCCACAGAAGTATCCAGTTATTTGGGCTTGACCCCAGATATTTGGGCTTGACCCTAGTTATTTGGGCTTTGGGCTTGACCCTAGTTATTTGGGCTTGACCCCAGTTATTTGGGCTTGACCCCAGTTATTTGGGCTTGACCCCAGTTGTTTGGGCCTGTCCCCAGTTTCGCCTGTAGCGCACGATGATCCTGGTGCAGTTCAAGGCAATGCGACCAGTACCCGCTTTAGGGGCTGACAATTTCATTGTACTAGCTGTATTCAGGATCCTACGTATAATGGTAGAGGTACCATACATCTGTTCCTAAGGTTTCTAACGTTTTCACGTTAGCTAAGGTTTTGGCATTTTCATGTCACTAAGTTTGGATAGTCGCCAGTGAGGGCCATACTCCAGTTTACACAAGATCCTTTGGGCTTGTCCCCAGTTATCCTTTGGGCTTGTCCCCAGTATATTGGGCTTGTCCCCAGAATTGTTGGGCTTGTCCCCAGTTACTAACTCTTCTCTTATATTTGGCTTAGTCCCAAGTTATGTCCTATTTCAGGTTTTTGAAGCTAAACACCTAAGGATCCTTGATCCTTATCTTCTACTAAGGTTTGTCTTTTGGTTATCCTGATTGTAAATGTTAAAGGTTTAGGATCCTAACTTGGATTCTCAGGTATGATCCTAAAACATTTTAATTTTAATCTTTATTTATGTAAATGAACCTTATCCTTTGACAACAGAACTAATGATCCTTAAGTTACATAACTCTTCTGAGCTTGTCTACTATAGGATATTCGATCCTTGATCATATCCTAAAACTTTTAAACATGATTTATTAAACCTTTATCCTTTACTTACAAATTCAAACAAAATACACAACAACAGTTGAAAAGTAAAGAATTTATAAGGATAACAACACAAGAGATAGCCAAAAAGTTGAAGTTATTTTTATTCACAAAAGGTAACCCGTCAAAAGGTTGTCAAAATTACCTACCCCAAGCATCTACCAGTAATACGTGGCCCGTCCGCGGGGGTAGGTAAAGGGTGTCCATTGTTAATAGGTCTTTGAAGTGCAGGAAATATAAGATGGCAGGATAACAAGTGGTTTCATCCCCCAAACAGAGGATCCCTCCACCACCTATTATCCTACCTATTGTCTTAGGATCCATGATCCATAACCCTAGAAACTATTGTTCGAAATACAACCCAACATTGTTTCAAGACACCATAACCATAAAACTGCTACCAAATCCTAAAAAATGGGCTTCGGCCACGTCTAGAAATATCCACCATCGCCCATTTCTGCAGCTCACACCTTGGCTGCATCACCACCAGCGTCATCACCAGCCTGATCCTTCCCGCTGCCACTCGCCTCAATTGCTAAGACCTCTGTAGCCTCCTCTTCATCCTCGAGCTCAGCTAGCTTTGCCTTCCATTCCTCCTTGTCCTAAGTGGTCCTGCCAAAGTCAGGATCCTCAGCCTCCTGAGCCATTTGCAGCTTGATCTTATACATTGTGATGGCAGCAGAGACTTTGGCATCTTCCAGCAGGTCGTGCTTCTCGTGATCAGCGTTTATCTGGGCCATGACCACCTGCTGCTTTGCCAAGTTCAGATCCTTCTCGAGGCGGGAGATGGTCTGATCCTTAGCTAGGAAGATCTTTTGGAAGTCCCTCTGCTTTTGGTCAGCTTCCTCAGCATAAGCATCCAGCAGCATCTCAATCTCGGCGAATTTCTGCAAAAAAGACAAGGTAAGGTTTAAGATCCTTTATCCTCAGATGGGCAGGATAATCAGTCAGGGTTAGTGATCCTTACATCGGCAAAGTATTATTGGAACTGATGGCGGATAAGAGGCAAGCCTTCAAGATTGTCAGCCTCAGAAGCTTTCCTTTTCTTTCCCTTGGAGGTGGTAGGCTTTGGAACCACGGCACTAGGGCTGGCAGCAGTCTTCTTCTTCCCAGACCTGGGAGCAACAGCAGTAAGATCGGTAACACTGAAACGGGTGGCAGACCTTGAGGATTTTCCAGCACCTATCCATCCAACACAAAAGATAAGTATTCTTGTTTTATTTATGTTTTAACATTTAATTATATACAAACATGGATACTTACTTGACATTGTGACAGAGCCTGAGGATACTTCTTGAGAATCCTTGGTACTTGCTTGAAATGATCTTATAGCAGGATCAAGACTCCGGAAAGCAGCAAGCCTTTCCTTCATTGCAGGTGTTGTAATGATGTGTGAAACAGAAATAGCTGCAAGATAGAAACAAAGGGGTTAGTGATCCTCAATGGAGACAGGGTATCCTATGATCCTTCTATAAGGATCCTCTATCCTACCATGAGTGGCCCATGTTCTGGGGAGATCCTTCCCATTAGGGATAGAATCCCTCCTGACGAAGAAAAAACGTTTCTTCCACTTGTTATCGTTCTTGGTGGTTTTCAAGATTGGATGGGGTTCACCGGGTTTATGTTTGAATAGAAAACGGTGTGAACCATGGCTCACAAGGTTGTATAGTTCAGACAACTCTGACATTCCCAACTCCACATCCTCCTGCTCGATGATCCTCTCAAGGGTAAACATAACCCTCCACATCATTGGCATAGCCTGGATGTAGGATATGCCGGTAAGGGAGAAGAAAGATTGGGTAAAATCAGGAAAAGGGTAGGAGTATCCTATCGAGAATGGGGTGACCGGAAATGCAACCCATGTTTCAGAGATGAAATCACTTCGGACGGTAGGGTCAACGGTTTTAAAAACAGTGCTCGCCGGAAAGCAATGGCGAATCCTGTCGATCTCAGGATCAGTAAGGCAGCAGTTCCTTCGGAGAGTCTTCGATGATCCCTTGGCTTTTTAAGGGACTGTCTTTTTGATGATCCTTAGCAGGGGATGATCTTAGCTTCATTGTGATTCGGAGATTTGGAAGAAAAAGAAACAGAGTAAGAAGGAGAAGAGAAGGAGGAAAGAGAAATACCTGCTTGATCTTCAAATGTGGATTTAAAGGGAGTCTCGCTCGAATTTAAATGCACATTGAACCTTATCTCTAACTTCAATTTATAATCATGATTCTGTAGGGATGTCGCTTCAATGACATGAGATTGGTAACGGCTAGTCAGATTATAACGGTTATATATCCGTTGGTTTGTTACGGATAAGATCAAGAAAATATAACTCGACAATTTACACTTTACTCCTTATATTTTGGGGGCAATTGTTAGGGGAGGATTTTCCAAATCCTAAGGATCACGGGTCCTCAACTGCTATCAGGATCATGGATCCACGATTCTGTTTGAATTAAGGATCCTCAGCAGGTGTCGCAGGATCAGGATTCAGGATCACTGTTGTTATCCTACTACTAACAATTGTCTTCCTTGTACGTAAACTTGTTTTGCAGGAACGAGAGCATGGACCAAGTCTCACCGAAATTCCTGGAGTATATTCCCTCAATATTCCGCACGTGCTTGACCATTGTGAACGTTATGGAGATCGTGGGGAGAGTGCACAAATTACGGATAGTTAGTTAGACTAGTTAATTTCTAATTTAAAATGGGGATGACAAGCTTGATAGAACACTTAGCTAATTTTTGCATACACACACATTCGTAACAGCTCTCAGTCAGCTCTCAAGCAATACTTGGCGATTTCATACACTTTTTTGCACATTACACACTAGTGATCCTTGTAACAAGCTTGTTATCATCCCAAGTTGTAATCTCATTTTTGTTTAATCCCAGTTGGTGATCGGTAGTTTCCATCACCCGAGGTTTTTTATGCCGGAGATCAACTCTTGATCAAGGGCTTTTTCCTCGTATAAATCTTAGCGTCACTTGTTCATTACATTTCTGAGTGATCCTTAATATTGTTCATTGATTCAAGCATCACACCTCACAACAGAAAGTTTGGTTACATTATCTTTGCTTGATTTTTGACCAAAACACCAGGGAAAAAACACTTCAAGCTCTATGCCGGCGATTACCTCTTCACAGGGCATTCCACCTTTGCCTCCAGCAACTTTTGGATCCTAGAAGAATGTTGAGAATGCTGCGAAGAAACAAACCCCCATTTTCCAAAAACCAACTTCTGCTGCTTCTTCTGGTCCTACTAATAATGATCTTTATTCTTTGATTTTGCAGATGAGGGACTACATGCAACAGCAGGATAAAACCAATGACAGGATCCTTCGAGAGATTGATGACATCAAGAAATTGAAGAGACCAGCAGAGGATCACTCTCCTTTGATGCCGAGATCACTGAATTTCGACACTCCAGTCATAACTGCCCAACACTCTACAGCATCAGATGTCCAGTACCAGGGTGGATCATTGGGAATGCGTTTTGGATCATCGGCAATGACACAGGCTCAAGGATCCTACTTTCAGCCTTCAGGATCCTCTCTTTAGCCACAGGGATCCTCCTTTCAGCATCAAGGATCCTTTTTCAGTTCTGGAGGATATATGGGAGCGCAGACGGTTCAAGGATCCTCATTCCAGGGTCAAGGATCCTCATTCTAGGGTCAAGGATCCTCATTCCAGGGTCAGGGATCCTCTCAGGTTCAAGGATCCTCCTCTCAGGTTCAAGGATCCTCCTCTCAGGTTCAGAGATCTTCATCTCAGGTTTACGGATCCATGGATTATCCTCCAAGGCCCCCAGTCTCGTTGTATCAAGGGTCCAACATCTTTCAAGACCAAGGATCCTTAAGAAGTGCAGAACCTAGAAGTTCAGAGATTCATTTGGGAGACTTCATACCTATGCAAACTATTGCTTCATCTGGTCCCTCAATCCTTCCAGAGTCTCGCCAATATGGATTCACATCAGGAATTCCAAACCTGAATCCTTCAGGAGGTAACACTTTAAATAATTCTTATAATACAAACCATGTTTTTGTGCAGGATACAGGGATTAACCAAGCTATGGCTAGGGAATTACAGAAACTCAAAGATATGATATCCAGCATTCCAGGAGTGGTTAAGCCCATTCCTGAAATTCCAGATGGAAGCCACAAGATATCTCGTTTTGCACCACCTATTTGTGATGCAGAGATACCAAAGAGGTTCCAAATACCAAGCATGAAGCTCTACGATGGTACAACTGATCTGGAAGAGCATATAGCTCAATACAGAGATAGAATGGAGATCAATCCCATTCCTGAGAGGTTGAAGGAAGCATGTCTGTTCAAGGGTTTCGGATCCACACTGACAGGATCAGCTCTTAAATGGCTGCTAAGTCTTCCCCCCTTCTCTATTACTTCATTTGCTAATCTAGTTAATTTGTTTAATAACCAATTCTCATGTAGTAGAAGGTTTGAACGTTTAACTAGTGATCTATATAGGGTAACACAAGGTCAAAATGAATCACTTAGAGATTATATCACTAAGTTCAGTAGAGAATCCTTAGAAATTCCTAATTTGGATATAGCTACAGCTGTAGAAGCTTTCAAAATGGGTTTACTTAAGGATTCACAGTTCTATGATGATCTTGTCATGACCCCTTGTAGGAATCTTGATGAAGTGAGAACTAGGGCCCTTAGATTCATCCGCCTAGAGGATGATAAAAGGATCCAAGAAAGACTGGCAGGATCCTCAAAGCAAGAAAAGCAAGGATCCTACTTCAGGAACAACAAATCCAAACCATACAATAGATCTGATAACCGGAACGTGCATGCAGTGGAGCAAGAAGAGGATGATGAGGATTATCCTCCCATTTCTGAATATTGCTTTTCTGTTGATAACAATGAACTAATCCTTGCAATTCAGAATCTAGGTGAAAAAGCAAGATGACCTAGAAAAAGTGATAAGCCAGCTGCAACAAAAGACAAATCCAAATGGTGTGCATATCATGAAGATTTTTGCCATCTCACTGAAGAATGCATAGCACTCAGGAAGGAGATTGGTTATTAGTTAAGCAAAGGGCACTTGAAGGAGCTTCTCGGAAGAAAAAAGTCAAGGATCCAGGATCCTGAAAAAGTTCCGAAAAGAGCTCCTGCTCCCCCAGCAGATGCACAGATTATCAACTTCATATCTGGAGGATCAGACATATGTGGCACTTCCTTTTTAGCAGCCAAGAGGCATGCCAAAGAAACAAACATGGACAATGGAGACAGACCCATCCGGACCTTGATCCTTACACAGGAGAAAGTTATATCCTTTGATGAGGATGATCGTGTGGATATTCAGGATCCTCTTCATGATGGTCTCGTTATTACTTTGTTTATATCTAACCATTTTGTTCGCAGGATTCTCATAGATGGAGGAAGCTCTGTGAACATCATTCAACTTGATGTCCTCAAGAAGATGAACATCACTGAATCAGAAATTATCCCAAGATCATCAGTTCTTGTGGGATTTAGTGGAGAAACCAAGAACACATTGGGGGACATTAAACTTCCCATTTATATAGAGGGAGTTAATACTTTTCAAAAATTTTGTGTTATAGATTGCTTATCCTGTTGCAATGTTATCCTTGGCAGGCCGTAGATACATGACATGAAAGCGGTCCCATCTACATACCATCAATGTGTAAAACTCCCTACACCATGAGGGGTGGTAAAGATTGAAAGTGACCAACATGAAGCTAAAAATTGCTATACTTCATCCATGAAGCCAGCCTCAAGACCCAGGGAGAAATAGCAATTAAAGTATCCTCCAAGAGATGTCCTGGAGGCAAGAGAACAAGATGTGAAGGATATCCTGATGGATCCTCAGGATCCTGAATCCAAAATCTTTATAGGATCCGGGATACTCGATGACATCGAACAGGATCTAGTATCCTTCCTCAAGAAGAGAAAAAATACCTTTGCCTGGAAGCATGAGGATATGACAGGTATTTCTAAAGATATTATTACTCATAAGCTCGGCATTGACAGGTTATTCAAACCCATACATCAAAAGAGGAGAAAGTTTGCACCTGAGAGGAATGCCATTATCCAGGAGGAGGTAGATAAACTGCTCAGAGCAGGTATGATTAGAGAGGTCAAGTATCCAAGATGGTTAGCCAATGTGGTTGTTGTTCAAAAGAAAAATGGAAAGTGGAGGGTATGTGTCGATTTTACTGATTTAAACAAGGCATGTCCCAAGGATCCTTTCCCATTACCCCACATTGGTGGATGCTACTGTGGGTCATGAGTTGTTGACTTTCATGGATGCTTCATCTGGATTTCAACAAATTCAGATGGAACCATCTGATCAAGAGGATAAAGCCTTTATGACCCCAACTGGTATCTATTGTTATATTGCTATGTCGTTTGAACTAAGAAATGCAGGTGCTACATACCAAAGGCTAGTCAATATGATGTTTAAGGAACAAATAGGACACACAATGGAAGTCTATATAGACGACATGGTGGTTAAGTCCAAGAGAGCTGAGGATCACCTTAGAGATTTGGAGGAAGCATTTGATATCCTTGATAAATTCAATATGAAATTGAATCCTTCCAAGTGTCATTTTGGTGTAAAAGCAGGCAAGTTCCTAGGATACATGGTGACAAAAAGAGGCATAGAGGCAAGTCCAGAGCAAATCAAGGCGATTGTGAATATTAAGTCCCCTGCCAATGCCAAGGATGTGCAAAGGTTGACAGGGAGGATCACAGCCTTGAACAGGTTCATCTCAAAGTCATCAGAGAAATGCAAGGAATTCTATGACATCCTGAGAAAGAACAAGAAATTTGAATGGACTGAAAAACATGAGAATGATCTCAAGGCTCTTAAGGATTACCTATCATCAGCTCCAGCCTTAATGAAACCAGAAAAAGGAGATATATTATCCTTATATTTGGCAGTCTCTTCTAAGGCAGTAAGTGCGGTCCTTGTTAAGGATCATGAAGGTACACAACACCCTGTATATTATGTAAGTAAGAGTTTGCTTGATGCTGAATCCAGGTATTCACATTTAGAAAAACTTATCATTGCTTTGATTATGGCATCAACTAAATTACGCCATTATTTTGAAACACATGCTATTATTGTTAAAACTAACTTTCCAATTAAGAATGTTCTCAGGAAACCTGAAATGTCAGGAAGGATGGCTAAATGGGCAGTAAAGCTTAGTTCCTATGATATAAGATATGAGCCAAGAACTGCCATTAAATCCCAATCCTTAGCTGACTTTGTGGCAGATTTCAGTAGGAAGCTGAGTTAGAAGTTCAATAGCTTAAAGAGACTAAGGATCCTTGGACACTCTTCACAGATGGGGCTTCAAACATCAAAGGAACTGGACTTGGGATACTACTAAAATCGCCACAGGGGGGCATAATACCCCACTCAATAGCTTGCGAGTTTCAAACTACTAATAATGAGGCTGAGTATGAAGCCTTGATAGTTGGTTTGCAGATTGCCAAGCACATGAGGATCAGGTATCTTGAGGTACATGTAGATTCATTGTTAATTACTAATCACTTTAATGGTTCTTATGCTGTTAAAGGTGAAAGACTAATCAAATATCTAGAGATAGTCAAGAAATTGGCAGACTCTTTTGTTTCCTTTAGTTTGACACAGGTACCCAGAGAAGAAAATGCAGAAGCTGATGCTTTGGCCAACCTTGGATCATCGTTGAAGATTCCAGAGGATATTAAAATTCCCATAATCCATATTTTGACTCCTGCTATTGAGGATCACACAGCTATGGAAATAGTATAGGATTCTACAATCATACCTAGTGATGATACACAATCACATTCAGGATCCTGGATCCTCCCAATCATGAGATATATACAACATGAAGAGATTCCTACATGAGAAAACCCCAGAGCTTTCAAAGTCAAGGTATCTCAATTTACAATACTAAATAACATGTTATATAAACGATCTCTTGCAGGTCCATATCTAAGGTGCATCGAGGATCCTGAAATCCAAGAAGTCCTTAAGGATTTTCATGAAGGAGATTGTGGAAACCACACTGGGGGTAGAGCACTGTTCTCAAGGATCCTTAGGACAAGATATTATTGGCCAACTATGAAGAAGGATGCTGTAGATTATGCCAAGAAATGTGATGCTTGTCAAAGACATAGCAATATCCTTCATCAACCAGCAGAGCTCCTGCATCCTATATCCTCTTCTTGGCCATTCATAAGATGGGGAATGGATATAGTTGGTAAACTTCCCAACGCACCAGGAGGAAAAGTGTTTATGCTTGCCATGACTGACTACTTTTCCAAGTGGATAGAATTGCTGAAGCCTTTGCTCAAGTCAGAGAAAAAGAAGTGATATCCTTTATTAAAAGAAACATTATTACCAGATTTGGTATCCCTTCTGAAATTGTTTGTGATAATGGATCCCATTATTTGGAGTAGAACTACTAACTTTTGTGACAGTTGGGGGATTAAGATGATAACATCAACACCAGTCCATCCACAAGCTAATGGTCAAGCAGAATCATCCAACAAGATCATCATCAACAACTTGAAGAAGAAGCTTGGATCCAAAAAGGGAAAATGAGCAGAAGAGCTACCATATGTATTATGGGCTGATAGAACAACTCCCAAGAATGCTACTGGCCAGACTCCATTTTCTTTAGTGTTTGGAGCAGAATCAGTGATCCCTACAGAGATGGTAGTCCCTACTGCAAGAACAAGCATCCGTGATCCTGAAGGAAATGCTGAAAACTTGGTTCAAGACTTGGATACCATAGAAGAACAGAGGGATTTAGCAAGGATAAGATTGGCTAGCTATCAACAAAGGATGGCTGGAGCTTATAACAAAAATGTAAGGATCAGAAAGTTTCAAGTTGGTGACATGGTGTTGAGGAAAGCATTCCAAAATACCACAAATCCTGCTGATGACAAGTTAGCACCAAAGTGGGAAGGCCCCTATCTTATTGAAGCTGAGGCAGGAAAGGGGGCATATCGTTTGTTAACAATGGAAGGTGATTCGTTACCAAGAGCATGGAATGCTGTCCATTTGAAGAGATACTTCATGTAAGAAGGATCCAGTATCCTTAATCATCCTCATATCTGGTACACATAAAGGATCCTTATAGGATATATGATCCTCATTCTGGTAATGATTTGATTCTAATTTATCTAATTCTTTAATTTATTTGATTATAAGGAGAAGGATCCAGGATCCTTTATCCTTTTTCACTAAGTTCCGAGTTTTGCAGAAGTTCATGTATCCTTGACAAAGGACCAAGTATCCACAGAAGTTTCCTAAGTTTTATGGGCTTGTCCCCAGTTTTATGGGTTTATCCCCAGTTTTTGGGCTTGTCCCCAGTTTAAGGTATCTAATACCTTCGCCAATAGCGCACGATTATCCTGATGCAGTTAAAGGCAATGGGACCAGTACCCGCTTTAGGGGCAGACAATTTCATTGTACTGGCTGTATTCAGGATCCTAAGTATAATAGTAGATGTACCATACATCCGTTCCTAAGGTTTCTAACGTTTTCACGTTAGCTAAGGTTTTGGCATTTTCATGTCACTAAGTTTGGATAGTCGCCAGTAAGGGCCATACTCCAGTTAACACAAGATCCTTTGGGCTTGTCCCCAGTTTTTGGGCTTGTCCCCAATTTTTTGGGCTTGTCCCCAGATTGTTGGGCTTGTCCACAGTTACTAACTCTTCCTTTTGCAGTTGTCTTAGTCCCAAGTTATGTCTTATTTCAGGTTTCTAAAGCTAAACAGTTAAGGATCCTGGATCCTAACTTCATACAAGGGTTTGTTTTTTGGTTATCACGATTGTAAGTATTAAGGATTTAGGATCCTAACTTGGATTCTCTGGTATGATCCTTATTTACCTTAACTTTATTCTTGATTTATCTATGTTACCCTTATACTTTGACAACAGGATATAAGATCCTAAAATTATATCACTTTTTGAACTTTTCGATTATAGGATATTTGATCCTTGATCATATCCTAAACTTTTTGATATAAATTATTTTTTATATACTTTCATTATTAACTTGTAAGTTCAAAAGAATATGCAATAATAATTGAAAGGTGAATAGACACAGAATGAACAACACAAGATAGCCAAAAGATTAAAGTTTTATTTATTTATCAAAAGTTAAACCCTTCAAAGGTTGTCAAAATTACCTACCCCAAGAATCTACCAGCAATACGTGGCCCGTCCGCTGGGGTAGGTAAAGGGTGTCCATATTAACAAAAGTCTAAGTGCAGGAAATAAAGATGGCAGGATAATAGTGGCTTCATCCCCCAAACAGAGGATCCCTCCACCAGCTATCATCCTACCTATTGTCCCAAGGATCCGTGATCCTTAAACCTAAATACTATTGTTTAAGTACAGACCAGCATTGTTTCAAAACATCATCAAACAAAAAAACCATTAAACCATAAAAAAATGGGCTCCGGCCGCGTCTAGATAAATCCATCATCGCCCATTGTTGTAGCTTACACCTTCGCTGCATCATCACCTCCAGCTGCTCCTTCCACTGGATCCTTTACCCCGCTGCTCCCGGCTCCATCAGCTGCTGCTTCTTCAGCATCTTCTTCATCATCCAGCTCTGCCAGCTTCAGCTTCCAAGCCTCTTGATTCCAGGAAGACCTGTCAAAAGAAGGATCCTCAGCCTCCTTTTCCATTTGAAGCTTGATCTTGAGCATGGCGATTGTAGCAGAGAGCTTTGCCCCTTCCATCACCTCCTCTTTCTCCTGCTGGGCTTTGATTTGAGCCAAGACCACCTCCTTCTGCAACAGATTTATGTCCTTCTCGAGGGAGGAGATTTTCTTGTCTTTGGCAAGGAACAATTGCTGGAAGTCCAGGTTCTTCTGTTCAGCCTCGGCCAGACCGTGATCAAGGAGCATTTGAATCTTAGCAAATTTCTGCATAAAAGAAGCATAAGATCATGATCTGTTATCCTCAGAAAGTGAAGATCAGACTTAAGGATCCAGGATCCTTACCTCAGAGACATATTCCTCGAACTGGTGCTGGATGAGAGGGAGACCTTCAAGGGATTCAGAGGATTTTCTTTTCTTGGCACCCTTTCCCCGTGTGCTCATGCCTTTAGGGTTGGGGATGCTGGGACTGACAGCAAGTTCCTTCTTGATGGACTTGGAGGAAGCAAATGCATCAAGGTCACTGACATTGAACCTGGAGGCTGATCTTGAGGATTTTCCAACGCCTACAAATCAAAAAACACAGATAAGTATTCATACTTTACTTTTATTTAAACATTTATTTATTCAAGGATATTAATAATTACTTGACATTGTGAAGGAACCGGAGGATGCTTCTTGTGAATCTTTTGCTTTGATTTGAAACGTCCTTACAGCAGGATCAAGGTTCCAGAAAACAGCGACTCTTTCTTTTGTTGCAGGTGTTTCTTGAATATGAGAGAGTGAAATGGCTGCAAAAACAGAAAGAAGGATCAGTTATCCTTAACAGAAAAAGAATCCTACTATGACCCTTGTCTAAGGATCCCATATCCTACCATGGGTGATCCACTTTTTGGGAAGGTTTATCCCATCTGGGATTGAGTCCCTCCTCACAAAGAAGAAACGGCTCTTCCAATGGGTATCATTTTTGGTGGTTTTGAGGATTGGATGGACCTGACCAGGTTTATGCTTGAACAAGAAACGGTGGGAACCATGGCTAACAAGGTTGTATAACTGACTCAACTCGGACATCCCTATGTCCATACCCTCCTGCTCGATGATGTTCTCAAGGGTATAAAGAACTCTCCACATCATTGGCATGGCTTGAATGTAGAACATGCCCGTGAGTGTGAAGAAGGATTGTGTAAAAATAGGGAAAGGATAAGAAAACCCTATCAGAAAAGGGGTGGCCGGAAAAGTGACCCAAGTATCAGAAACACAGTAACTCTTCGTTGAAGAGTCAAATGATCTAAAGACGGCTTCAGCCGGAAAGCAATGGCGTATCCGATCAATCTCCGGATCGGTAAAACGGTAAAGTTCCAGCGAAGGGTTTTTGGTTACACCCTGGCTCTTCAAAGGACTATCCTTTTTAGGATCCTTGGCAGGTGAGGATCGGAGAACCATCTTAGCCATGGATGCTCGGAGGAAAGAGGATCGGAATAGAAGAATTTAGAGAGAAGGAAAGAGAGAATACCTGTTTGATCTACGGATGAAGATTTAAAGGAGTGAAACGCTCGAATTTAAATGCATCTTGATCCTTATCTCTAACTCTGAATTTATAATGATGATTTTGCAGGAAGTCTTTTCGCTGACGTCACGTCCACAACGGCTAGTCCGATTACAACGGCTATATTTACGTTAAGCAATTCGTTTGAGATAAGGCAGAAAATATGACTCATTTAGTTATATTTTATTCCTCATATAATGGGGGCAATTGTTAGGGATGGATTTTCACATCTTATGGATCACGGATCCTCAAGTGCAGCCAGGATCACGGATCCTCAGTTCAGTTTGAATTAAGGATCCTCAGAAGACGTTGCAAGAATAAGGATCCAGGATCCTTATTATTATCCTTATACTAACAGTTGTTTTCATTATATTTGAACTCGTTATGCAGGAGTATTCGAGTGGGACTTGGTCTTGCCGAGATTCCAGGGGAATATACCTTTCAATTCTGCACGTGCATGGCCTTCGTGAACGTTGTGGAGATCGTGGGAAGCTAGCATATTTTTCGGATTGTTAGTTTGTTAGCTTATTTCTATTTTTATAAGGGGATAACAAGCTTGATTAGATAGAACATTTTTTAATTAGCAAACACACACTGCTCGAGAACTCTCTGCAACTTATTGGCGATTACACACTTTTTTGCACACTAGTGATCCTTGTGACAAGCTTGTTATCATCCCGACTTATATACATCATTTGTTTAATATAGTTGGTGATCGGTAGTTTCCATCACCCGAGGTTTTTTGTGCCGGAGATCATACATTGATCAAGGGTTTTTTCCTCGTACAAATCCTTGTGTTCAACATTCATTTCATTTATGAATTGTTCATACATTTGCTCATCAATTCAAGCATCACACCTCATAAAATCGGATTTGGATATATTATCCTTGTGTGATTTTTTGACCAAAACACTTATAATACTAAAAATCGGGCAGCGTATCTAATACGTAACCGGGGGTTATAATAGTTACAACGAGGCAGAGCTTCGCTATTTTAGTGGGTATAATACCCGATATAATTCTAATACTTCAGAATTGAGAGAGAGAGTTCGAAATTTGAGTGACGAAAAATGAATGCCGATCGATCCTATTTATATTGCCTGATCTCGACTTCATCGCGCCCTGCGAAAGAGACCACAAGGGTCTTCGCGGCCCGCGAGCTAGGGGTGTAGGGCCTAGGGTTAGCCAGTCACCGATATAGCTTCCACGGATGGCAGGACACGTGGCACGCTAAGGTTCCGCCTGGTGGCAATAGGTCGCACCCCGCGACAGACATATTTTATTATTTTTATTTGATTTTTGTTAATTTTAAGGTATTTCGGGCCCACTTTTCGTATACGGGGTGTATTTTAGGACGTATAGGGACGTTATAAATATTTTAGGAGGGTTGTTATAGACACCCAGTGGTAAAACCCCTCTTGTGAGAATCAAACCCAGGACCTATTAGTCTTAAAGTCGTATCCCACCCCCAAGATGCCACTAGACTATAAAGCCATGGACATAATTTCAATTAATTAGAGACAGAATAATGGGGAGTTACACCCATTTCGAATATCATTGACCAAGAGAAAAATTGTAATCTTTCTTCATCATCTTAATACATCAAAAATCATTCCCAATCATCAAGATCATCAAGATTTCTAGATTCGAATAGATTGTTCTTCACAACCAAGGTCCGGTTTCCAATCCTTCAACACCATGAGCAGCTAATCACCTAGGGTTTCACCCTGGTGTAGATTTTTATAAGATTTTCTAAGGTTTAAACATTGTGCTTAATTTGATTTGTGACTAGTTGATTGTGATATTTGAAACCTATGATAATTGTCTTGCATTTGTTTCGAATTCATGAATTGTGGAGTGAATATTAATTTTGACTTTGCGAAAGGGTTATGTTCAACTATTTCTTTTCTTAGGTTAGGATTTACATGTTCTTGGTAATGAAGTGTACTGCGGTCCTTTCTCGGAACGTTGATAGCTCTTGGCACCTAAGTCACGTGACACTAAATTCGTTAGTTATCAAACGCAACTAAATCTAGTTAAAACATGTATGAACCCTATGTCTTACAATTATTGAATCAAGTGTGAACCTTGTTCAAGTTATGGATTTTTATCAAGTCATCAAGTTTTTGCAATCCTAATCATAAACCATTTTCGTAGTTAATAGTAAATTGTCGGTTCACTTCGACATCTTTTTAACCAAACTTTTTAAAAGATAAAATCAATCATAGCAAACTTCATAATAGTAAACTTCATAATTGTTTTGTACATTTCTTTGTAAATAATTTAGCTAATCAAACAACTCGTGCAATACTGACCACATGCTCTTCGTGGATACGATACTCGCTTACCCTAGCTACCTAGGTTAATTAGGTCTTTGACTGATCGGAACGGCATGGTCCATCAACCACTCATATCATAACACATGGAATAATCTTATAAGCTATGACCATTCCTAAAACCAAAATTATGTAAGTATATAATGTAAAAAGCATGTAGGGATAAATATTGTTCAAAAGCTACTCGGGTAATTAACTTAGACACACCCTTAACTGGTGCTACTAAGGTATCCCTCTCATCTCATAAACATGGGTGTGGGGCCATCAGTATTCCTCTCACAAGGGGGTATAACAAGTAAAGAGTGTGCAGTGGGGGTGGGGGGGGGGGGGGGCATTTAGACACACCCTTAATTTACAACATCTCAAATGCTAAATACAAACGGGCTATTAGTCTAGGGGTATCAACGTGTTTGTTAAGGTGTAGTTTCTTTCAAATGATGAAAGTTGAAGTATTCTTATCAGTAAATTGAAGTAGCTAAGAATATGTTAGTTTGTAGTTAAAAACATCTTCAATGCTAAATGCATGCCACATTACCATCCAACCCATTATCTTTCCTCCCACTTATTTTATCTATTCCTTTTCTCTCTCATGCCCCCTCACAGCTTCGACAAAAGCTTGTACTTAGGTAATGATTATTCTACCCTCACACATGCAACTCATCATTCATGTCACAAATGCGACCTCAAGTGCATTGCATTGGTTTTGGTCGTAGAAAGAAGAGGTAAAAATTTGTAGTGTAATGCATCATAAGGGGAATGCATCCGTACCTTAAAGACTGAGATTAACATTAAGAAACAATTTAACATATTCCTTTAAATACATGAATACCCAAAGAAAAGTTACCTTTTAAATTATTTTGTTTTACTTGACTTATTACTTTATTAATAACTAAGTTAGAAACTTGTGTATTACACGAGTTGAATAAAAAATATTTAATAGTTAGTAATAAGAAGAGTAAACTGCAATTTGCATCCCTGAGGTTGGGGGGGGTGTACACTCGATTCCTTATTTTGCGAATTTTGTTTCCTGCCTGTTGTTTGCAATTCGCTACAATTTAAGTCTTTCTGTTAGTTTGACCATTTGACTATATGTGAAAAGTCTACTTTACCCTTACCATTATTATTTATTATTATTATTACAAAAAGATTTATACCATCTTCTTCCCAAAATCAAACTAATCGTAAACCATCTTTAGATCCCTAATTTTATTTCTTGTTTATATTTTTCCTTCCAAGGTAAAGCTTATTGCTTTGTTTCAAAGCTACTTATTTTTTTTATCAAACCTATCAATATCCATTAGAAATGTTCTAAATAGTCACCATTAAACGTTGTTTTAACAGCCCACCCAATTGGTCATCCTAATTTCCTGTCCCATCTGTTGAACATTGACAAAATCAATATCATCAATGAAGAAGATACCCGGTCTGTCTTTCTTTTCGATAACTTACAAGAGCAAACAATTTTGCATACAAAACGAAAATGTATTTTTTTTGAAACAACATCGATTGATTACTGGTGATCGGAGCCACCATAGACGGCGGCGGTGGACTTTTAAATAGTCTGGCTAGTTTTTTTTTTTTTTTTGAAGGTTTAAAGGTGTGACGGTACTAATGGAGCTCAAATCTACATGCCAGAGGAAGCGATTATGAAGATGATGATCAAATCTTCAAAGAACACAATACCTTTAATCAAGTAAGTATACATCTTAATTGATGTTTAGATCTTGATTAAAGGTGTTTTTGAAGTTTATATCTTTTTTGTGTTTGCTAAAGGCAAATTATGAAAATGATGTTGAAGATTATGAAGATGATGCTGAAATTATTAAGATGATGATGTGCTTAGATCTTAATTTTAGGCAAATTATAAAGATGATGAAATTAGAATTTAGGGTTTGCTTTTGGTTATGAAGATGATTATGATGATGATGAAATTGTGAAGACAATGATGTGTTTAGATCTTAATTTAGGCATATTGATGATGATCGTCATCGTTAAACGTTGTTTTAGCAGCCCACCCAATTGGTCATCCTAATTGGTCATCCAAATTGCCTGTCCCGTCTGTTGAACATTGACAATATCAATATCATTAATGAAGAAGATACCCGGTCTGTCTTTCTTTTCGATAACTTACAAGAGCAAACAATTTTGCATACAAAACGAACATGTATTTTTTTGAAACAACGCCGATTGATTACTGGTAACCGGAGCCACCATAGACGGCGGCCGTGGAATTTTAAATAACCTGGCTAGGCTTTTTTTAAGGTGTAAAGGTGTGAAGGTGCTAATGGAGCTCGAATCTACACGCCGGAGGAAGCGATTATGAAGATGATGACCAAATCTTCAAAGAACACAATACCTTAAATCAAGTAAGTATACATCTTAATTGATGTTCAGATCTTGATTGAAGGTGTTTTTGAAGTTTATATCTGGTTTGTGTTTTCTAAAAGCAGATTATGAAGATGATGTTGAAATTATGAAGATGATGAAATTAGAATTTAGGATTTGTTTTTGGTTATGTAGATGATCATGATGATGAAATTGTGAAGACAATGATGTGTCTAGATCTTAATTTTAGGCATATTGATGATGATGAGTATAAAGATATGAAGAAGAATGTAAAAGAATTGGTGTGTTCTTGCTAAAACATCAGTATTATTTAGGGCACAGATGTTGAATATGATGAAATTAGAATTTATGGTTTGTTTTTGTTCTTTTTTAAATATTGTGAGATTACCAAAATACCTATTGACCTAATGGTCAAACTAATAGAATCTCAATGGCGAATTTCAAACAACAGAGACTCAAAAAACGAAATTTGCAAAATATAGACTCAAGTGAAGACTACTCAATAAACCTTAGGAACACAAATTGCAGATTACTCTAATAAGAATCTATGAGTTATAAAACACTAGTTTAAGATAAGATATGATTGAAATTATGTATATGTTACTTACTAATAATTTAATAGAGTTAAATGTCATTTTAGTCCCTGTGGCTTGGGCCATTTTGTCAGTTTAGTACAAATGTTTCATTTTTTATCTGTAGGTCTAAAAAGGTTTCACCGTTGTCATTTTAGTCCACTGGGTTAACTCCATCCATTTTTTCTATTAACTAGAAGGGCAATTCGATCATTTTATATGGCCGAATTGCCCTTCTAGTTAACAGAATTACATATAAAATGACTAAATTGCCCTTCTCATTAACAGAAAAAATGGATGAATTTAATTCAGTGACTAAAATGGCAACGTGAAACCTTTTTGGATCCACAGGCGAAAAATGAAACCTTTTGACTAAATTGGTAAAGTGGCCGAAACCATAGGGACTAAAATGGCATTTAACTCAATTTAATATTTTATTTTTTTGTTACTATTACTTTCTTAATTAACTTTTTTAAATTTGAAAATTTCATATGAATGACTGAACTAACATACGAGAGAAAAATAACTTTGGGTTCATAGAATTGTAACACGTGACGCAACCGGTGCATTAGGTAGTTCATCAAGTTGCATTGGTTCATTCTTGGGGAAAATTATCCGACTACAGTTTGGCGAATACATGGTAAGCTAAAAAACTTCAATGGAACGAATTTTGAAAATCATAATATATCATTAAGGTCTAGATCTTCACACATCTTTTTGCATCCTGAACCAAAGTTTAATACGTTTGTTTGCAAAATGTACTCTTGCAGATCATCTTGGAATCTTCTACAGCCATGTAAAAAAATATACAGTTAATTCAAAAGATATTATTTAATTGAATTTAAAATTAATGAGCTTTACCATGTTAGAAGGAATGTGGGTACACATAATTGTGTAAAACGATTCACCACAAACCCGTCTTTGAAAATAAAACATATCAAAGGTTTTTCGATCAATAACAAAAAAAACCACTAAGTCGTATGGTATGAACCTTCATTCCATGATAGTGTTCCATTGGACGTTATTAAAACATTCTCATATTGGACTTGCTTCCCATAAAACGTGCGAACAAACGCCGATGGTAAAATATGATAACAAAAATATGCGATATTGATGTAACTCGGCCAGTTCATATATATAACTTTTAAACAAAAAAAAATATGCAAAAATCATCATTACCTTTATGAAGTAAATGTTGAAATATTATAAAATGGAATCATCATCATTTAATAAGATTTAACTACTAAGTGAGGTGTATTATTTTCAAATATTGGAACAACAAACGAAAATTCCATCTGATTCACTTGATAGTCTTGTATCACAAAGGGCAAAAAAAAAAAAAAAAAAAAAAAAAAAAATATCATTAGACAATGTAAACATAAAACAAAGGAATTTTATAAGAACATTTAATACAACATCAACATAAAGAGTGCCACAAGTGAAGATAAATGGGAGAGTTTTGGTACGTATGAGATTCACTAATACATTAAAATATATAAATATCGATTACCTGAACACATTATGCTTAAACCTTAAATAAGATGAAAGAAACAGAAGATTTCGAAAAAGTATTTGAAATCGAATACTGTAATCTAAATATAAATATTGATTTTTTTTTAACGGCAAATTATACTTTCATTCCACACCAAATATTACAAAAAAATGTTTTATGTTCAAATGGTTAGTAAGGGACTAGCCAACCACCTGAAACATCCTCACCCAATTACATATTTATGTTTTAAACTAACAACTATATCTAACCAAAATCGAATTTCTGCCAGTTATTCCACTCCCAATTTGTTTTCTTTGCCCTGCTTTTGATCCAAGAATATGTTGTTGCTTGCATTTCTCCGAATATTGCATCTATATTCACCCTTGTTCCGTTGAAAATGAGATCGTTTCTTGCTTTCCAAATTATCCAGCACGTTGTTATGATAATCGTTTTAACATATCTCCTTTTCCGCACCTCAATTTTATTCTGTTTGTAACATTCCAAGAGATCCTTCATATTAAAAGCAAAGATGTGCGGGATTTTACACCACACACTCACTTTAAACCAAAGAACCAAAGCAACATAACAAGCTGTAAATAAATGGTCGGCATCCTCTTCTTGTTCTCCGCACAGTTTACATGTCGCCGATCCTGGTAACATACCTCTTCTTTTTAGACCTCCCAACGTTGCTAGCTGATCTTGAATCCCACGCCATCCGAAAATATTTACTTTTTTGGAACCCATTTATCCCAGTCGTACGGATAAAAAGGCACCGCAAACCGGTTCAGTTCTGCTCTAAGTGAAGCTACTGAAAACTGCCCATCTTTTGCCAGCATCCACGACCACTTGTCCGGGGCCGAGCTCAACGAAAGAGACTCCATAATGCTCGAAATTTATTGAAGATCCCTGATGTGCATTAGGTGTGATAGGTTTTTAATGTATAATTTAAGCCCTTTTACACTTTTTGACCAAGTTTTAAATTTATAAAACACGATATTTACTAACACTAAACACACATATGGGCAAGTGCACCCATCGTGAGCGTAATATAGTGTTGGTAAGATTCCGAGGTCGTCCAAGGACACAAGAGCTTTTAGTACCGGTTTATCCTCAACGTCTAATCAAATCAAAAGTTAGAAAAAGGTTTTTAAACAAGAAAAATAAAACTAACTAAAGTGCTGAAAAATAAAATAAAATAAAAACAGATAGACAAGATGAATCACTTGGATCCGACTCGTGTGTAGTGTAACCTTTGATTATTTTCGCACTTTTGCACTTTTTAAGAGATTATCTTAGTTATTGTAGTAGGCCCCTCTTTTGAAGGTGACGTTACCCTCAACCCAGTAGTTTGAGTCAGCAAGGATACAATCCTAAAGGGTCGGATTATTGAAAGATAATTAATTAAGTTGTTAATGCATAATGTGGTAGGCCCCTCTTTTGAAGGTGATGTTACCCTCGGCTAAGTAGTCTGAGTCAGCAGGGATACAGTCCTAAGTAGCCGGGTTAAAGTTTTAATAGTAGCTTACGTATGAGGGGATCAAAGAGTTTGGACCCCCGTCATCCAATACCGGTGGTTATCGAAGGAGGTCCTACTAAATTTGACCTAGGTCCTTGCAGGATCTATACACTGAACAAGGCAAGACTCTTACCAAACCGTTCCCTTAACCCCCGACCAGGTAGCCAACATACCTCCATATAGACTGTGGGGATATGAATGGTGAAAATCTTTTATTTTATATAGACAGTAAAATAATGCCAAGACACCACGGACAAACGATAAGGAAGAATCACCTTCAACATAAGAAACTAGTTATTAAAGTCATTAATACATAACCAAATAAAAAGTGCGAAAAGATTAAAAATAAAAAGTATTACACTAGACACTTGTCTTCACCAAGTGATGTAAGAGACTTAGGCAAACATGGCCTTTGATTTTCAAGAACTCTTACGATCAATCTTGGATCCCGAGACGACTCACACACTCTATGATGGATGATGGATGATGGTGGTGGATGATGGTGTTGTGGTTGTGGTGGAGTGTGGGTGAAGTGTGAGAGAGGTGGTGTGCCAAGGGATGGTTTGCAATTGAGCCAAGCACCCCTATTTATAGCCTGAACAGCAGCCCGGGCAGGGCCCCGTGTCCATTGGGCACGGCCCCTTGTCCACCCTCCTTCTCTTTCTTCATTTATTGCAGTTTGTCTACATTAGTTGACCACGCCCCCGTGTCTGCTGGGCACGACCCCGTGTGCAGAAGCGTATCTGAACTATCAAGATTTCCCCAGATTCTGCGAATCTTAGAGTTGACCACGGCCCCGTGTCCGCTGGGCACACCCCCGTGGTGGGTGATAGAAGCTTCTACAACTTTGTCTTTTCTGCAGACACTGAGCACGGGGCGTGTTCAGCCTTCTGTTCTCTTGTTTTTGCTTGGGAAGATGCTGTCGGGGGTCGGGCATGCCACGTTTATCCCTTTTCTTGTATTTATGTTAGATTTAGCTGCCTTTTTGCTTCTTTTGTTCATTTGAGCTCATTTAATCCTGAAAATACAAAAGGAAGACAAAAACACACTTTTTCCAACATTAGTACTAAAAAATGGTTAGTTTTATGCCATATTTGATGTAATTTATATGTTGCATTTTACACACATCAAATACCCCCACACTTGAATCTTTGTTTGTCCTCAAGCAAAACTCTTTATAATGTGGCTTTACACTCCCAAATGGAATGGGTAGAAGAGAAGGTTTTTGGGCTTGTCATAGAGTGTCGGGATTCCCAAGATTCTTTATTAAGTTTTATTTTTATTTATTTACAATCCTATTCGTCATGATTTATTTAAAACATTACATAAGATAAATTATTTATTAGGGCATAACATGCCTTTTTAAAATTCCACTTATATACAAGTTCACATACCTCACGGGGATCACTCAACACTCGGCCGAAGATGTTTTTTTAGTGAATCACTCGAGAGCGGCATGAAACTTACTCCTACCATAAGCTTGCCAAGCAATCAATCCTCCTCCTTTTTAACTATACACCTTTGTAAATATTAAGAGGACTTTTTGGGTGAAGGGTTAGGCTTGGGTTAAAGGTAGGTGGTTGGGTTAGTGGTTAGTAAACGGGCGAAAGGCGTAAAAAACGTCGGTTTTTGTAAGACTTTTTATTTTTTTGTAACTTTTTATTTTTGATGAAGCACTTTTTTCAAACAAAGTTCTTTTTGATAAACTTGTTTGTTTACTTCTTTTTTTGCTTCATCATATATATATATATATTTTAGGAAGACTTGAGAAAAACCAAGGTTGTTACTAAAACAAAGGGTTAAAAATAAAAAAAAGGAAAGTTTTGGTGGGTAAAAGGGTGTTTGTTTTGGGTTAAGAAATGAAAAGGTTTAGGCTCAAAGGGGTTAACTAGGGGGATTTTGGGTAGGTGGGAAAAAAAATAATGGTGTAGAAATAAAAAGGGTTTGTCCTAATGCCTCCATCATTTACTTACTCGGGTTTAAGTTGGTAAGGACCGGGAATGTATTGTCGTGGCAAGTTCTAGAGTCGTAAGAACCAAGCGGCTATTCACACAAGAAACGGAAAATGAGCAATTAGTTTAAAGATATGTATTTGTATGCTCAATAAAGGCTCAAAACTCACTTTTTTGTGGGAATGGGTTTTTATGTGATCAAGAATATATAATCAAATTTTAACTAAACTTGTCATGCCGTTTCATAATTTTCTTATGTTGGTTCTTTTTATCACGACGCTATCGGTTGTAAATTTGTAAAAATATAACCTTTTTAGAACTTGAAACTCTCAAATTAAACCTAGACAAGTAAAAAAAAAAAATTTTTTGAAAAAAAATTGGGGTGATTAGCGGTTCCAATAGAGTTTTGTGTAATGCTTGTAATTAGGACTTGCAAGATTCAAGGTTTTAGCATCCCCCCCACACTTAAATTACACATTGTCCTGAATGTTTCCCAAAAATAAGTTTTAAGGTTGATTGAATGTGTAAAAAGGTGTGAAAAAGCAAAAATTTATGTTACTGGGCGTCTGGACACGACCCCGTGGTGTCCGGGCACGGCCCCGTGTTCAGATCGCCAGTAACAAAAATGAGTAAAAAGAAACAGAAGCCTGGGCACGGGGGCGTGTTGGGTGAGCACGGCCCGTGTCCAGTTACCTGAACTGCGCAGTTTCTGCAGACGGCTGGGCACGGGGCGTGTTGGGTAAGCACGACCCCATGCTGAACTTGCTGTAATGAAGACAAATTTGTCGGGTGGCCCTATTTTTTGTGCATGGGGTGCTGGTTCAAGTTTCCCTTGGTATCCTTCACCATCCCTAGTGTGTTTTATTCCTGCAAATTAAAACTAAACTAGAAAAAATAAAAATTAATCTAAACTAAGCTAAGGATAGTTCCGCGGAATGCCTCCGTGGTGCGCCACATTTATAAGGGTCCTTGGCTAGACCCAAAGCCTGGTCATATGTTACCCAAGTGGGATGTTTTGCATCCCATGCTACACCATCATAGAGCGTCATCCAAACTTGAGTCTATGACCTTCATGTAGTTGACCGGGTCGTCATCTTCTACTCTTTTTCCAACTCCAAACTTCATTTCCTCGTCCCCAATCCTCAATGTTAGTGTTCATTTCCTCGTCCCCAATCCTCAATGTTAGTATTCCATCATTCATGTCTACCACCGCTTGGGCCGTAGCTAGGAATGGCCTCCCTAAGATGAGTGGTACTTCGGTATCTTCCTCCATATCTAGTATGACAAAGTCGGCCGGGAAGACAAATTCGCCGACTTTGACCAATAGATTTTCAGCGACACCTTGTGGATATTTGACGGACCTATCGGCGAGTTGTATGCTTATTTTTGTAGGGCTTGTTTTCCCTAGGTCGAGTCGGTTGAACATTGATGCGGGCATGAGGTTAATGCTAGCCCCGAGATCGGCTAGTGCATTGCGAATGGGGGATTCCCCAATCGAGCAAGGAATTGTGAAGCTTCCAGGGTCAATCTTCTTTTGCGGGAGTTTGTTGAGTAGCAAGGCAGAGCATTCTTCGCCTAAATTAACTAATTGCAATGATTCAATTTTTCTTTTATGGGTGAGGAAGTCCCTCATAAATTTTGAATATTTAGGCATTTGAGTTAGGACTTCGATAAATGGAATATTAACATGCAATTGTTTTAGTAAATTTTCGAACTTTGCGAATTGTTCATTGGTCTTTTGTCGAATTAACCGACCGGGGTATGGAATCGGAGGAGTCTTAGTAGGCTCTTGAATTGGTGGAGAAGCCTTCTCTTGTTGGGGCGTGGGTGGAGTTGTGGTTTGGCTAGATTGGCTTCTTTCAGTTGGTGGTAATGGAGCCTTCTTGGGAGCCATGGTACGGTTTCTCAATGTGATGAGATGTACTTGTGCCTTTGGGTTGGTTTCGGTATTACTTGGTAACGCGCCTTGTGGTCTCTCGTAGAAATTCTGAGCTATTTGATTTAATTGCTTTTCAATGTTTTGAATGCTAGCTTGTTGATTTCTAAAATTCGATTCCAATTGTTGAAATCGATCCGAGTTTTTCTTTTCGGTGTCGGAGATGAGGCGAGATACAGTATCTTCAAGCCTTTCTCGTCCACCTTGTTGTTGAGAGAAATTTTGTGACTCGATTCTTGGTTGTTGAAAGTTTGTTTGTTGGTTTAGATTTTGTTGGTTACTACCATTGCCTGGTTCTCTCCAACCAAGGTTAGGGTGGTTACGCCATCCTTGGTTGTAGGTACCCGTTGGAGGACCCGACGGCCTAGGTCTATTATCAATGTAGTTTACCGATTCTGTTTGATCATCTACTTCTTTCATACAACTCCAATTTTCATGTGGCCCACCGCACCCCTCACAAGCCATAACCGAGGCTGTTTTTGCCATTTCTAGCTTTTTAATTTTTGTAGAAAGGGCCTCGATTTGAGCTTGTAAAGAAGTGCTTTCATCAACCTTATGGGCGCCCGGGGCAATAGATTTATTGCCTCGGGGAGTGTGCCACTGAAAATTGGTTTGAGCAATTTTCTCAATTTGATTATATATTTCATTTGGGTGACGATTACCTAAAAGTCCCCCGAAGCTAGAGTCAAGTGTTTGTCTTGTGTGTGGCAAAAACTGATGCGTGTGAAGTGTGTATATAAGTTTAAGTATATTTTAAGCCCTTTTACACTTTCTTTAGCCAAGTTTTAAATTTATAAAACATGATATTTACTAACACTAGACACACATATGGGCAAGTGCACCCATCGTGAGCGTAGTATAGTGTTGGTAAGATACCGAGGTCGTCCAAGGACACAAGAGCTTTTAGTACCGGTTTATCCTAAACGTCTAATCAAATCAAAAAGTTTAGAAAAAGGTTTTAAACTAAGAAAATAAAAACTAACTAAAATGCTGAAAAATAAAAGTAAAACAGATAGACAAGATGAATCACTTGGCTCCGACTCGTGTTTAGTGTAACCTTTGATTATTTCCGCACTTTTGCACTATTTAAGATATTATCTTAGTTATTGTAGTAGGCCCCTCTTTTGAAGGTGACGTTACCCTCAACCCAGTAGTTTGAGTCAGCAAGGATACAATCCTAAAGGGTCGGATTATTGAAAGATAATTAATTAAGTTATTAATGCATATTGTGGGAGGCCCCTCTTTTGAAGGTGACGTTACCCTCGGCTAAGTAGTCTGAGTCAGCAGAGATACAGTCCTAAGTAGCCGGGTTAAAGTATTAATAGTAGTTTAACTTATGAGGGGATCAAAGAGTTTGGACCCCCGCCATCCAATACCGTTAAGTATTGAAGGAGGTCCTACTAAATTTGACCCAGGTCCTTTGCAGGATCTATACACTGAACAATGGCAAGACTCTTACCAAACCGTTCCCTTAACCCCCGACCAGGTAGCCAACATACCTCCATATAGACCGTGGAGATATGAATGGTGAAAATCTTTTATTTTATATAGACAGTAAAATAATGCCAAGACACCATGGACAAACGATAAGGAAGAATCACCTTCAACATAAGAAACTAGTTATTAAAGTCATTAATACATAACCAATTAAAAAGTGCGAAAAGATTAAAAATAAAAAGTATTACACTAGACATTTTGTCTTCACCAAGTGATGTAAGAGACTTAGGCAAACATGGCCTTGATTGTCAAGAACTCTTACGATCAATCTTGGATCCCCAGACGACTCACACACTCTATGATGGATAATGGATGATGGTGGTGGATGATGGTGTTATGGTGGTGGTGGGTGAAGTGTGAGAGAGGTGGTGTGCCAAGGGATGGTTTGAGCGTGAGCCAAGCAATCCTATTTATAGGCTGAACAGAAGCTCGGGCACGGCCCCGTGTCCAGTGGGCACGGCCCCGTGTCCACATCCTTCTCTGTCTTCATTAATTGCTCTTGTCTTTATTAGTTGACCACGGCCCCGTGTCCGCTGGGCACGACCCCGTGTGCAGAAGCATATCTGTACTATCAAGATTTGCCTGGATTCTGCGAATCTTATAGTTGACCACGACCCCGTGTCCGCTGAGCACGGCCCCGTGGTGGGCGATGGAAGCTTCTACAACATTGTCTTTTATGCTGACACTTGGGCACGCCCCCGTGCTCATTGAGCACGGGGCGTGTTCAGCCTTCTGTTCTCTTGTTTTGCTTGGGAGGATGCTTTCGGGGAGGTCGGGCATGCCACGTTTAATCCTTTTCTTGTATTTATGTTAGATTTAGCTTCCTTTTTGCTTCTTTTGTTAATTTGAGCTCATTTAATCCTGAAAATAAAAAAGGAAGACAAAAACACACTTTTTCCAACATTAGTACTAAAAAGGGTTAGTTTTATGCCACAATTGATGTAATTTATATGTTGCATTTTGCACACATCAAATACCCCCACACTTGAATCTTTGCTTGTCCTCAAGTAAAACTCTTTATAATATGGCTTCACACTCCCAAATGGAATGGGTAGAAGAGAAGGTTTTTGGGCTTGTCATAGAGTGTCGGGATTTCCAAGATTCTTTATTTAGTTTTATTTTTATTTGTTTACAATTCTATTCGTCATGATTTATTTAAAACTTTTCATAAGATAAATTACTTATTAGGGCATAGCATGCTCCCTTAAAATTCTATTTATATACAAGTTCACATACCTCACGGGGGATCACTCAACACTCGGCCGAAGATGTATTTTAGTGAATCACTCGAGAGCGGCATGGAACTTACTCCTACCATAGGCTTGCCAGGCAATCAATCCTCCTCCTTTTTAACTATATACCTTTGTAAATATCAAGAGGACTTTTGGGTGAAGGGTTAGGCTTGGGTTAAAGGTAGGTGGTTGGGTTAGTGGTTAGTAGAAAAGGGCGAAAAAGCGTAAAAAGCGTCGGTTTTCGAAAGACTTTTTATTTTTGCAATTTTTTATTTTGATGAAGATATTATTCAAACAAAGTTATTTTTGATGAACTTGTTTGTTTATCTTTTGCTTCATCAACAAAACATAATTTTTTTTTTCAAAGTCAAACGAAAAACCGAGCTTATTACTAAAACAAAGGGTTAAAAATAAAAAGGCTTTGGTGGGTGAAAGGGTGTTTGGTTTGGGTTAAGAAATGAAAAGGTTTAGGCTCAAAGGGGTTAACTAGGGGGATTTTGGGTAGGTGGTAAAAAAAAAAGAAAAATAATGGTGTAGAAATAAAAAGGGTTAGTCCTAATGCCTCCATCATTTACTTACTCAGGTTTAAGTTGGTAAGGACCGGGAATGTATCGTCGTGGCAAGTTCTAGAGTCGTAAGAACCAAGTGGCTATTCACACAAGAAACGAAAGATGAGCATTTAATTTAAAGATATGTATTTGTATGCTCAATAAAGGCTCAAAACTCACTTTTGTGGGAATGGGTTTTTATGTGATCAAGTATGTATAATTAAATTTTAACTAAGCTTGTCATGCCTTTTCATAATTTTCTTATGTTGGTTCTTTTTATCACGACGCTATCGGTTGTAAATTTATAAAAATATAACATTTTTAGAATTTTGAAATTCCCAAATTAAACCTAGACAAGTAAAAAAATGAAAATTTTTGGAAAAAGTTTTTTTTGGGGTGATTAGCGGTTCCAATAGAGTTTTGTGTAAGGCTTGTTATTAGGACTTGCAAGATTCAAGGTTTTAGCATCCCCCCCACACTTAAATTACACATTGTCCTCAATGTGTCCCAAAAATAAGTTTTTAGGTTGATTGAATGTGTAAAAAGGTGTGAAAAAGCAAAAAATTGTGTTACTGGGCGCATGGACACGGCCCCGTGTCTGATGGACACGACCCCGTGTTCAGGTGCCAGTAACGAAAACTTACAGAAGGTGGACACGAGGGCGTGTCGGCTGGACACGACCCCGTGTCTGTCAAAAGTCTGCATATTTAGACAAACAGCAGGTCTGGGGTAGTGGGCACGGGGGCGTGTCGGCTGGACACGACCCCGTGTAGACAATCTGCAGGGTTGAAAAACAGGTTTCTGGTTCTAGTTTTCCTGTCCCGGCTATAGTAGCACTAAGGTTTAGTGCTCTAAGCCTTGTATGTACCTGTTTTATCAATAAACACTACGCCAAAACATAGCAAACATCCTAAATTACTGTTCAACATCCCATCCATCACAAAGTTAGAAAGAAAAACAAATGCAGAAAATAAAAGAGTTAAAGGAAAGTAAATTGTTCGAAACACGGCACGCAGGCCGTAAATTGTTCAAGATAAAAGGGGGTTAACCTGTAAGATCACCAACCAACCGCTTCTGCCTCCGCTCCTCCCGCCTTGTAACACCCCGTGTTTTCACGAGTGAAAGTCAAAGTCAAGGTCAAAGTCAACGACCGATTTCGCGCGACTTGACTCATAGAAATGTTTTTATTTTATTTATATTATGTGGAGTAAGTGTCGTTCATTACAATAATCGAATCGTGTTTACCGTATTTCAATCGACCCACGACTGTGAACGATAGGAAGTAACAATGCGATAAAGTTAATCAAGCTATGCTAATCAAATCAACATCGAACCGTAACTCGAACTATGTATTTTACTTGTCATGTCTACGTGTGTGTGTGCTTTACGTGTTACTTGTGCATGTTTATTGTATGTTATGTTACGATAATCAAGCGAACTCAATCGAACTCGAAGTCTAACTCGAATGTAAACGAACCCGAACCCGAATTCCGAGTCGAACCATATAAGAAGTAGTTGGGACTGAAAGTAATTTGACTAGGAAACCCTATCGAATCGCTCGCAAATCGAAACCGAAGCAACATCGCACCGAACGCACCAAAGCAGGCGGCATCCGCACGGATGGTCAATCCGCACGGATTGCCAATCCGCACGGATTGCCAATCCGCACGGATGACCTATCCGCGCGGATAGCCCATCCGGATACGTGCCATGCGCACGGCTCACCCTTTCCCTTTTTGGCATCCTATAAATACACGGGTCACTCTCCAACTTTTCCACTTTTGGCAAGTGACATCCGAACCGCACGCACCCTTCACTTTTTCTCAGATTTCTCTCAATCCAGGTAAGATCTTGCACTAATTCTTGTACATTCTTGATCACTATACAATTCTACACCCTTCCATCTTTCAAATCTCCACTTTTAACCATGAAATCATCAAGATTTGAGGTATTCTTGAGGGACGCCATCATGAAGTTCTTATGAACTTCAAGCTTGACCTCATTCCACCAAGAATAACTCAGATCTAAACGATTTCCACAAGATTTCACAATAACTTTACCTAGATCTAAACTTTTCTAAGGATAAAAGAGTTGAAAGAAATAAACCTAAGTTCTCTCCTTCTTTTTCCCTTAGAATCGGTACGAACCTGATCGGTTCTAGTCTTCTACTCGATAATAGTGAAGCACTAGTCCTGGATCTGGATTCTACCCACAGACACCTGATTTCGGGGTCAACCGGAATGACCGTTCTGAGTCGCCGACAGGCCGAGTTAGGGTGGATCCTGACCGGTCTAGTCACGCGGGTGAGAATACAACTCCAAGTGGTTGCCACGTAACCAGAACGTCTCGATAAACGAAAACAGAAACCCAGAGTAGACGAACGGAACAATCAGACCAGAGGCTGTCCGTACGGACCAGCTATCCGCACGGACAAGCTGTCCGCACGGACAAGCTGTCCGCACGCACAGGCCATACGGACGGGTTGTCAACCGGACGAGCTACCCTTGGGACCCACTTTCTAAACAAGGTTTGAGTATCGACGAATGGATTACTCTTCGGATCATGAGATACTAAGGCCTTAAAAAATAAAAATTCAAACAATGTTCATCCACACGGCCAAGTCGTGCGCACGGACAGGCTATTCGGACGGATTGTCTCTGCCCGCGCGCACAGACTATCCGCACGGATTACCATTGTCCGCACGGACTGCCATCCGTACGGATTGTTGTCCGCGCGACCGGCTTGAAAGGTAGAAACACTTATGTGTTTTCTAAATGCTACAACGAAAACTCCAAAGCACAAGCCATCATACACAAACACATCTCACACTTAGGAAGAAACAATCCACTTGAACGTTTATCCACACAAACGACTTGTCCGTACGGATAAGCCATCCGCACGCACAACCAATCCGCACGGATAAGCCATCCGCACGCACAACCAATCCGCACGGATAAGCCATCCGCACGCACAACTAATCCGCACGGACTACCATCCGCACGGACAACTCGCACGCGCGGATAGCTTATCCGGATGGATCACCATCCGCACGCATCACCATCCGCACGGATAGTTCGTGCGCACGGATGACTCCCTCTCACGGATAGCTGATCCACACGATCAGCCATCCTAACCACGCTCACCTTGTACTGTTTTACACGCCACTTATCGTTGTTATCAAATCTATTCAGGCTAACCGTACTCGCTGTAAAGCGCTCCCTTCAATCCACAATCGCTGTGAGTATACTCGAACCCTTTTTGCTTTTAGCACTTTTGGGTGTTACATACGTTATGAATATTAAACTACAACTATCACACTACTCAAGCTATTTTAACGCTCAACCATTTACGCATGTTATACGTGGCTTATGAATGCTTGTTTGTTATGTTTACACATGGAATGCTGTCTACCTGCCTTAGCAACGATAGTACTATAGTTTGGACTCAGCACCCGTTCACACGGGGGTTGTTAAGGATCTTTTACTTGCATGGATTACGGTGGTAATCATGTATTGCGAACTGCCTCGGGCAGTCAACCCGCAGTCATTGGTATCGATGGGTCTATGTCGATAACTAACGTGCTTCATTTCACTATGTGTACGTGCTGGTTATGCGTAAACGAATTCGAACTCTATATGCTATTATCAAACTTGTATGCTCACCTTTACATTATATGTATTGACTTTATTTTAACGTATGTGACAGGTGCCTAGGTCGTTTATATGTTTCTCGGGCTGTGATGAAATTGAAGCTAGGAACTGGAGTCCTAGAAACCAACGAATAAATTTGTTATGTTTAAATCTGAGTTGTCGGAACAGAATATTTGTCTTGATGCTTTGCCTGTAATAACTATTTAACTGTTTAAGTTACGGTATGGGACGTGATGTTTAATTAAATGGTAATGATAGTTGTTATGGAAACTTCTGGACAATCTGTTTCGCTCAGTGCCATGCCCCGATGATTCCGCCATCGGTTGGGGTGTGACAGATTGGTATCAGAGCCATAACTATAGGGAATTAGGCAAGACTCGACCTAGTCCGGGTCGAAGTCTTAGAGACCTAGTCTATAGTTAAGAACCAACAGACCAACTCACACGTATGCGTAAACTCGCCACTATCACTCGCTCTTTTCTATCACCGCACTCGAATTTTCAAGATATGAACAGGTAATGAAGTCGAGAATAGGTGTGGAAACCGCGAACTCTCGACTAAAGTTGCCTAATCAGCTTGCGTTTTAGCTACAAACGAGGAGAATCATACCAAATTAGGAGTGAAATCCATATTTTGATGAATAATCTCCTCAATTTTTATCAAAAAAACAGGGACAGAAGTTGCAAGATAGGGGTGAAACCCTAACCTTGACGACTCGTCCTACTTTTATACGAAACTCCCACCAAAGTTTCGATGGACTCCAACGATCTAAAGACACAATATAACCAATGGGAATTGCGCCAACGCCCAAGAATCGAGGCAAGGGCATAGTCCTGGAGGTAAATTGTGCACACAGGATCCTTGCGAATAGTCGAGCCACTTTGGTTAGTCGAAGTCTATTAGCCACAGACAATCTACCTTTGATTTATCGATCTTTATGAAGATTTTATGTATTTTTTGTTTATTTGTTAACGTTTTGAGGTACCATTGGTTTCAACCCAACACTATTGCTTCTGCTAAAACACAAAACCCACACAACTCATCGCTAACAAATCGACAATAGAGGCATTCAGAATGCTTGGTATGCTCGTATATGCCTTAGTGACTAGGAGTATATGTGTGTTTTGCTATTGTGCTTACATGTTAAGAATACTGTGATTATGTGCTCTATGTGTTATGTGATTTTGTGCTATTCGGTAATTTTGTAACCATATGCGTTTACATGGTACGTGTTACTGAGCTTTAGTAGTAGTAGACGTGTGAGGTGAGATTCGAATACATGTGTTGAGTTCCGTGGCGATGTCAATTGCAGACAATGTCGTCTGGATCTCGCCATCCACTCACTCGTCAGGAAAAGAGGGACAGACGTCTTGCTTCTATCATCGCGAAGAGTGTAGCTAAAGCTGTGAGCGATGCCTACGAGAACGCCAGCAAATCATCCAAGGAATCAAGGACTGAAGGTCCTAAAGCTATCGCAAGACCTTTCAGTTTCAAACAATTCAAGTCATGTGGGCCGAAAGAATTCACTGGCGAAGGAGGTCCGACTGCATTATTTCACTGGTTTGACTCTATCGAGGTTACTCTACGACAGAGCGGTTGCCCTGATGACCTCCGAACTCTAAATGCTACCGGCGTCTTTCAGTCCCGTGCTCTAGACTGGTGGACGGCCGAGAGGAACAAAAGAGGGAACGATGCAGCCTACGGTCTGTCGTGGGACGAACTCAAAGAAGTCATGCTGGAAGAATTATGCCCTCCTCACGAGCGTCAAAAGCTTGAAGATGAATTTTGGCACATACATCAGAAGGATGGAGACAATGCTGGTCTTACTGCTCGCTTCAAACAGCTCAGCATTATCTGTCCCGATCAAGTCAAGACCCCGGAGATCACCATCAAGAAGTACATCCGAGCTTTGCCCGACTGCGTTGCTGATTTCGTGCAAGCGGCTAAGACTACCACGATTGAGGAAACCTATCTGTTGGCCGCTGAAATCAATGACAAAAGGGTTAAGACTGGGGTGTGGGATAAGACCTCCAAGCATCTGCATCAAGCCACCACTGCTGCACCAACTGCTGAAACCACCTCGTCAAGCAACAAGCGAAAGAACAAGAGAAAGAACAGCTCCACCAACAAGAACTGTGCGATTACTGCTGCACCGATTCAAGCTGTACCTGCCCAACAGCGTCAAGTAGCGGCGCCTGTGGCCAATGCACCGCCAGCAAAGCGTGCATATACTGGACCACACCCGCTCTGCCCTACTTGCACCTATCATCACCCGACAGCTATTCAATGCCGCTTCTGTGCTCACTGCAATGTGTACGGCCACTTTACTGCCAATTGCCGTATTCGCCAAGCTCCTGCCAATCAAGCTCTACTCGCTGCCCCACAGGGTCAACAAGCTCCTCCGGCACCCGCAGTCTAAGCCAGAGCATGCTTCACGTGTGGCGACCCGAATCACTTCGCCAACATGTGCCCGAACAGGGTAGTGAAACAAGAACCACAACAGCAGCAACCACAGCAGCAACCGCAGCAGCAACAACAGGCCGCACGCGCCAGAACTTTCAATCTCAATGTGCGTCAAGCCCAGGCCGACAACAACGTGGTCAATGGTACGTTCCTTGTGAATGGTATTTATGCTTCATGTTTGTTTGATACTGGAGCCGATAATTGCTTTGTGTCGCTCGAATTTGAGAAACTCCTTAGTCGTAAACGTTCCCGACTCTCCTCTGCATTCGATGTCGAAGTCGCTACCGGAAGAACCGTCGCTGTAAACTCTGTTATTCGTGATTGCACTCTCGAGCTCAACAATCACATCTTCACAATTGATCTCATTCCGATGCAACTCGGAAGCTTTGACGTCATAGTAGGCATGGACTTTCTTCGCGAAAACCATGCCGAAGTTGTGTGCTTCGATAAAATGATTCGTTTTTCGCTCGCAAATGGTGATTCATTGCGCGTTTATGGTGATACTACTTCGAAGGGTCTCAAGCTTATGTCATGCCTACAAGCTAGCAAGTATCTCCGCAAGGAATACAGGGCTTTCTTGGCTAATGTCGTAGCAGCGGAGAAGGAAAAGAAAGAGAAGAAGGAAGTAAAAGACGTTCCTGTGGTTCGGGAATTCCCTCAAGTTTTTCCAGAAGATCTTCCCGGACTACCTCCAAAGCGCGATATTGATTTTCGCATTGATCTCATTCCTGGAGCTAATCCTATCGCCAGAGCTCCTTATCGACTCGCGCCGTCCGAAATGCGCGAACTCTCAACCCAACTCCAGGAATTACTTGAGAAAGGCTTTATTCGCCCGAGCACCTCTCCTTGGGGCGCACCAGTCCTTTTCGTCAAAAAGAAGGACGGGTCGTTCCGGATGTGCATCGACTACCGGGAATTGAATAAGTTGACTATCAAGAACCGCTATCCTCTGCCCCGAATCGACGATTTGTTTGACCAACTACAAGGCGCTACGTGTTTCTCGAAGATCGATCTACGTTCATGATATCATCAGCTACGTATACAGGAGGAGGATATACCAAAAACCGCGTTTCGTACTCGCTACGGCCATTATGAATTCGTTGTCATGCCGTTTGGCCTAACGAACGCACCAGCAGTTTTCATGGATCTGATGAATCGCGTGTGTAAACCATATCTCGACCGTTTCGTCATCGTATTCATCGACGATGTCTTGATCTATTCCAAGTCGAGAGCCGAACACGCGCAACATCTACGTTTGGTTCTCGAGTTACTTCAGGGGAACCAACTCTACGCCAAATTCTCCAAGTGCGAATTTTGGTTGGGGGAGGTTCAGTTTCTGGGTCACATTGTAAATAGTCAGGGTATTCACGTCGATCCTGCGAAGATTGAAGCTGTCAAGAGCTGGGTTACGCCTAAGAACCCGACTGAAGTCCGCTCCTTTCTCAGGCTAGCGGGCTATTATCGACGATTTATCGAAGGATTCTCGAAGATTGTTGTACCCCTTACCTCTCTTACTCATAAGGACCAGCCTTTTGTTTGGGGAACCAAACAAGAGACTGTCTTCCAAACCCTCAAATTCATGCTTTGCAATGCTCCTGTTCTCACACTACCCGACGGAAACGATAATTTCATTGTCTACTGTGATGCTTCCAACCTTGGTCTCAGTTGTGTCCTAATGCAACGAGACAAGGTCATAGCTTACGCATCTCGTCAGCTCAAAGTCCACGAGAAGAACTATACAACCCACGATCTCGAGCTAGGCGCAGTTGTTTTTGCATTAAAGATTTGGCGACACTACCTGTATGGTACAAAGTGTACGATCTTCACCGATCATAAGAGCCTACAACACATCTTTAATCAGAGGGAACTAAATATGCGTCAACGCCGATGGGTAGAACTTCTCAACGATTACGACTGTGAGATTCGTTATCACCCAGGAAAAGCAAATGTTGTTGCCGACGCACTTAGCAGACGGAGCTATCTGCTTAGCACTCGAAATGTTCAAGCCCAGCACAACCTCGAAGCTCTCATCCGCGACGCCCAGCACGCATGTTTCAACGAACGCACTTTGAAGAAAGAAAGAATCTACCACGATGGAGCCCAGCTTGTGAGCAAATCGAATGGGATATTCCACTTCTTAGACCGAATTTGGATTCCCAAGCGAACCAACCTACGACAGATTATCATGGATGAAGCCCACAAATCCCGATATTCTATCCACCCCGGTGCTGACAAAATGTACCACGATCTTCGCTATAGGTACTGGTGGCCGGGTATGAAACGGGATATCGCTCTCTACGTCGGAAAATGCCTAACCTGTGCTAGAATCAAGGCTGAACATCAAAGACCCTCTGGCTTGCTCGAACAACCACCAATTCCCATGTGGAAGTGGGAGAGCATAGCTATGGATTTCGTAACCAAGCTTCCAACCACGTCATCAGGTCACGACAGCATTTGGGTTGTTATTGACCGTTTGACTAAATCAGCTCACTTTCTACCAATACGAGAAGACTACAAGGTGGAACGATTAGCCCGAATCTACACCGACGAGATCATTTGTCGACATGGGACGCCTCGTGACATCATCTCTGATCGTGATGCTCGGTTTACTTCCCGATTGTGGGAAACATTCCAAACGGAACTCGGTACAACGCTTAATCTAAGTACTGCGTTCCACCCACAAACCGACGGTCAGACTGAAAGAACGATTCGTACTCTTGAAGACATGCTCCGTTCATGTGTTCTAGACTTCGGTGGTAATTGGGATAGACACCTTCCGTTAGTCGAATTCTCGTATAACAACAGCTACCAGGCTAGCATCCAGATGGCACCTTTCGAGGCCTTATACGGGAGAAGATGTCGATCGCCTATTGTGTGGCACGAGATCGGTCACTCGCAACTAACCGGTCCGGAGCTGCTACAAGAAACGACAGACAAAATTTTCCAAATTCGAGACAATTTAGTGAAAGCTCGGGATCGACAGAAAGTTTACGCCGATAAAAAGCGCAAGCCCCGTGAATATGGCGTTGGTGACTACGTACTCCTAAAGGTATCACCTTGGAAGGGTGTAGTCCGATTCGGCAAGAAGGGGAAGCTCGCGCCTCGATATGTGGGACCTTTTAAGATTCTGGAAAGGATCGGAAAAGTCGCCTACAGGCTCGAATTACCGGAGGAACTTAGCAATGTCCACCCGACTTTCCACGTGTTAAACCTCCGAAAGTGCATCGCCGACCACGACTTACATGTTCCTTTGGACGATCTACAAGTGAACGAAACATTACACTTCGTGGAGAAGCCTGTCGAAATCATGGATCGCCAAACCAAAGAACTCAGGCGCTCACGCATTCCTATTGTGAAGGTCCGATGGGAAGGCAAACGCGGCGCGGAATTCACTTGGGAACTCGAAAGCGACATGAAGACGAAGTATCCACAGTTGTTTAACGAGTGAGTAATGTCTGGTTAAGAAAGGCAAGGTGGCATAATTGTAAATAAAGAAAGATTCCTTATTCCCTTGGCCTATAAATAGAAGCCTTACGGTTTCAATTAGGGACTTTTGCTATTTGGCGTTCGCATGATTCAAGTGCTTGTACGATTTCAGATTTGTCAATATAATCATCGATTCTGTTACATCCTAGTGCATTTGATCCGCGCAATCGAACACCTGCTCAGACACCACTTGTAGGATCGGTTTTGACTCCGTTACGATTATGTTTAGTCACACGCGTTCACAAATTCCGCACGTCTCAGAGTCAACAAATATCCGCGCGAATAGGCTAAACAACAAGTCAATACGGATATGTTATCCGCACGGATTGCCGTCCGTACGGTGAACATCAACAACAACATTCAACATTTTTCTAACAAAATTCAAATTTCTCACAAACGGCTTCAAATTAAGATCTGAAACCTTATAGGCTTTTAGATCAGCCAATTTCGCATATCATACCCAAAAATCAGCGATTTTAATTGGTAAAAGTCGATTTATCTGACAATTCTCAGTAGTCCAAACGAAGGACTCTCACGTGTGATCCACGGTTAGTTACGGCTTTCAGCTTAATTTCGGGACGAAATTCCCTAAACAAGGGGAGGCTGTAACACCCCGTGTTTTCACGAGTGAAAGTCAAAGTCAAGGTCAAAGTCAACGACCGATTTCGCGCGACTTGACTCGTAGAAATGTTTTTATTTTATTTATATTATGTGGAGTAAGTGTCGTTCATTACAATAATCTAATCGTGTTTACCGTATTTCAATTGACCCACGACTGTGAACGATAGGAAGTAACAATGCGATAAAGTTAATCAAGCTATGCTAATCAAATCGACATCGAACCGTAACTCGAACTATGTATTTTACTTGTCATGTCTACGTGTGTGTGTGTGCTTTACGTGTTACCTGTGCATGTTTATTGTATGTTATGTTACGATAATCAAGCGAACTCAATCGAACTCGAAGTCTAACTCGAATGTAAACGAACCCGAACCCGAATTCCGAGTCGAACCATATAAGAAGTAGTTGGGACTGAAAGTAATTTGACTAGGAAACCCTATCGAATCGCTCGCAAATCGAAACCGAAGCAACATCGCACCGAACGCACCAAAGCAGGCGGCATCCGCACGGATGGTCAATCCGCACGGATTGCCAATCCGCACGGATTGCCAATCCGCACGGATGACCTATCCGCGCGGATAGCCCATCCGGATACGTGCCATGCGCACGGCTCACCCTTTCCCTTTTTGGCATCCTATAAATACACGGGTCACTCTCCAACTTTTCCACTTTTGGCAAGTGACGTCCGAACGGCACGCACCCTTCACTTTTTCTCAGATTTCTCTCAATCCAGGTAAGATCTTGCACTAATTCTTGTACATTCTTGATCACTATACAATTCTACACCCTTCCATCTTTCAAATCTCCACTTTTAACCATGAAATCATGAAGATTTGAGGTATTCTTGAGGGACGCCATCATGAAGTTCTTATGAACTTCAAGCTTGACCTCATTCCACCAAGAATAACTCAGATCTAAACGATTTCCACAAGATTTCACAATAACTTTACCTAGATCTAAACTTTTCTAAGGATAAAAGAGTTGAAAGAAATAAACCTAAGTTCTCTCCTTCTTTTTCCCTTAGAATCGGTACGAACCTGATCGGTTCTAGTCTTCTACTCGATAATAGTGAAGCAGTAGTCCTGGATCTGGATTCTACCCACAGACACCTGATTTCGGGGTCAACCGGAATGACCGTTCTGAGTCGTCGACAGGCCGAGTTAGGGTGGATCCTGACCGGTCTAGTCACGCGGGTGAGAATACAACTCCAAGTGGTTGCCACGTAACCAGAACGTCTCGATAAACGACAACAGAAACCCAGAGTAGACGAACGGAATAATCAGACCAGAGGCTGTCCGCACGGACCAGCTATCCGCACGGACAAGCTGTCCGCACGGACAAGCTGTCCGCATGCACAGGCCATACGGACGGGTTGTCAACCGGACGAGCTACCCTTGGGACCCACTTTCTAAACAAGGTTTGAGTATCGACGAATGGATTACTCTTCGGATCATGAGATACTAAGGCCTTAAAAAATAAAAATTCAAACAATGTTCATCCGCACGGCCAAGTCGTGCGCACGGACAGGCTATCCGGACGGATTGTCTCTGCCCGCGCGCACAGACTGTCCGCACGGATTACCATTGTCCGCACGGACTGCCATCCGTACGGATTGTTGTCCGCGCGATCGGCTTGAAAGGTAGAAACACTTATGTGTTTTCTAAATGCTACAACGAAAACTCCAAAGCACAAGCCATCATACACAAACACATCTCACACTTAGGAAGAAACAATCCACTTGAACGTTTATCCACACAAACGACTTGTCCGTACGGATAAGCCATCCGCACGCACAACCAATCCGCACGGATAAGCCATCCATACGCACAACCAATCCGCACGGATAAGCCATCTGCACGCACAACTAATCCGCACGGACTACCATCCGCACGGACAACTCGCACGCGCGGATAGCTTATCCGGATGGATCACCATCCGCACGCATCACCATCCGCACGGATAGTTCGTGCGCACGGATGACTCCCTCTCACGGATAGCTGATCCACACGATCAGCCAACCTAACCACGCTCACCTTGTACTGTTTTACGCGCCACTTATCGTTGTTATCAAATCTATTCAGGCTAATCGTACTCGCTGTAAAGCGCTCCTTTCAATCCACAATCGCTGTGAGTATACTCGAACCCTTTTGCTTTTAGCACTTTTGGGTGTTACATACGTTACGAATATTCAACTACAACTATCACACTACTCAAGCTCTTTTAACGCTCAACCATTTACGCATGTTATACGTGGCTTAGGAATGCTTGTTTGTTATGTTTACACATGGAATGCTGTCTACCTGCCTTAGCAACGATAGTACTATAGTTTGGACTCAGCACCCGTTCACACGGGGGTTGTTAAGGATCTTTTACTTGCATGGATTACGGTGGTAATCATGTATTGCGAACTGCCTCGGGCAGTCAACCCGCAGTCATTGGTATCGATGGGTCTATGTCGATAACTAACGTGCTTCATTTCACTATGTGTACGTGCTGGTTATGCGTAAATGAATTCGAACTCTATATGCTATTATCAAACTTGTATGCTCACCTTTACATTATATGTATTGACTTTATTTTAACGTATGTGACAGGTGCCTAGGTCGTTTATATGTTTCTCGGGCTGTGATGAAATTGAAGCTAGGAACTGGAGTCCTAGAAACCAACGAATAAATTTGTTATGTTTAAATCTGAGTTGTCGGAACAGAATATTTGTCTTGATGCTTTGCCTGTAATAACTATTTAACTGTTTAAGTTACGGTATGGGACGTGATGTTTAATTAAATGGTAATGATAGTTGTTATGGAAACTTCTGGACAATCTGTTTCGCTCAGTGCCATGCCCCGATGATTCCGCCATCGGTTGGGGTGTGACACGCCTAGTCCATGTCCTCGTCCTCATCATCATCATCTCCACCGTGCCCCGCAATGTACTCCCGGATATTTCCAATATCATCTTGGATATCGGATATGTTTCTCTCGATCGCTCCAACCCGGTTGTACGTGTTGCTTGCCATATTATAGGTGTTCCTGGTGCACATGAGGTTTTCCTGCAATAAATCATGTAAACTTTGGAAGTTAGGAAAACCGCCTCCTGAGGAGGACTGGCCTGGATCACCATGGGGCTGGTACTGGTACTGATGATGTTGTGGAGCGTGATTGACAAGTGCCTCTTGCGGGTTCCATGCATGCCCTTGCATCCTTTGGAAGCTAACCGTCCCATCTTCAGCCTCATAAATTAGGTTCATTGAGCGGCAAATGTGTATATCTACCCTTCCCGACCATGGGCTCCTTCCGAATGACCAAGGTATGTTGGTGAAGTGCTTGAAGAGACGGTATACCCATCCTCCAAAGAAGATAGGCGTTGGTGAAGTAGCAAGCCGGTTCAGATGCATGTTATGGAGCATGAGGAACGGAAAATCGAGGTGTCTGCGGTTATGGATGCAATGGAGGACAACCAAATCTCTTAACCCAACAACGCCACCGCTATCATGCCTTTGGATGTTTTTGTGAGAAATCGGGCGAATCTATGAACAATACAAGTGGATTTACTTCCTTTAACACTAATCTAACTAAATGCTAACAGATTAAAGCAAAAATTTGAGGTTCGATCCGGGTGTAGTTCAAGAACCCTAGATTTTCCCCAAATTTTTGAAGTTTTAACTACATGCAAATGCTAAATCTAACTAATGATAGTGATAGAATCATACCTTGATGTTGTTAGAATGATAGGAGACGTCGAAAATCTGTGAAAAATCGCCTGGAACCAGAGCGTTTTCGGGGAAACAGGGCGTGTGGAATGAAGTAACTGTTATGAAAAGGGGAAAATATCCCGACAGTAGCGCGGACACGGCCTCGTGCCGAGCAAAGTTTTGAAATTTTTTTTAGTGCTCGTGTGAGTGCCCTTGTTTCCCAAAAACTTTGGTTAGAAAACTTACCGATATAGATGTCGTCCCAATCGTTCGTAACTTACCAGGTATGATGTTGATGCTTTCATTCTTCAACCGTTTGAAGCGAGATCTCCTCCTCTTCATCCTCAATGAATCCTTGATAGAGTTTCAGCCGTTGGCCATTGACCTTGAATGGAATTCCATTCCGAGATTTAATTTCTACTGCACCGTGTGGGAAAATATGGGTGATGGAAAAAGGTCCTGACCACCTAGACTTTAATTTACCAGGAAACAATCGAAGTCGTGAATTAAACAAAAGAACTAGATCTCCCACTCGAAATTCATTAGGTTTAATATGTTTGTCATGCAAGTTTTTCATTCTTTCCTTGTAAATTTCTGAGTTTGAGTATGCATAATTCCTAAGCTCGTCTAATTCATTTAATTGACAAAATCGATTTTTACCAGCAAATTCTAAATCTAAGTTTACATTTTTAATTGCCCAGTAGGCTTTGTGTGCAATTTCTACTGGTAAGTGACAACTTTTTCCATAGACTCGCTTATATGGGGTTGTACCTATTGTTGTTTTATAAGCAGTTCGAAAAGCCCATAAAGCATCATCTAATTTATCTGCCTATTCCTTTTTATTTAACCCTACGGTTTTTTCGAGTATTCGTTTTAAACCTCTATTAGTCACTTCGGCTTGTCCGTTTGTTTGAGGGTGATATGCTGTTGAGACCCGGTGATAGACCCCATATCTTGTTAAAAAAATTTCAAGTTGATGGTTGCAAAAATGGGTACCTCTATCACTTATTAATGCTTTAGGTGTGCCAAAACGAGAGAATAATTTTTTCAGAAATCTTACGACTACCCTTCCATCATTTGTTGGAAGTGCCTCGGCCTCGGCCCATTTAGACAAGTAGTCTACTGCCACAAGTATATATTTGTTTCCTTTTGACGGTGGGAAAGGTCCCATAAAGTCGAGTCCTCACACATCAAAAATTTCACAAACGAGAATGCCATTTTGTGGCATTTCATTTTTGGAAGAAATATTACCTGTTCTTTGGCAAGCATCGCAAGTCTTGACAAGACTTTGGGCGTCTTTGTAAATGGTTGGCCAATAAAATCCTGAATCAAATACCTTTCGTGCGGTACTCGCGGCACCATGATGTCCTCCATATGGACCTTCGTGACAATGGCGGAGAATTCTTCGTGCTTCACTACCATGTACGCATCGTCGGATGAGTTGGTCGGCACACATTTTGAAAAGATATGGATCTTCCCAAAAATAATGTTTCACATTGGCAAAGAATTTTTTTCTTTGATGATGTGGCCAACCCTTAGCGACTATACCGCTAGCTAGGTAGTTAGCATAGTCGGCGTACCATGGTTCTTCCTTGTATTCCACCATTTCTAGGGACTCCGTTGGAAAATTTTCGTTGATTTGCTCGTCCCTGGTTGCCTCGAAAGCTGGGTCTTCTAAGCGTGAAAGATGATCTGCTGCGGTGTTTTCTGCTCCTCTTGGAGGAGTAGAATCCACCGAATCAAACGTGGTTTTGCGTCCTGCTTTTTGAAGAGATATCGAATGGCTGCATGATCTGTGTAGACTATAGTTTTAGAAAGAACAAGATAAGAACGAAATTTATCAAAAGCAAATACCACAGCTAGTAATTCTTTTTCAGTTGTTGTGTAATTTTCTTGTGCATCGTTAAGTGTTTTACTAGCATAATAAATTGGGTGAAAATGCTTTTCTTTTCTTTGTCCCAAGACAGCTCCAACTGCAAAGTCACTAGCATCACACATGATTTCGAAAGGAAATTTCCAATCAGGCGCTATCATGATAGGTGCATTGACTAGCATTTCCTTTAAGGTTAGAAATGCTTGATTGCAATCCTTGTCAAAGATGAAAGGGGCATCTTTTTCAAGTAATTTTGTTAGAGGCCTTGAAATTTTAGAAAAGTCTTTGATAAACCGCCTATAAAATCCGGCATGCCCTAGGAAACTTCTGATAGCTCTAACGGAGGATGGGGGCGGTAGTCGAGAAATGGTATCTATTTTGGCTCGATCCACCTCCATTCCTTCGCTTGAGATTTTGTGACCGAGTACTATTCCCTCCGTTACCATGAAATGGCATTTTTCCCAGTTAAGGGCGAGGTTAGCTTCCTCACATCGGGATAGCATTCGTTCAAGGTTATCGAGGCATTGGTCGTATGAATCCCCAAAGATAGAAAAGTCGTCCATGAAGACTTCCATTGTCTTTTCTATCATGTCGTGGAAGATGGCTACCATGCAACGTTGGAATGTTGCGGGGGCATTACATAGACCAAACGGCACGCGTCGATAAGCAAAAGTTCCATAGGGGCATGTGAAGGTTGTCTTTTCTTGGTCTTCGGGTGCTATCGGGATTTGAAAGTAACCTGAAAAACCATCCAAGAAACAATAAAATTTATGACCGGATAATCTTTCTAACATTTGATCAATGAAGGGTAAAGGAAAGTGATCTTTCCTTGTCGCTTCATTTAATCGTCTATAATCTATACATACTCTCCATCCTGTGACGGTTCTCGTTGGTATTAGTTCATTCTTTTCATTAGTTATTACCGTCATACCTCCTTTCTTTGGAACAACTTGGACGGGACTTACCCAAGGACTATCGGAGATAGGATAAATAAGTCCGGCGTCAAGTAATTTGATGACTTCGTTTTTAACCACTTCTTGAACATTTGGATTTACTCGACGTTGTGGTTGTATTACCGATTTGTAGTCATCATTCATTAAAATTTTGTGCGTACACATGGAAGGACTTATTCCTTTTATGTCTACAAGTTTCCAAGCGATCGCATTTTTATGTTTTTTCAAAAGACTAATTAATTTTTCTTTTTCTAAACTATCTAATTTAGATGAAGTAATTACAGGTAATTTACCATCTTTGTCTAGAAAAGCATATTCCAAACCTTTTGGAAGTTCTTTGAGCTCAAGAGGTGGGTCTTTAGGAGACTCCTTATTTGGTTGCTCATTTTGATCAAGAACCTTAAAAGTTTGTTCTATGGCGACCTCTTCTTCAACAAAGTGGTCAAACTTTTCACTTGTATCGGGTGGTTCATCTTCATCTTCAATTAGGGGGTCATTATTGCCGAATGGATATTTCATTGACCGCTCAAGGTCGACACTCTTTTTAAATGCCCCTAATTGAAGAGGTAGATTGTTGTACTTCCGGTTTTTCAAAGCTTCGTGAGTTTTTACAAATGGTCGTCCCAACACTAGAGGAGCGTCATCGAGGATGACAAAGTTGGTGGGGACTACAATTTGATTTGTTTGAACCAAGACATCCTCAACTACACCGATTGATTTTATTACCTTCCGATTGGATAGAAAAATGGGTATTTGAAGTGGAGAAAAATCACTAATACTTAATTTTTCGAAAATGTAGTTAGGCATTATGTTAACACAAAGATCTTTATCGATTGTAACATTACTAATAAATGAATTTTGAAAGAAATATGGAACCGGTGTAATGTTAATTTCAAATGGGTCTTCTTTTATTAGTGAGGTTTGATCAATAGTTAACTTAAAACTTACCGTTTCGTCAATTTTAGTGTTAGTGTTTAACTCTTTAAAAAACTTAGCATGAGTTGGAACTAAACAATGATTTTCAAAAGAAGGTGACAAGAGATTAATTTCTTCAAAATTAGACTCTTCTTGTATTTTAGCGTTGTCGGACTCACCTTTTTCGTTGTTTGTTCTTCCATTTTTACACTTTCAGTTATTTTTTCTTTATTTAATTCTTCTCTTGCGCGGGACTCCTCTTCCCTTCCGCGAGATTCTTTTATATAGCGATCGATAACTCTAAGGTGTTCTAATATCCTATCGGTCACTTCGGTTATAGAAAAAAGATCGGGATTTTCAAAGCTTGAATCCGGTTGTTCGATCCTTTGTTCCTCATAATATCCATATGAAGTAGATGGTTCACACCATTGTTCTTCATTGTAAGTATATGATGGATAAGGGTCGTAATTTTGTTCTTCATAATACTCATATGAGGTGGGTTGTTCACGCCATGGTTCCTCATAATAAGCATACGAAGGTGGTGGCTCATATCTTGGTTCCTCAAAGTATGAGTAAGAAGACTCATACCTTGGTTCATCAAAATATGAGTATGAGGGAGGAGGTTCATACCTTTGGTCTTCATAGGATGTGTATGAAGTTGATGGCTCGTACCTGGGCTCCTCATAGTAGGTATATGAATTGGATGGTTGATGTGAGTGACAATATTGAACCGAGTGCGGATTACTACAATTAGTGCAATAGTTACTCCTATAATCATCCTCCTCATATGTGTAGTTGTAACCTCCTGAGTATTGATCCATAAGAATCACTCAGCAGACCACAACCAAGTCTCGTGATCAGAAAACAAAAAATAAAAACGGAAACAGAGGCTGGACACGGCCCCGTGTTCAGTGGACACGGCCCCGTGTACAGAATCTGTATCTGGGCGTTTTAATTAAAGTTACTGATTTCGTTGAGCACGGGGCGTGTTCAGTGAGCACGGCCCGTGTTCAAGCTACTGTTACTTGGTGTTTTATGAAAATTTGCAGCACGACCCCGTGTTCAGTGAGCACGGCCCGTGTTCAAGTTACTGTAAATGCAAAACTAAACTAAAATGCAGAAAAATGTGCGCGCGTTTTGAAAAGGTTTTGGAAAACTGATTAGGCCGTCGATTTTAAGCTTTCTTAAAATCCTTGTGTCCCCGGCAACAGCGCCAAAAACTTGATGCGTGTGAAGTGTGTATATAAGTTTAAGTATATTTTAAGCCCTTTTACACTTTCTTTAGCCAAGTTTTAAATTTATAAAACACGATATTTACTAACACTAGACACACATATGGGTAAGTGCACCCATCGTGAGCGTAGTATAGTGTTGGTAAGATACCGAGGTCGTCCAAGGACACAAGAGCTTTTAGTACCGGTTTATCCTCAACGTCTAATCAAATCAAAAATTTAGAAAAAGGTTTTAAACTAAGAAAATAAAAACTAACTAAAATGCTGAAAAATAAAAATAAAAGTAAAACAGATAGACAAGATGAATCACTTGGCTCCGACTCGTGTTTAGTGTAACCTTTGATTATTTCCGCAATTTTGCACTATTTAAGAGATTATCTTAGTTATTGTAGTAGGCCCCTCTTTTGAAGGTGAGGTTACCCTCAACCCAGTAGTTTAAGTCAGCAAGGATACAATCCTAAAGGGTCGGATTATTGAAAGATAATTAATTAAGTTATTAATGCATATTGTGGTAGGCCCCTCTTTTGAAGGTGACGTTACACTCGGCTAAGTAGTCTGAGTCAGCAGGGATACAGTCCTAAGTAGCCGGGTTAAAGTATTAATAGTAGTTTAACTTATGAGGGGATCAAAGAGTTTGGACCCCCGCCATCCAATACCGTTAAGTATTAAAGGAGGTCCTACTAAATTTGACCCAGGTCCTTTGCAGGATCTATACACTGAACAACGGCAAGACTCTTACCAAACCGTTCCCTTAACCTCCGACCAGGTAGCCAACATACCTCCATATAGACCGTGGAGATATGAATGGTGAAAATCTTTTATTTTATATAGACAGTAAAATAATGCCAAGACACCACGGACAAACGATAAGGAAGAATCACCTTCAACATAAGAAACTAGTTATTAAAGTCATTAATACATAACCAATTAAAAAGTGCGAAAAGATTAAAAATAAAAAGTATTACACTAGAAACTTTGTCTTCACCAAGTGATGTAAGAGACTTAGGCAAACATGGCCTTGATTGTCAAGAACTCTTACGATCAATCTTGGATCCCGAGATGACTCACACACTCTATGATGGACAATGGATGATGGTGGTGGATGATGGTGTTATGGTGGTGGTGGGTGGTGGGTGAAGTGTGAGAGAGGTGGTGTGCCAAGGGATGGTTTGAGCTTGAGCCAAGCACTCCTATTTATAGGTTGAACAGAAGCTCGGGCACGGCCCCGTGTCCACATCCTTCTCTGTCTTCATTAATTGCTCATGTCTTTATTAGTTGACCACGGCCCCGTGTCTGCTGGGCACAACCCCGTGTGCAGAAGCATATCTGTACTATCAAGATTTGCCTAGATTCTGCGAATCTTATAGTTGACCACGACCCCGTGTCCGCTGAGCACGGCCCCGTGGTGGGCGATGGAAGCTTCTATAACTTTGTCTTTTATGCTGACACTTGGGCACGCCCCCGTGCTCATTGAGCACGGGGCGTGTTCAGCCTTCTGTTCTCTTGTTTTGCTTGGGAAGATGCTTTCGGGGAGGTCGGGCATGCCACGTTTATTCCTTTTCTTGTATTTATGTTAGATTTAGCTGTCTTTTTGCTTCTTTTGTTAATTTGAGCTCATTTAATCCTGAAAATACAAAAGGAAGACAAAAACACACTTTTTCCAACATTAGTACTATAAAAGGGTTAGTTTTATGCCACAATTGATGTAATTTATATGTTGCATTTTGCACACATCAACAACCCATTGTAGAAAGTGGATACTTGTTGCCATACCGCAAGACCGTGATGAGGACACTTTCTTAGTAGCTCCTTGATCCTTTCCCAAGTTTCATATAAGGATTCCCCATCCTCTTGTGAATATGTATTAATTTCAGTCATTAGTTTAGCCGTTTTAGCAGAAGGGAAATACTTATATAGAAACTTTTGGGCTAGTTCATCCCAGGTGTTTACCGAGCCAACTGGGAGGGTATTAAGCCAAGCCTTAGCTCGGTCTTTTAGTGAAAATGGAAACATTCGAAGGCGGATGGCGTTGTTTGATGCTCCATTGATCCGAAAGGTATCACATATTTCTAAGAAATTAGTAATATGTAGATGGGGATCCTCGTCCGCAAGCCCATGGAAGGTGCGGAGTTTTGAAGCATTTGTATCAAATGCGGTCGAAGTTCGAAGTTGTTGGCTTCGACATTCGGTGCATTGATAGCGGCGCCGAGATTACCTACGGTGGGTCGTAGGTAATCCATGAGGGTGCGTTGGTCCGCCATTGGAAGTGGGTCCCCTGAAACTTTCTCTTGGTTTTTAGCTTTAAGTCTTCTTCTTAGAAAGCGTTCGGGTTCGTCTAGGGGTTCTTTTATGTCTCTACTAGAACTGGAGCTCATACACTACGTGGAAAATTCCGATGTGGCGCCTGGGTTCCAAGTCCTGCAATAAAAACAAAGAAGAATGTTGGTCAGAAGCTTCACCACGGCCTCGTGCTCAGATGAACACGGCCCGTGGTCGGAGATACAGTAATTGTTTTCCGGATCCCTGTTACTGGGGAGTTCGACACGGCCCCGTGTTGCACCGACACGGCCCCGTGCTCAACTCTCTGTAACTCGCAAAATAAAAACTGCCAGTAACAATGCTGGGCACAGCCCGTGTCTGACCTGGCACGGCCCGTGCTGAGCTCTGCAGAAACTGAAAAATTAAGAAAATCCTAAAAAAAAAACGGAAAAATTAGAAAAAACGATTAGGCCGTTGATTCTTAACTTTCTTAAAATCCTTTTGTCCCCGGCAACGGCACCAAAAACTTGATGTGCATTAGGTGTGATAGGTTTTTAATGTATAATTTAAGCCCTTTTACACTTTTTAGCCAAGTTTTAAATTTATAAAACACGATATTTACTAACACTAAACACACATATTGGCAAGTGCACCCATCGTGAGCGTAGTATAGTGTTGGTAAGATACCGAGGTCGTCCAAGGACACAAGAGATTTTAGTACCAGTTTATCCTCAACGTCTAATCAAATCAAAAGTTAGAAAAAAGTTTTTAAACAAGAAAAATAAAACTAACTAAAGTGCTGAAAAATAAAATAAAATAAAAACAGATAGACAAGATGAATCACTTGGATCCGACTCGTGTGTAGTGTAACCTTTGATTATTTCCACACTTTTGCACTTTTTAAGAGATTATCTTAGTTATTGTAGTAGGCCCCTCTTTTGAAGGTGACGTTACCCTCAACCCAGTAGTTTGAGTCAGCAAGGATACAATCCTAAAGGGTCGGATTATTGAAAGATAATTAATTAAGTTATTAATGCATAATGTGGTAGGCCCCTCTTTTGAAGGTGACGTTACCCTCGGCTAAGTAGTCTGAGTCAGCAGAGATACATTCCTAAGTAGCCGGGTTAAAGTTTTAATAGTAGCTTACGTATGAGGGGATCAAAGAGTTTGGACCCCCGCCATCCAATACCGGTGGGTATCGAAGGAGGTCCTACTAAATTTGACCTAGGTCCTTGCAGGATCTATCCACTGAACAAGGCAAGACTCTTACCAAACCGTTCCCTTAACCCCCGACCAGGTAGCCAACATACCTCCATATAGACCGTGGAGATATGAATGGTGAAAATCTTTTATTTTATATAAACAGTAAAATAATGCCAAGACACCACGGACAAACGATAAGGAAGAATCACCTACAACATAAGAAACTAGTTATTAAAGTCATTAATACATAACCAAATAAAAAGTGCGAAAAAATTAAAAATAAAAAGTATTACACTAGACACTTGTCTTCACCAAGTGATGTAAGAGACTTAGGCAAACATGGCCTTTGATTGTTAAGAACTCTTACGATCAATCTTGGATCCCGAGACGACTCACACACTTTATGATGGATGATGGATGATGGTGGTGGATGATGGTGTTGTGGTGGTGGAGTGTGGGTGAAGTGTGAGAGAGGTGGTGTGCCAAGGGATGGTTTGCAATTGAGCCAAGCACCCCTATTTATAGTCTGAACAGCAGCTCGGGCACGGCCCCGGGTCCACCCTCCTTCTCTTTCTTCATTAATTGCAGTTTGTCTACATTAGTTGACCACGCCCCCGTGTCCACTGGGCACGACCCCGTGTGCAGAAGCGTATCTATACTATCAAGATTTCCCCAGATTCTGCGAATCTTAGAGTTGACCATGACCCCGTGTCCGCTGGGCACGCCCCCGTGGTGGGTGATAGAAGCTTCTACAACTTTGTCTTTTCTGCAGACACTTGGGCACGCCCCCGTGCTCTTTGAGCACGGGGCGTGTTCAGCCTTCTGTTCTCTTGTTTTTGTTTGGGAAGATGCTGTCAGGGGTCGGGCATGCCACGTTTATCCCTTTTCTTGTATTTATGTTAGATTTAGTTGCCTTTTTTCTTCTTTTGTTCATTTGAGCTCATTTAATCCTGAAAATACAAAAGGAAGACAAAAACACACTTTTTCCAAAATTAGTACTAAAAAAAGAGTTAGTTTTATGCCATATTTGATGTAATTTATATGTTGCATTTTACACACATCAATCCCCAAGCTCAGCTGATGTATTAGGACTTTGTCTCCAATCCCATCCTGTTACTCGATCTTCCACCGTCACCCTTTTATGTCTCTCCAATCCAAAAAGATCAGGATATCTATCTTTTAGAGGGCCGTCCCCGTCCCACCAATCCAACCAAAATCTGATATTTTTACCGTTTCCCACCACACCCTTCATTAACTTATTGGGATCTAAATTGTATGCTTCCATATCCTTACCTGTTTTAACTATTCTGTTCCAAGTTCCAGCAATTCCTTCTTTGATCGGTAAATATGATGATGAGTGGTTGTGTTCATGTATTGCCATTATTGTCTTAACCCATAAACTATCTTTTTTGTTTTTAATTCTCCACCACCACTTTGATATTAAACTAATGTTCATGTCTTTGAGCGACCCCAACCCCAATCCACCCTTTTAATTGGAGATATCACCTTTTTCCAACACACCCATGTCGTTTTTGCTTTTTCATCATTTCCCCCCAAAAGAACCTCCTACGTAATGCCTCTAACTTGTCCAAAACACCTTGTGGCGCTTTGAACAAAGAAAAATAATACAAGGGAAGGCTATCTAATGTTGCTTTCAAAAGAGTTAATCTCCCACCGATCGAAAGAGTTTTTGACTTCCACAATGACAACCGAGATTTAAAATTTTCAATTACCCCTTTCCAATGTCTTATTTGATTCATATTTACCCCCACCGTTACCCCAAGATACTTACATGGAAAATTCCCGACCTTACAGTTTATAGTTAGTGCCATATTGTGTAAAGACTCCTCTCCCACCCCAATCCCAAAGATATTTGATTTTTTATGACTAACTTTCAACCCCGATATGTAATAAAAACATCTCATCAATCTTATTATGTTACTAACCGAATTACCCTCCCAATCCCCCATAAAGACCACATCGTCCGCGTACATCATATGAGTTATACTTGGCCCATCATTTGGTAACGAAATACCTTTTACCAAGCCTAACTCCAAAGCTTTTGACATAAAACCCGTTAGTGCCTCCATTGCAATTATAAAAATGAATGGAGATAACGGATCACCTTGACGCACCCCCCGGTAACATTGAAACTCAAGAGTCGGTGACCCATTTATTAACACCGACGCCCTCGCAGATGTCAAAATGCCTCTTACCCACATCCGCCATCTACCGAGGAACCCCATTTGCTCAAGAACTTTTTCAATGAAAACCCAATTAATTGAATCGTATGCTTTTTCAATATCTATTTTTAAAATAAACGCTTTCTTTTTTGATTTTTTAACCCAAGAAATAATCTCATTTAAAATAAGAGGACCATCAAGAATGTTTCTGTTAGAAATAAAACCGGACTGAACCTCTGACACAACTGACCTCACCACCCCTTTGATCCTAGTAGCCAGTATCTTAGATATGATCTTAGAGATACTACCAATAAGACTAATCGGTCTATAATCATTGAACGAGATAGGATCCGTACCTTTGGGGATTAATGCCAAGAATGACGAGCCACATCCTTTATTTATTGTTCCTCCTTCGTAAAAAACCTTCGTAATTTTAACTATATCCACTTTGAGATTTTCCCAAAAGAACTTTATAAATCCAAAATTAAAACCGTCTGGTCTTGGAGCTCGGTCACTATCACATTCCCATATCACCTTCTTAATTTCGGTTATAGTAAATGGTGCAATTAAACCATTCGCCTCCCCATTTGACAACTGTTTTAAATTTGGAACAAGGAAATTCGGTCTATGTCGTATCGATTCCCGAAACTTGAAGGCAAAGAACCTTCGGGCTTCCATTTTTATTTTTTGAGGATCGGTTACCCAAGTCCCCTTAATATCCACCCCATTTATCCGTTTATCCACATTGTTTTTATTAATAAGCCCATGAAAAAACACTGAGTTTTCATCATCCTCCACCGCCCATTTTACCCTCGATTTTTGTTTAAGATCACTTGCGTTTGCTACTAAAATCTCATGAATCTGTTTTTTACTATCAACCCATAATTGTTTTTCAGTATCGCTCAAGATTCTTTGTTTAATTGTTTCCTCCAAAACCCGTATTTTAGACTCTAATTGTTTACTGACCAAATCTTCTTTGTCACGTTCACTAATTACCCAAGCCTTTAAATCTCTTTTTATATGTTTCAGTTTTTTAGCAAAAACAACATCCGGTGGCCCAATACAATTCACACCATTAATTGCATTAGTCACTACCCCTTCCAAACCCTCTCTCCTTAACCATGAGTTATAAAATCTAAAAGGAATAGCGCCGAAATTACTTACATTGGTGGACAGTGTGATAGGATTATGGTCGGATTCGCATCTTGGAGGAGCCATAACCGCCGCATCAGGCCACCGATTCCAAAACGAGGGAGAGACCAAGAATCTATCCAATTTGCTTAATTTGTCTCCCTATCCAGAGACCCTTGTGAATTTTCTGCCTCCCATAGGGTATTCCAACAGGCCGTTGTCATCAATGAAGTCATTAAATGCCTCAGCACAACCTGCATTGAAATCTGTATTGAAATGCTCTTATGGGCTTCGAACTGCATTGAAATCGCCCATAACCACCCATAATTCTTCCATAGAACCGAACTGATCCGAGATTACCCCCATAATTGTTGTGCGTTAGTTGTGATAGGTTTTTAATGTATAATTTAAGCCCTTTTACACTTTTTAGCCAAGTTTTAAATTTATAAAACACGATATTTACTAACACTAAACACACATATGGGCAAGTCCACCCATCATGAGCGTAGTATAGTTTTGGTAAGATACCGAGGTCGTCCAAGGACACAAGAGCTTTTAATACCGGTTTATCCTCAACGTCTAATCAAATCAAAAGTTAGAAAAATGTTTTTAAACAAGAAAAATAAAACTAACTAAAGTGCTGAAAAATAAAATAAAATAAAAACAGATAGACAAGATGAATCACTTGGATCCGACTCGTGTGTAGTGTAACCTTTGATTATTTTCGCACTTTTACACTTTTTAAGAGATTATCTTAGTTATTGTAGTAGGCCCCTCTTTTGAAGGTGACGTTACCTTCAACCCAGTAGTTTGAGTCAGCAAGGATACAATCCTAAATGGTCGGATTATTGAAAGATAATTAATTAAGTTGTTAATGCATAATGTGGTAGGCCCCTCTTTTGAAGGTGACGTTACCCTCGGCTAAGTAGTCTGAGTCAACACGGATACAGTCCTAAGTAGCCGGGTTAAAGTTTTAATAGTAGCTTATGTATGAGGGGATCAAAGAGTTTGGACCCCCGCCATCCAATACCGGTGGGTATCGAAGGAGGTCCTACTAAATTTGACCCAGGTCCTTGCAGGATCTATACACTGAACAAGGCAAGACTCTTACCAAACCGTTCCCTTAACCCCCGACCAGGTAGCCAACATACCTCCATTTAGACCGTGGAGATATGAATGGTGAAAATCTTTTATTTTATATAGATAGTAAAATAATGCCAAGACACCACGGACAAACGATAAGGAAGAATCACCTTCAACATAAGAAACTAGTAATTAAAGTCATTAATACATAACCAAATAAAAAGTGCGAAAAGATTAAAAATAAAAAGTATTACACTAGACACTTGTCTTCACCAAGTGATGTAAGAGACTTAGGCAAACATGGCCTTTGATTGTCAAGAACTCTTACGATCAATCTTGGATCCCGAGACGACTCACACACTCTATGATGGATGATGGATGATGGATGATGGTGGTGGATGATGGTGTTGTGGTGGTGGTGGAGTGTGGGTGAAGTGTGAGAGAGGTGGTGTGCCAAGGGATGGTTTGCAATTGAGCCAAGCACCCCTATTTATAGTCTGAACAACAGCTCGGGCACGGCTCCGTGTCGTAAGAACCAAGCGGCTATTCACACAAAAAATGGCCCCGTGTCGTAATAAAAAGGGTTAGTCCTAATGCCTCCATCATTTACTTACTCGGCTTTAAGTTGGTAAGGACCGGGAATGTATTGTCGTGGCAAGTTCTAGAGTCGTAAGAACCAAGCGGCTATTCACACAAGAAACGAAAAATGAGCAATTAGTTTAAATATATGTATTTGTATGCTCAATAAAGGCTCAAAACTCACTTTTTGTGGGAATGTGTTTTTATGTGATCAAGAATATATAATCAAATTTTAACTAAACTTGTCATGCCGTTTCATAATTTTCTTATGTTGGTTTTTTTTATCACGACGCTATCGGTTGTAAATTTGTAAAAATATAACCTTTTTAGAACTTGAAACTCCCAAATTAAACCTAGACAAGTAAAAAAAAAAAAATTTTTTGAAATTTTTTTTTGGGGTGATTAGCGGTTCCAATAGAGTTTTGTGTAAGGCTTGTAATTAGGACTTGCAAGATTCAAGGTTTTAGCATCCCCCCCACACTTAAATTACACATTGTCCTCAATGTGTCCCAAAAATAAGTTTTTAGGTTGATTGAATGTGTAAAAAGGTGTGAAAAAGCAAAAATTTATGTTACTGGGCGTCTGGACACGACCCCGTGGTGTCCGGGCACGGCCCTGTGTTCAGATCGCCAGTAACAAAAATGAGTAAAAAGATACAGAAGCCTGGGCACGGGGGCGTGTTGGGTGAGCACGGCCCGTGTCCAGTTACCTGAACTGGGCATTTTCTGCAGACGGCTGGGCACGGGGCGTGTTGGGTGAGCACGGCCCCGTGCTGAACTTGCTGTAATGAAGAAAAATTTGTCGGGTGGCCCTGTTTTTTGTGCATGGGGTGCTGGTTCAAGTTTCCCTTGGTATCCTTCACCATCCCGAGTGTGTTTTATTCCTGCAAATTAAAACTAAACTAGAAAAAATAAAAATTAATCTAAACTAAGCTAAGGATAGTTCCGCGGAATGCCTCCGTTGTGCGCCACATTTATAAGGGTCCTTGGCTAGACCCAAAGCCTGGTCATATGTTACCCAAGTGGAATGTTTTGCATCCCATGCTACACCGTCGGAGAGCATCATCCAAACTTGAGTCTATGACCTTCATGTAGTTGACCGGGTCGTCGTCTTCTACTCTTTTTCCAACTCCAAACTTCATTTCCTCGTCCCCAATCCTCAATGTTAGTGTTCCATCATTCATGTCTACCACCGCTTGGGCCGTAGCTAGGAATGGCCTCCCTAAGATGAGTGGTACTTCGGTATCTTCCTCCATATCTAGTATGACAAAGTCGGCCGGGAAGACAAATTCGCCGACTTTGACCAATAGATTTTCAGCGACACCTTGTGGATATTTGACAGACCTATCGGCGAGTTGTATGCTTATTTTTGTAGGGCTTGTTTTCCCTAGGCCGAGTCGGTTGAACATTGATGCGGGCATGAGGTTGATGCTAGCCCCGAGATCGGCTAGTGCATTGCGAATGGGGGATTCCCCAATCGAGCAAGGAATTGTGAAGCTTCCATGGTCAATCTTCTTTTGCGGGAGTTTGTTGAGTAGCAAGGCGGAGCATTCTTCTCCTAAATTAACTAATTGCAATGATTCAATTTTCCTTTTATGGGTGAGGAAGTCCCTCATAAATTTTAAATATTTAGGCATTTGAGTTAGGACTTCGATAAATGGAATATTAACATGCAATTGTTTTAGTAAATTTTCGAACTTTGCGAATTGCTCATCGGTCTTTTGTCGAATTAACCGACCGGGGTATGGAATCGGAGGAGTCTTAGTAGGCTCTTGAATTGGTGGAGAAGCCTTCTCTTGTTGGGGCGTGGGTGGAGTTGTGGTTTGGCTAGATTGGTTTCTTTCAGTTGGTGGTAATGGAGCCTCCTTGGGACCCACGGTACGGTTTCTCAATGTGATGAGATGTACTTGTGCCTTTGGGTTGGTTTCGGTATTACTTGGTAACGCGCCTTGTGGTCTCTCGGAGAAATTCTGAGCTATTTGATTTAATTGCTTTTCAATGTTTTGAATTCTAGCTTGTTGATTTCTAAAATTCGATTCCAATTGTTGAAATCGATCCGAGTTTTTCTTTTCGGTGTCGGAGATGAGGCGAGATACAGTATCCCCGGCAACGGCGCCAAAAACTTGATGTGCGTTAGGTGTGATAGGTTTTTAATGTATAATTTAAGCCCTTTTACACTTTTTAGCCAAGTTTTAAATTTATAAAACACGATATTTACTAACACTAAACACACATATGGGCAAGTGTACCTATCGTGAGCGTAGTATAGTGTTGGTAAGATACCGAGGTCGTCCAAGGACACAAGAGCTTTTAGTACCGGTTTATCCTCAACGTCTAATCAAATCAAAAGTTAGAAAAAGGTTTTTAAACAAGAAAAATAAAACTAACTAAAGTGCTGAAAAATAAAATAAAATAAAAACATATAGACAAGATGAATCACTTGGATCCGACTCGTGTGTAGTGTAACCTTTGATTATTTCCGCACTTTTGCACTTTTTAAGAGATTATCTTAGTTATTGTAGTAGGCCCCTCTTTTGAAGGTGACGTTACCCTCAACCCAGAAGTTTGAGTCAGCAAGGATACAATCCTAAAGGGTCGGATTATTGAAAGATAATTAATTAAGTTATTAATGCATAATGTGGTAGGCCCCTCTTTTGAAGGTGACGTTACACTCGGCTAAGTAGTATGAGTCAGCAGGGATACAGTCCTAAGTAGTCGGGTTAAAGTTTTAATAGTAGCTTACGTATGAGGGGATCAAAGAGTTTGGACCCCCGCCATCCAATACCGGTGGGTATCGAAGGAGGTCCTACTAAATTTGACCCAGGTCCTTGCAGGATCTATACACTGAACAAGGCAAGACTCTTACCAAACCGTTCCCTTAACCCCCGACCAGGTAGCCAACATACCTCCATATAGACCGTGGAGATATGAATGGTGAAAATCTTTTATTTTATATAGACAGTAAAATAATGCCAAGACACCACGGACAAACGATAAGAAAGAATCACCTTCAACATAAGAAACTAGTTATTAAAGTCATTAATACATAATCAAATAAAAAGTGCGAAAAGATTAAAAATAAAAAGTATTACACTAGACACTTGTCTTCACCAAGTGATGTAAGAGACTTAGGCAAACATGGCCTTTGATTGTCAAGAACTCGTACGATCAATCTTGGATCCCGAGACGACTCACACACTCTATGATGGATGATGGATGATGGTGGTGGATGATGGTGTTGTGGTGGTGGTGGAGTGTGGGTGAAGTGTGAGAGAGGTGGTGTGCCAAGGGATGGTTTGCAATTGAGCCAAACACCCCTATTTATAGCCTGAACACCAGCTCTGGCACGGCCCCGTGTCCACCCTCCTTCTCTTTCTTCATTAATTGCAGTTTGTCTACATTAGTTGACCACGCCCCCGTGTTCGCTGGGCACGACCCCGTGTGCAGAAGCGTATCTGTACTATCAAGATTTCCCTAGATTCTGCGAATCTTAGAGTTGACCACGGCCCCGTGTCCGCTGGGCACGCCCCCGTGGTGGGTGATAGAAGCTTCTACAACTTTGTCTTTTCTGCAGACACTTGGGCAAGCCCCCGTGCTCATTGAGCACGGGGCGTGTTCAGCCTTCTGTTCTCTTGTTTTTGCTTGGGAAGATGCTGTTGGGGGTCGGGCATGCCATGTTTATCCCTTTTCTTGTATTTATGTTAGATTTAGCTGCCTTTTTGCTTCTTTTGTTCATTGGAGCTCATTTAATCCTGAAAATACAAAAGGAAGACAAAAACACACTTTTTCCAACATTAGTACTAAAAAAGGGTTAGTTTTATGCCATATTTGATGTAATTTATATGTTGCATTTTGCACACATCAATAATTCTCTCTTCTGTGGCAGAGTTTGTGGTGCATAAACATTTACAAAATGGATCGTTTCCCCCCCCCCCTTGCAGTTTCCCCGATAGTAGAAGAAAAAATTGATGTCGAAAAACCCCTGTTTTTCTGAAGAACACAGGGTCCCAACAACATAATAAACCTCCCGATCTTCCATCTGAATTCACCCACTCCGACTCTACTGTGCCCCTGCCCTAAAATCGAGTAACCGGAATTTTTGTCCCATCCTTCGATAACGTTTCTTGAATAGCCACAAATTTTGCCTTCTGTGCCTTAATTAGTTCCCCCAGTGCTAATATCTTATGATCTTCCTTCACCCCACAGATGTTAACAGAAATTAACATCATTGATTACCATTTTGTTCACCTTCATCTTGTACCATCTGTTCCAAACCACGTTCGAAACCAGACATGAAAATCCCGATTGCATTCCCGATATCCATAGTTTCTCGGGTCTCGACCGCCACATCCCTGTTCTCTGCTTCTGCAATGCCGTTATCATCTTCTAATGCTGAGACATTAACCTCATATGAAACTATCTCTGGATTTCTGTCCATGACACTTTCCTGATTATTTGGATCAGTAGGAGGAAAACGAAACTCGAAAGCATTCTCAGTTTGAGCGGCTCCACCGGTATTCCTATTGTTGCGCCGTCTCCTATTGCCCAGATTGAGTGTATTGTTATCTTGTCTCGATCTTGAGTTTCTCTGAATGGAATTGCTAAACAATTGGCTGAAATGGGTAAAGGACATAGTGGGGGATTCATTTAGATCAAAATCAATGGGTAACTCTGCGACCCACCTACACCTCTTTCTGGACAGTGGCCCATCCCAATTTCCCTCTATGGGCCTCTCCTTACTACCCGGTTCAGATGAGACTGGCCCATTTATGTCACCAATTATCTTATTAATTTTTGTTGACCCACCAACCCCCTGCCCTATTCCATCAGTTGCTCTCTCCATGACATTATTAGCCACCAAATCATTGAAACTTGTTCCCACATTGCCGCTTCCTATGCAGGTGTTGGAATTCGCAATGAACGCTTCGTTGACCCTAGTACCAATTGATGTCCCCTGAACTTCCGCCGTGTATCTTGTGCCTTCCGGCACCTGCGAGTCACCTGTATTCTCCTTACCGATCTCTATAGTCGCCTCTACTCCATCGATCTCATCTCTGTTATTATCATCACCAACAATCTCTCCTTCTTCCACCTCTCGATCCAAATCTGGGTTGTGCTCTGTTACCTTCTCCACACTTATAGGATCATCTTCCATTTCTATAATCTTCCCCGGCTCCTTGATCACAAAATCCAGAATCCATTGCTCTTCTAACTCAGTAACCCACACCAGGAAGCTCGCTCCCCTCCATTTGACCTCAATCTGCTCGTGAATCTTCCACCCATCGTTAGTTACCACAGCAACCATTTCCTGAGATAGATTACCATCGTTTATAGAAGCCTTCGAGCATGAACTATAATACCAAACTGATCCGCAATGAGGTTGAAGACTTCTTTATCCCACAAGTGTATAGGAACTCCAGAAATCTTTAACCACACGACCCTTTCGAATTTAAGCTCTTGACCTTCCCAAATCTCCATTGACGAGAACCAAGGGAACCATAGCTCCTTCTTTTCCTTAACAAATGCATTTGCAGATCGAAAACTAGGAAAAGTTAACATTGTTTTCATTCCCCCCACATATCGGACACTCAATTCATTAATATTGAGGAGATGACGCAAATCGTCCAACCGGCACAACCTTGTGGCATCCCTAGCTGTTGGGTATCCAGACCGTTTTACTCCCCCCCCCCACCTGTTTCAGAGGGTTGAAACTTACCTTCGGATTTGGGATAGGGTCTGCCATGTTCACTTGTTCTAAAGGTTTCCAAGCATTTTTCGCAACAGGGGGAATCCCCCAAACCTTTGGAGGCATATTATACCCCATGTTATTTTCCTTTCTGTTCTCCTCCTTTTTCCCAAACTTAGCTACATTAACCTGAACTTTTGATTCTCCAATCATCACCGCTCCCAGTGCTTTCACCATTTTCTCTTTGTCTTTTACTCCCTCAAACCTTATAAAGGCAAAAAATCTCCCTGCTTTGTCTTTTCTCCTCGCTAAGTATGCATCGGTCATATTCCCACATGAGCGGAACTCTTTCCACAACATACCAAGCGTACAGAATCTAGGTAGGTTTGAGACATAGAAAGAAGTAGTCTCTCCCCCATCCATATCCTCTGATTGTTTCTCTGGCCATTTTTCCAGGCGTAGGTCTTCGCCTCTCTCTCCCATTTTTTATGATCGACAAATGAAATATAAATATTGATTAAACACAAAATCAGAAGACATACAAAATAGAGTAGTTGTATAATAACATTTCATACATTAAAATATATAATTATCAATTAAACACTTAAACACATTATCAACTAATTAATCAATTAAACCCTAAATCAGATAAAATATACAAAACAATTCAAACGTACTTGAAATCAAATACTGTTGTCTAAATATAATGTAGTTTCATACCTTGATGATTATGATGATGACGATTCAAACAAAAAAAATGAAGACGATGTGATCAAGGCTCGCAGTAGAGATAATTGTATTCAATATGTTTATAGTGTTTTAAATGATAGGGTTTCACAAATGAACTAAAACATGATATCTAAATGATCCGAATATGAGAATATGATACAGATACAATGAAAATCGTCTAGACATGCCAAATTAAAAAATAGAGTAATACTTCACAAACTAAGCGCCGTGTACAAAAAAGTCATTAAAAACAATAGAGTAGTTGTATAATAACATTTCATACATTAAAATATATAATTATCAATTAAACACTTTAACACATTATCAACTAATCAATCAATTAAACCCTAAAGCAGATAAAATATACAAAACAATTCAGACGTACTTGAAATCAAATACTGTTGTCTAAATATAATGTAGTTTCATACCTCAATGATTATGACGATGTGATCAAGACTCGCAGTAGAGATAATCGTATTCAATATGTTTTGAGTGTTTTAAATGATAGGGTTTCACAAATGAACTAAAACATGATATCTAAATGATCCGAATATGAGAATATGATACGGATACAATGAAAACCGTCTAGACGTGCCAAATTAAAAAAATAGAGTAATACTTCACAAACTAAGCGCCGTGTACAAAAAAGTCATTAAAAACAATAGGTTGAATTGCCACATGTCAAGATAAATGGGAGAGTTAGTTTATGGATGACATAAGACTATGGGGTATGGGGTGTAACGTCTGCATCCTTAGACTTTTAACTTTTGTCACTTTTAGTCCCTAAGCTATGTGGTTCTTGATACTTTTGTTACTTGGTGAATCTTATGCTATGATACTTGATTCTTAATGCTAGATTCTTGATACTTGAGTCTTGATTCTTGATATTTAACACTATGATTCTTGATACTTGGAAACTATGATTCTTGATACTTGGAATCTAGATTCTTGACTCTTAATACTTTGGTGCTTGACTCTTGTTCTCGTGAAACTCGAGACTTGGTTGAACGAGAGACTGGAGTCTTGTCATCGGCGAAAACTATGAAGCTTGGAAACTTTTTGTGTTAATAATGTAATCTAGTTATGTGATGCTAATACCTAATAATACGCAATGCAACGCTTAACCTAACTCGCAAAACGAATCACAGACGGTGAAACGGAAAGGATGGGATTGACCGAATGGCAATCCGATCGGATGGCCATTCGATCGAACTGCCATCCGATCCATGCACACCGCCTCTCTCCCTCACTCTGACACTATAAATAGGTCTGTCACATCATTCTCACTGATGTGCCAGCCTCACTCGATCGAGACGCACGCACTCCTACTTTTTCTTCATTTCTCGACAATTCCAGTACGTTTTACATTAGATTCTTGTACAACTTTGATCTACATGTTATTCTCTACATGATTCTTCTTTGAAATCTCACTTTTCATCGTGGAATCTCTAAGATTTGAGCTCTTGAGGGTGACGTCATCATGGTGGTTTGCACAAACTATGGTGTGATGTCATTCCTGCCAAGATCTAGCTCAGATCTAAGGAATTTCATGTGTTTTACACTGAATCTTAACTAAATCCAGACTTTTAGCTAAAACTTATGTTTATCTTCATCTTTTCTTAACTTTTCACTTAAAACGGTGAATCCGGATCTGAACGGATTAAAGACTTGATGATTAGTCTTGAGCCAGCTTGGAAATGGATTGTTGCCAGAGAAGATGACCGGAGTACGGATTCCGACATAAGCACCTCCAAGAACAGACGACTGGATGGACTGGGGTGATTCCCATCCGATCAGAATGGATGTACATTGGTGTGTTTACCATTGTCTCAATACATACCATGTCGCCGCCGTTAAAACAGAAACTTAGAAACTTTACATGGTTAGGAACGGGACAAGGACAACTTAATCGAATGGCAATCCGATCGGATAGCCATCCGATCGAACTGCCATCCGATCAGGTGACACTTTCCTTGTAACCTTAAACACTTTGAAACTTTGAACCTTTGATCGTCGAATGGCAATCCGATCGGACTGTCGTCCGATCGAACTGCCATCCGATCGAAGTAACAATGAGTCTTGGAACCTTTCAACACTTAGAAACTTTTCAGAAACTTGAAACTTTGGAAACCTCAATGATCGAATGGCAATCCGATCGAACCACCGTCCGATCGGATAGCCATCCGATCGAAGTAACTTGATTTGAAACTTGGTAATCTTTTGGAATCTCTACACTTGGATCGAATGACCATTCGATCGAATGGACATCCGAACGGATGACCATCCGATCGGATGGCAATCCGTCCCTCACTCACGACAGTCACCTCAATCGAATGGCAATCCGATCGGATGGCCATCCGATCGAACTGCCATCCGATCCAGTGACTGATCCGACACTTGGCGCAATCTCGTTGTTTTGTCCAGCACTTATCTGTTGTAATCTGACGGGTGGTCCGTAGGACGACCCTTAAGAGCCTAAAAATGATTAAAATCCCATACTATACATGGTTAATTGCTTGAACATGGTAATCACTAGATGCTTGATGTTGCAGGTATTAAAGTGCCTAAGGAGTGACTTTTGTGAAGTTTGGATGGAAGTTGCATGATGGATGAAGGAAAATGGAGCATGGGGAATGTTACAAAGAAAACAAGGAAAAGAACCCACTCAGCACCGTAACCTACGGTACTTTGCCGTAGGTTACGGCTTCCATGTGTGCACAACTCCTTGCCGTAGATCAGTATACAAGTGCCGTAAAGAAGAGTTGCTTGCCGTAAGCTACGGCAAAGTGCCGTAGCTTACGGCGCTTATGTTGACTGTTGACCTGCTGCTTGCCGTAAGCTATAGCAAAGCGCCGTAGCTTACGGCGCCGACTATGCCCAAATCGTAACTCCTTCATTAAATGGCCATTTTCATTGTGATTTATAGAGACTTATCATTGGTTTTTGGTTACCTATCTTGGGACACGAATTGGGAGCAACTTTTGGAGACTTGAGCTTGAAGAACACTATCTTAATCATTAGTTTCGGTTGCTTTTGATTTTATGAACAATAAGGTGGTGTTTGTTTTTTGCTAGAAGTACTTCAGAACCTCTTATGTCTGTGCCGCGCAGACCACGCGCAGACATAAGGGTCTGCAGCTTGTTAGTTTTTTAGAAGAGGTTAGGTCTTCAAACCTCTTCCCCACCTCTGCGTCCTGCAGACTTGGCCTGAGGTCTTCAAACCTCTTCTCAAGAGGTATCTCCTTCTCAAAACACATCTCCTACCAGCCACACCTGAACCTCCTCCCCCACCACCTTCACCTCCGGCGCCACCACCTTCACCTCCTCGTCGACATACACCTCAGCCGCACCCCCTCCTGCTCGACCTCCAATCTCAGCGACACCCAACCCTAATCCTACCTCCACCTCTGAAATCATAACCACAACCACCGCCGTCATCATCTGTTATCATCATCATCGGTCATCATCATCCTCGTACTCTCTCTCTGTATCTCTCTCTCTGGATCTCTCTCCTCCCTCGATCTCTCTCTCTCTCTCTCTCTCTTCAGAAACCCCCAAATCGAAATTATGGTTTCGGTTGGGTGGTGGCTGAAGTGGTGGTGCTTGGTTGTGGTGAAATTAGGGTTTCGGTTGGGTGGTGGCTGAAGTGGTGGTGGTTGGTTATGGTGGTGGAGGTGGACGGTGGTTGTGGTGGTAGAGGGAGGGAGAGAGAGATCAGACAAGTTGTGTGTGTAAAGTGTGTGTCTGTTTGTGTTGAAGATCTTTTGTATAAAAAAACAAACCCTCTTCTCCTTGCAGACTGCAGACATTTGGTCCACCTCTTCTCCTGCAGATGCCTGCAGATGTGGTCCGCAGACTGCAGACCTTTTCCCGCAGAAAAAACAAACAACACCTAAGACTTTTGTTATGATGTTGATTCGAGCCATGAGTGGCTAAACACTTTGTGATCATCCTGGATTGAAGGTTTGCTTGAGACATTTCATGTTTGATTTCCTAATTTCTAGAATAACAATCTTTATCTTTATGGTTTGTTTGTTATGGTGTGTGATTGTTTGTTAGTAACTTGTTGATTCTTACATTAAACTAATTAGAAACCATACGTTCTTGGTGCCGTTGGCAATCGAGATATCATGGGTATAGTTAGACTTGGGTAGGGGTTGATTGATCATCGGGTAACAATCTCACGTTCTAGGAATCTGAGTACTTAGTTCCCTTTTATCACTGCAAGTAGTCACACATGAACTATGTCTATGTAGTTCTTTCTAGTGGAACGATAACATGAATGTCAATTGAAACCAGAAATCTAGGATGGTCATTTGTCTCTAATTTGCTTACAACCAAAGTTTTTCTCTTGCAATCTAATTAGTTAATTTAGTTTTAAAACCAATCCAATCAAATCAACTCTTGAATTTTACTTTATTTGTAATTAGATTAATTTCAGTCACGTTAGATATACACTTAGATAACATACATTCCACAAACTCCCTGTGTTCGATACCCACTTACCGCTAGCTAATTAGTTGTATTTGGATTAAATTTGATTGAGACTTCGACCTCACGTCAAATTTTGGCGCCGTTGCCGGGGAGTGGTGCGCAACGTGTGTTATTTTTGATCCTTTTAAGTTTGTTATTTTTCTGGTTTACGCTGGGTGTGTTAGTGTGCAGGTATTTACAGGTGCATGCGTACTAGAAGCTCTCACAAGCTATCACCATTGGCATTTGATCCGGAAATTGAGCGAACATTGAGAGGAAACAGAATTTTGCTAAGAGAGAACAGAATCAGCGGTTCACCAACAACACCAACTACACCAATCACACCAATTCGATACATGGATCCACCACCACCACCACCCACTACGGGTGAACTTATACCACCTTTCATACCATCATCTACTCAACCTTCACCAAACACTACCATACCAAACACCACTACCAATCCTATTTCACCTCATGATGTAACACCAACTAACACCACCCAACCCATTACCACTCAAGAAGAACCTACACTCTCCTTTAATCCTTCTACTACAATTCCACCATTCACTCATTTCTTCCCAGTTTCAGGTCAATCATCCTCAACCTATACACTACCACAAGGTTCAACTGTCGTTCATGCTACGTCTACATTTAGACCATCGAATCAGTCGGGTTTTCAATACACGACTCTTCCATTTGGGCAATCATCGGGTATAGGAGGAGATGGATATGAAGAAGGATATGAAGATTTTGAGGGTTATGAGGAAGAAGGATATGCATATATGGGTAATGGGGAACAAGGGGAACTTACTTATGTGCCAGGGCAAACTCAAAGAATGCCAAGTGTTGGTGGGTTTCAACAACAACAAATTATACCATAACACATTCGGCCAAGGCCACAAGGGCCACAAGTGCAACGCTCTATACCATTGCAACAAGTTCGTCCGCAAAATGTACAACCACAATTCCAAAGGCCGATTCAACACCCACCGATGCCACAACAACAATTTCAACCCTATGTACCACAAGGGCCAATGCAAAGACCAATGGGTCCTATTCGACCAAGGGTTCGGGTGGGTGTACCAAGAAGGCATCTTAGAGATCATGCAAGAGGCATTGAAGCGCATTTTAGGCCGGTAATCACTCAAAATCCTTCACCGGTAGTTATTCCTCACAATGATCAAGGGAGGACTTTTGAAGTGAGAACAAATTCCTTGCAAAGTTTGCCGAAATATAAGGGTCTAGCAACGGAGGAGCCTTATTTCTATTTGGAGGCCTATGACTCAATTTGCAATACTCTTGGGAGTCAAGGTTTTTCGGCCGATGATGTCAAGTTAGTTTTGTTTCAATTTTCGTTGGAGGACAAGGCAAAGAAGTGGTTCTACACTTTGCCTTCAGCATCTATTTACACTTGGGCAGAAATGCAACAAGTTTTCCTAGATGAGTTTTACACCGCTCAAAAGACCAACAATGCTAGGAAGGGGTTGAGGAGTTTTCAACAACAACAAGGCAAAATGTTTCATGAAGCCTTTGAGCGTTTCAATATGATGATCAAGAATTGTCCTCACCATGGAATTGAACTTTGGGAATTAATGAATGCTTTCCACAAGGGGTTGAGTGCCGAAGATGCTCGAGACTTAATGTCTATTACTGGTGGCACTTTTGGTACAAATTATGAGCAAGACGATTGGGAGTTTTTGGAGCAAATGGCAATTACATCAAAGAGGAAAGCTCAAGCATCAAGGAGAGCACGACCAGCCGTTACCCGAACACAAGTGCATGCGGTTGATGATGGTAATGTTCAAACCTCTAACCAAATTTATGATGTTTGTGCTATTTGCAATGAAATAGGTCATGCGGCTGAAAATTGCCAAGGAGTGGTGGAAGGGCAATATGAGGAAGTTCATGCGGTACAAGGTCAAGGAGGGGGTGGTAGAAACTATAACATGAATTCTAACACTTACCACCCCGGGTTGAGGAACCACCCAAATTTCCGATATGGGAACCCTTCAAATCAAGCTAACCCGAACTTTCAAGGTAGCCAAGGTAACTTTGGTTCACGCCAACCTTATAACAACCAAAGTGGATATAGAGGTGGGAACAATCAAGGATATAAAAAACAATATCAAACGGGTCAAGAACAAGGGGGGTCTTCGGGTGGAAACGAGATGATGGAAATGTTAAAAAGCATGTAAGCAGAGATGCAAAAGAGGAACCAAATGGATGATGCTCGCATACAAAAGGACGAGGCCCGAGACAAAGCAATTCAAACTTTAACCACCCAAATGGGTCAACTCGCAACTGAAGTTTCGGACTTGAAGAAAAGCAAAGGTCAATTACCAAGCGACACTAAGGTAAACCCGTCTCATAATACTTCTAGAGGTAACAATGTCAACATTCATCATGTAAGTGTTTTAAGAAGTGGGAAAGAGTATAAAACCAATCCTTCACCGGATTTGGTTGATGGGGTGGTTGAAGACATAACGGGTCAAGATAGTGAGGAAGAAAATGAACCAACTATTATTTCTTCTAAAAAACCCAATTTTGAAAACCCCGAAATTAATAAAGAAAATGAAAAGAAAAATGAAGATGAGGGATCTAGTCAAGTACCATTTCCTTCGGCTTTATTAGATCCGGGTAAGAAAAATTTTATTTCAAAACGGGGTCCTCAAAAAGAGGAAATGTGGGAGGTTTTTAAACAAGTAAAAATTAATCTTCCTTTACTTGAAGCAATTAAACAGGTACCCGCTTACGCCAAGTTTTTAAAAGAATTGTGTACCCAAAAGAGGCAACAAAAAGTGCCTAAATTGGTTGACTTGACGGAGCGGGTAAGCGCGGTTTTGAAAGGAGATCTTCCTCCTAAGCTACAAGATCCGGGAACGCCTCTTATAAATATTCAAGTAGGAAATTTTCAAACCGCAAGGGCGTTATTGGATCTTGGAGCCGAAGTAAGTATCTTACCGGGGGGGTTATATGACCAATATGATTTTGGTCCATTGAAACGGGTTGAGACAAGGGTGGTATTAGCCGATTTGTCTCATAAACTCCCTCGGGGTATTGTACGGGATGTGATAGTTAAAGTTGATGAGTTTTATTATCCCGTGGATTTTATTGTGCTAGATTACTCATCCGCGGACCCAATTCAACAACAAAATGTTATTTTGGGTCGGCCATTTTTGAACACCGCACATGCCATTATTGATTGTCGATATGGTACGGTCGACATGACATTCGGTAATAGAAAGATGAGATTAAATGTTTTTACTAACGGTACTAACATTTATGGTGATGAGTGTTTTGTAGCAGATTTCATAGATGGATACGACCTAAAGGAGTTCGAGGAAGAGATTTTGGGTTCTTGTGTTTGTGATGTGTCTTTGCAGGTGCATGCATGTGAGTTGGAAAAGGAAGAGAAGGAGCAAGAGGCTCTCGCGGTGAAAGAAGGAAGACTGCCATGGACCCACCAAACGGATACCTTACCAGTGGAAATTGATTCGGGTACAAAGCCTTCTTTGGAATGTCCACCAAGTGTGGAATTGAAAGAGCTACCAAAACATTTAAAGTATGCATTTTTTGGGGAGAATGACACCTTACCGGTGATCATTGCTTCTAATTTGGCGGTAGCTCAAGAAGAGGAGTTGATACGGGTGTTGAAGGCTCACAAGGCGGAAATTGGGTGGACGATAGCTGACTTAAAGGGTATTAGTCCTTCCATTGTAATGCATAAAATTATTACAAGTGAAGATGCAAAGCCAACCCGTGAAACACAAAGAAGGTTGAACCCAAACTTGAGAGAAGTGGTCAAGAAAGAAGTTATCAAGTGGTTGGATGCGGGGATCATATACCCCATTTCGGACAGTGTGTGGGTAAGTCCGACTCAGGTAGTGCCTAAAAAGTCGGGCATTCAGGTAATTAAAGATGAACAAGGTGAGCAAATTGCCACCCGCCCGGTCACCGGGTGGCGAGTTTGCATTGATTATAGGAAATTAAACGCTGCTACCTCCAAAGACCATTTCCCGTTACCCTTCATTGACCAAATAATTGAACAACTTTCCGGTCAAAAATATTATTGTTTTTTGGATGGGTATTCGGGATATAACTAAATTGCTATTCACCCGGGCGACCAACACAAAACCATGTTTACATGTCCATATGGTACAATTGCTTTTCGGCGAATGCCATTTGGATTATGTAACGCCCCGGCCACATTTCAAAGATGTATGATGAGTATATTTTCAGACATGGTTGGGGAATATCTTGAAGTGTTTATGGATGATTTTTCCATCTTTGGCCCAAGTTTCGATTCTTGTCTTGACGAATTGGAAAAAGTTTTAAAAAGGTGTGTTGAGACGAACTTGGTGCTAAGTTGGCAAAAGAGCCATTTTATGGTTCATGAGGGTATTGTGTTGGGGCATGTGATATCGGACCGGGGAATGGAGGTAGACAAAGCAAAAATTCGGGTAATTTCGTCTCTACCCCCACCAAAGAATGTAAAGGGGGTGAGATCGTTTTTGGGACATGCGGGGTTTTATAGAAGGTTTATTAAGGGTTTTAGTGTAATTACAAAACCCTTATGTAATTTATTATTGAAAGATGTTCCATTTGATTTTACTGACGAATGTTTGCAAGCGTTTCATGTGTTGAAGGAACAGTTGGTGAAGGCGCCTATCTTGTAACCACCGGATTGGTCGAAGCCATTCGAAATTATGTGTGATGCTAGCGACACGACCATTGGAGCGGTTTTGGGTCAAAGGGTTGATAAGAAGCTGGTGGTAATCTATTACGCAAGTAAAACTTTGTCCGAGGCGCAACTGAATTACACCACAACCGAGAAAGAATTATTAGCGGTGGTGTATGCCTTGGACAAGTTTAGAGCTTACATTTGGGGGAGCAAGGTGATTGTTTATTCGGATCACAGCGCGGTCCGATATCTAATGGAAAAGAAAGATGCGAAGCCTCGGTTGATTCATTGGGTGCTTCTGTTGCAAGAGTTCGATTTAGAGATTCGGGACAAAAAGGGATGTGAAAATGTTGTTGCGGATCATTTGTCCCGGATCCCGTTGGAAGGTGTTGATGACCCGAGTGAAATTAACGAGCGGTTTCCCGATGAGCAATTGTTAGCCGTTTCGACTTTCGTTGCACCTTGGTATGCCCATTACGTGAACTATTTGGCCAAGGGTGCAATTCCGAATCATTGGACAAAGAAGAGACGACAACAATTCTTGAGTCAAGTTAAACAATATATTTGGGATGAACCGGATTTGTTCAAAATCGGACCCGACCAAGTGATAAGAAGGTGTGTTCCCGAAACTGAAGTTTTAGAGATTTTGACCCATGCTCATTCATCGGCATGTGGGGGGCATTTTAGTGGGAACAAGACGGGTTATCGGGTGTTATCTAGTGGGTTTTATTGGCCCACGATTTTCAAGGATTCCTGCGAGTATGCCCGAAATTGCATAAATTGTCAAAGAGTTGGAAGCATTTCGAAGCGGGATGAAATGCCATTACAACCAATTTTGGTGGTGGAGGTATTTGATGTTTGGGGAATAGACTTCATGGGTCCTTTTCCAAACTCAAATGGGTTCTTGTATATATTGGTTGCGGTTGATTACGTTTCAAAATGGATTGAAGCTATCGCTACGAGGACCAATGATCACTCCGTTGTATGTAAGTTTGTGCAATCCAATATTTTTGCTCGATTCGGTGTGCCTAGGGTGATAATAAGTGATGGCGGTTCACATTTCAAGAACTTCAATTTTGGGAAATTGTTAAAAAGATACAATGTGAATCACCGTGTTGCTACACCGTACCATCCGCAAACAAGTGGACAAGTTGAAGTGTCCAACCGTCAAATTAAAGAGATTCTAATGAAGACGGTAAGAACGGATAGAAAAGATTGGTCAACCAAACTTGATGATGCGTTGTGGGCTTATCGAACGACTTACAAAACTCCACTTGATACAACGTCGTATCGAATGGTGTATGGAAAAGGGTATCATTTGCCTATGGAGTTAGCACATCGGGCATATTGGGCGATTAAAACGGTGAATGCAAATTATGACGAAGCGGGTCAGATGAGAAAGCTACAATTAAATGAGATTGAGGAAATACGGGATCAAGCTTATGAGTGTGCATCCGCATACAAAGACAAACTGAAGAAAGTTCATGATGCAAAAATTAAGAAAAAGAACTTCGAAGTGGGTCAAAAGGTGTGGTTGTACAATTCAAGGTTGAAGATGTTCGCGGGAAAACTCAAAAGAAAGTGGATGGGTCCTTACATTATCCGAAGAGTGGGAAGATTTGGTGATGTCGATATACAAGATGAACAAACCAATAAGCAACAAACGGTGAAAGAGCATCGGCTCAAACCATATTTGGAAGGTAACGACATCAACAATCTCGAGCTTGACAAAGTGGGTTACATTTTACGCCCATTGGATGACGAGGAAACTTGAAAGAGGCCCAAGTTTGGTGTTTGTACATATTTAGTTTAGTTTGTTTCGGTTTGAATAAGTTCCTTTTAAACCGGTGTTCGAAACAAGTGTGGGGAAATTTTTACGAATTTCCCGAACATAGTGTTGAGGACAACACGGGTTTTTAATGGGGGGTAGGGTTAATTTTCATGTTTTCAAAATTTTAGAAAAACAATTAAAATTAAACAATTTAAAAAAAAATGTGTGTGCAACATAAGTGTTTTTGGCCCCCAATTCGCCCAGCTACCGCCGTAAGCTACGGTGGGGGCGCCGTAGCTTACGGCAACTGTTCAATGAGTCTTACGCCAATAACCTTCTGTCCTACGGCACATGATTTTTACCCAGTGATCACCGTAACCTACGGCGGAGGGCCGTAGGCTACGGCACCGAGCTGAAACAAATGGGTTCCCCTGTGTCGGCGTTTTTTATATATAAAAAAAAAGCAAAATCGAAAATACATAATAATAATAATAATAACCATTTTAATAAAAACAAAAACAACAATAACCCCAACCACACATAATCGATCTATCACCCTAGCCACACATTCATTCTTCTTCTTCTTCTCCATCTTTCTCTAGAACCCTAGTTCTTCAAATCTTCATAACTTCCTCATATCTAGTCCGATTTCAGTGATTCTTGGGTCCATTTTGGGTGAAATTTTACAAGGAATCCAGATTTACACTTGTATTTCAAATATTTCGTCATTTGGGGTCGGATTCGAGCATAAGGGGTGCCGAAATTTGTGGGGTTTTTGTGGGTTTTTGTGTGAACTTCAAGTGCTTGTTATTCTCATCTTCTACAACACTAAGGTATGCAATTTCTTGTCATTCTTTGAAGTACATTAAGGTTTGTAAGTTTTCATTATGTTTTTGCTTACACACTTGCTTGTATGTGATAGATGATTAGATATTGTTGAACCATTGAGTGCTATGGGTATAAATGTATTTGATGTCTAGTAAAAATCTTTTGGAAAAATTATGAATTATAGAGACATCATGCCAAATTTTTGTTTAAAAGGATGAATCTTTGGTGTTTTTGTACATTTATACTCATAACATAAAGCAAGTGTGGGGAGGATTTTGGAGTTGAACTAACTTGAATTGTTTTGTGTGGTTTATGAATGTGTGTAGGCATGGTGAAAACAAAGGGTAAAGCGGTTGCAAGTTCGTCTAACCAACCTCAAGGGGAAGAGGATCAACCTAAGAGGAGAAGATTGACACGGGTTGGTGACCCGGATTCGGAGGAGGATGCGCCTCCAAGGGGTCCGAAACCGGATTGGACATCCGGTTCATTGCTAGACCAACCCGCGGAATTGAGAGTGGACTTGTTCCACGAACAAATGAACAAGTTGAAGCAAAGGGCTGAGGCATTTATTTGCGAAAAGGAGATCCGGGAAGCTGATTTTGGGCCGTTCGGGATAACGGCAAAGTTTAAGGAATTGGGTTGGGGGCCAGCTTTGAAGTGTTATGATGGCGAGGTGAAGAAGATGTATGATACTCAGATTCAAGAGTGGATGGCTTCACTCGAATGTCCCCCGTTTAAGGCTCCGCAAAAGATGAAGCTCGTTGGGTGGTGTAATGGGGTAAAGGTTGAGATGTCTTATGATTCATTGCACCGAATAGCGAAGTTTGACGATCTATCATCCGGTGAATATATCTACCCAAGCCTCAAAGATCTCTACATCAAGCCCGACAAGCATCCTCAATGGCAAAACATGTTGGATTACCTCTTCCTTCCGGGAAGGACACATGGGAAATTGTATAGACGAAACCTAAGAATGGAGGCGAAGTTGTTGTTATTCTTGTGTACGCACAATGTCATTCCACGACGGGGTGATAAGATGGAAGTGCGATTTCAAGAAGTGCCGATTTTGCACATGTTGATGCATGGTTCTCCCAAAGTTCCCTTCCGATTTCTCGTGTTAAACAACATTTGGATGAGCCGAAATAGTGGAGAAAGAAAAATTGTGCCTCATTACCGTTTGATCACGACATTGTTGAAGAAATATGGGGAAATTAAAGGCGATGAAAAAGGTTCATATAAGAGGTTCAGCCCGTTTGACATAAAGAATTTGGGGTCCGGATGGGATTACAAGGAACCGGAGAGGTATCATAAGCTGAAAACCGATGGGAGAAGATGGAGAGTGTTAAAAGCGGATGCGAGGCCGTTACGACCGGGTGAGGCTGATGAGCCCGAGACGTCTGATGACGAAGTTAGTGGTGATGACGATTACCGTGAAGACACTTTCATGGTTGATACTCAGATAAGGGGCGTTGGTTATGTGGGGAGTGCGTTCGACTATGCACAACAGGCTTATGATCCCTATTGGGCTCATTCGGGGAATATGGGCCAGATTATTGAACAAAGGCGACCACCCACTTTTGGCGAATGGACTGAACCGAATCAGATGCTCTTCGATCAGCAAACTTTTATGGGGGCGAGTATGGAGAGGGCTTTGAAGCAGAGTTATGACAGAAATGAGCAATGGAACCGTGCTCATATGTATGCCCATGAGGAAGAAGTGAACAATCGTTACCTAGATGACCGCCAGAGACGCGTGCACGATCAGTGGCATGCGGGCCAACCAATCGAAGCGGATCCGCCAGTTGTGGATTATACTACATTGCCACCTTATGACGGTAGTGTGTCGTATCCCACCCCACCATTACATCATTCTCAATGGGTGGATCCACACGCTATGAGTTATCAGCAGGCGAATCCAAGTGGTGATCAAGGTGGTAGCAGTAGCTGCGGAGCATTTGGTTTTGGCGAGTGGAATGATATGATGACATCCATCTTTGGGCCTCCACAGCCGAAGTACTACTAGCCAGGTCGTATCTTGCTCCTTTGTACATTTTGTGTATATTTTTATCTCATCTGTTTATGTTTATGGTTGGGAGGTAGGGTGGTGTTTTGATGTTGATGTGTTTTTGTTGGGATGTGCTAGCGGTGGTGTGTTTGAATTCTCATAAAAAAATACAAAAAGAAAGTTGGGATTTGAGAATATTAGCGAAAGCTAATGTTGTTGGTTATAAGCGATCCTTCCCTCAAAGCCATACATTGGGACAATGTATCTCAAGTGTGGGGATGGGGAAAATTTTTGAGAATTTAAAAATTTTTGTAAATCCGAGCGACAATTGTCAAAATTTGAAAGCTCGATTTTGTCCCGCTTGACACACCGACACCTATTCCTAGTCTTTTCTTGGTGAGAATTTGAGCCACATATGATTGTTATCGATATTTTTTTTTGTTTGAGTGGCGGTGTGTGTATTGTGTTAATAGAACTTGTGTACGAATTCTTGTCGAAGCCTAGAATTAGCATGCTTTTGAAAATGATAAGGGACTTTTAGGAAGCCTCGTCTAGATGTGTGAGAGTGTGGGATTGGTGGGTTGGACCTCATACTTTACATATATGAGCTTGGTATTGTGAGGGGTGGGGGTTTGGTCCTTAGAAAGCCACGTTTGAGCCTTAGACCATTCGGTTGCGACCCAAGCCTACTTCCTATAAATTTTACCTTTTGAGATGACCCGATTTAGGAAATTTAGTATGTAGTGTTGATGTTCGTGTATATATTGTTGAGCTTTTATGTTTTATGTTTGAATTCAAAAAAAAAAAAAAAGAGAAAAATATGAAAAATACCAAAAAGAGTGTTTAGTTGTAATAGAAGTTGAGAAGTTTATGATGTTTTGTATATATTTGGTGTTTGCTTTGTTTAGTAGTAGAAATAAAAACCGGGTCAAATCAATTAGCTCTTATATATATATATATCTCCCACTATGTTCCTACCTTTGTACCTAGCGCCGTTACAACCCGCAAGTCTTTTTGATTCATAAGCATCCTAAATATTTGGGTTAGGAACGGGACAAGGACAACTTAATCGAATGGCAATCCGATCGGATAGCCATCCGATCGAACTGCCATCCGATCAGGTGACACTTCCCTTGTAACCTTAAACACTTTGAAACTTTGAACCTTTGATCATCGAATGGCAATCCGATCGGACTGTCGTCCGATCGAACTGCCATCCGATCGAAGTAACAATGAGTCTTGTAACCTTTCAACACTTAGAAACTTTTCAGAAACTTAAAACTTTGGAAACCTCAATGATCGAATGGCAATCCGATCGAACCACCGTTCGATTGGATAGCCATCCGATCAAAGCAACTTGATTTGAAACTTGGTAATCTTTTGGAATCTCTACACTTGGATCGAATGACCATTCGATCGAATGGCCATCCGAACGGATGACCATCCGATCGGATGGCAATCCGTCCCTCACTCCCGATAGTCACCTCAATCGAATGGCAATCCGATCGGATGGCCATCCGATCAAACTGCCATCCGATCCAGTGACTGATCCGACACTTGGCACAATCTCGTTGTTTTGTCCGGCACTTATCTGTTGTAATCTGACGGGTGGTCCGTAGGACAACCCTTAAGAGCCTTAAAATGATTAAAATCCCATACTATACACGGTTAATTGCTTGAACATGGTAATCACTAGATGCTTGATGTTGCAGGTATTAAAGTGCCTAAGGAGTGACTTTTGTGAAGTTTGGATGGAAGTTGCATGATGGATGAAGGAAAATGGAGCATGGGGAATGTTACAAAGAAAACAAGGAAAAGAACCCACTCAGCACCGTAACCTACGGTACTTTGCCGTAGGTTACGGCTTCCATGTGTGCACAACTCCTTGCCGTAGATCAGTATACAAGTGCCGTAAAGAAGAGTTGCTTGCCGTAAGCTACGGCAAAGCGCCGTAGCTTACGGCACTTATGTTGACTGTTGACCTGCTGCTTGCCGTAAGCTACGGCAAAGCGCCGTAGCTTACGGCGCCGACTATGCCCAAATCGTAACTCCTTCATTAAATGGCCATTTTCATTGTGATTTATAGAGACTTATCATTGGTTTTCGGTTACCTATCTTGGGACACAAATTGGGAGCAACTTTTGGAGACTTGAGCTTGAAGAACACTATCTTATTCATTAGTTTTGGTTGCTTTTGATCTTTATGAATAATAAGACTTTTGTTATGATGTTGATTCGAGCCATGAGTGGCTTAACACTTTGTGATCATCCTGGATTGAAGGTTTGCTTGAGACATTTCATGTTTGATTTCCTAATTTCTAGAATAACAATCTTTATCTTTATGGTTTGTTTGTTATGGTGTGTGATTGTTTGTTAGTAACTTGTTGATTCTTATATTAAACTAATTAGAAACCATACGTTCTTGGTGCCGTTGGCAATCGAGATATCATGGGTATAGTTAGACTTGGGTAGGGGTTGATTGATCATCGGGTAACAACCTCACGTTCTAGGAATCTGAGTACTTAGTTCCCTTTTATCACTGCAAGTAGTCACACATGAACTATGTCTATGTAGTTCTTTCTGGTGGAATGATAACATGAATGTCAATTGAAACCGGAAATCTAGGATGGTCATTTGTCTCTAATTTGCTTACAACCAAAGTTTTTCTCTTGCAATCTAATTAGTTAATTTAGTTTTAAAACCAATCCAATCAAATCAACTCTTGAATTTTACTTTATTTGCAATTAGATTAATTTCAGTCACGTTAGATATACACTTAGATAACATACATTCCACAAACTCCCTGTGTTCGATACCCACTTACCGCTAGCTAATTAGTTGTATTTGGATTAAATTTGATTGAGACTTCGACCTCACGTCATAATCTAATCAGGCTAAACCTAAAGAGCTCCCTTTGATCCAATAATAGTTAATCTGTTAAGCAATCACTGTGAGTATACTCGATCCCTTTTTGTTTTAATCTTTGGGATGCAACATGTATTCTATTAAACTATGATACTTGAAACTTTTGGAATCTAAACTCTATCCTATGTGTATATGAAACATGTGATTCTTGATTCTTTGTGCTATGTGGACGTTTAATCCAGAGTGTGTAGTTCCGCCTTAACAATAGTAGTGCTATAGGAGATGCACCTCCCCGTTATTCTTGGGGGTATTGTTAGGAGGATTCTAGTTTTCCTTGAGTCTTGGGAAAACACTAAAGCATCAGGACACTTGGGCTATCACTTGGACTGCGAACACTAGCATGGCTGAAACTATTTTGTTATCATTTACATGATGGATATGAGTTGTTTTTAATCTATTATTCTAAATACTCAAACTTGCATACTCGCCAGTATGTTTTGTACTGATCGTATTTTAATACATGTTGCAGGCTGATAGAATGCTGGACACTGGAATCAAGCTAGGATGATGCTTAGAAACTCATCTAGATAATTAAGTATTGAACAATATTTGAGACTTGATGTAACTTATTGATACTTGTTTGGTTGGTTTGATATCTAGATAGTTTATTGCAATGAATCTACTTAATCTATATTGAAACAATAGTGTTATGGAAATCTCATGAACAATCTGAACGCTTAGTGCCGCACCCCGATGTTTCCGCCATCGGTTGGGGTGTGACAGATTGGTATCAGAGCCATAACTATAGGGAATTAGGATAAGTAGGAATACTTGCCCTAGTCTATAGTTCTAGGAATCTTGATTCTTATTTGTTGTTTAAGACTTATGCATTCTATCGTATCTTCTCCCTAGCAGCACATTTTCCTACTAAACTTATATGCCTTTCCTAAGGCTGACACAATATACACTTGATACTTTAAAAACACTGTTAAACAGTGTTTGTGTTTTGCACGGGATTTTCCCTCAAGTCAGGAGTGACATCCGAACCTTGATGGGAAAATCTCCATACTATTCTAGTAGGTCTGCGGATAAGTACCGTCACTATTAGGGTACGATGTTGTCAAGATAGAGGTGAAACTCAGACCTTGATAACTGGTCCCACTCTCTGATTTTTATGTCTCACCAAGGTCTCAAAATTCCCAATCAATTAGGAACGTGAAATGACCAAAAGGACAAATGTCGTAGGCCTAACATCGATGACGTATTTGTCTAAGTAAGTCAAGACACGTTGCCTCAATTCGAGAAGGGGTTCAGATCACTTTGGTTAGTCACCGTTCCTCTACCCGGAACAATCCTATGTTTTAGGAGCCTATCATTTATGTTATCTCGATTTTAATGCATGGTTTAATCTCGATTCTTCGTTTATTTTGAGGCTTTTACACGATTCGCACGTATGTCCGCAATCTAAAACATTAATTCTAATCTCAGGATCAAACTAAATTTACGAAGCTTTATTCATGATGTTAATCTATGTGGGAATCTTGATAGACTATGATACTATGTGAAGCTATCTGATGAATCTATGTGTTATTGTGGTTGTAAAACACTAAACGTAACATGGCATAGAAATACGAGGGAAAAGTGACGTGTCCGAAACATGGTGGATACGCCGCTGGTACTTCCTATATATAAGTGTTTCCGACATCTTACCAACTTTCGTACCAAGTTCCATGCGAAACTTAGTGCCACATGAAGTTAAATGGGAGAGTTTTGGTACGTATGATTTACTAATACATTAAAATATATAAATATCGATTACCTGAACACATTATGCTTAAGCCGTAAATAAGATGAAAGAAACAGAAGATTTCCAAAAAGTATTTGAAATCGAATACTGTTATCTAAATATAAATATAGATTAAACACAAAATCAGAAGACATACAAAATAGAGTAGTTGTGTAATAACAACATTTAATACATTAAAATATATAATTATCAATTAAACACTTAAAACACATTATCAACTAATCAGTCAATTAAACCCTAAATCAGATAAAATATACAAAACAATTCAAACGTATTTGAAATCAAATACTGTTGTCTAAATATAATGTAGTTTCATACCTCGATGATTAAGACGATGATGATTCGAACAAAAAAATGAAGACGATGTGATCAAGACTCGCAGTAGAGATTTATAAAATAGGTTAAAATCTCTTGATTCTTTACCCTTTTATAATCCGCGCTACATTGGTCCCTTCAGAATTCTGGAAAGAATAGGACTAGTAGCATACAAGTTGGACCTACCTGCTGAACTGAATGGTGTTCACGATACATTTCATGTATCCAATCTAAAGAAAAGTCCAACTCAAGTCGACGTTGCCATTCCCATCGACGAGATTCATGTTGACGACACGCTCCACTTCGTTGAAGAACCTGTTGAGGTCACGGATTGGAAAGTTAACAAGACCTGCCGGAGCAGTGTCAAGCTCGTCAAAGTTCGTTGGAATGCCAGACATGGTCCTGAATACACCTGGGAACGTGAGTACCGGATGAAAGAAAAATACCCCCACCTATTTCCTAAGAACCCTGCATCTACAAGCAGAACTTAAATTTCGGGACGAAATTTATTTAACGGGGGGAGAATGTGACAACCCGCACTAAACCAGGTATCCGTACGACTTAATTAATGATTAATTACTGCTTAATTACTGTGCTTGTCTGAACTAGCTGATAAACTGCTACTTGATATCTGATACATGTACTTACTTGCATCATACTTTACCTATCGTCACTACATTTACATACGGCACCTTAGTGACAAACATGATGCACAAAGAGCACAGTAGCACAATACACGGATAACCTATTGAACATGCTGATAAAGCCAGCATCAGGCAGACACTGCCTCCAAGGCCTATAAGAGCCTGAGATATTTGGCTACACTAGTAGTGAGTGTAGGGATACAAGGGTTGTGGAACTGCGTCTCTAGGGATAAGTCACAGTGACTGGATGTGCCTAAAACGTACTTTAAGTACAAAACACAGCACTTTAATAAATAATCCAGCTTCTAGCTGACTAGTAAAGTGCCAAAACATGAGGAAAATAACACTAGACACTTTCCAAAGTGTCAGGAATAAATTGTGTCACTAAAAAGAATAATAACGACACTTTAAAGCTTTATTAAGCGCTTTAACGAATTACTATCCAACCGAACAACCGGACTTTACCCGGAATATGAAAATATTATTATTTTCCTTATTTATCTTTTTCTGAGCCAGTTAGGGTCTCCGTATACCCTAACACCCGTCATAACATACTATACACAAATAACCGAGTTAATTACTTAACCTAACCTTTATCCTAATTATCTAGTTAGAATCGGACCAAGGTACCCCCCCCCAACCGAAACCGTCCCCCAAGGGGACATACTTGTACTTGGATGATTTGTTTAGTGATTGTTGTCTAATATCTACATAACACACTAACCCTTGGTTAATACCCACATGATTTGCCTATAAGTTAACCACTAAACACATTATGATCTTTCCATCACAACACCACTTCACAACACACCTCTCTCTCTTGCTCTAAGTCTCGGCCGAACACCCCACCCCCCATCCATCATACTTTCGATCTTGACCAACCGATTCCAAGTCCGTGCAAGTGTCAAGGGTCGAGTATTAGGAAGTTTGAAGCAAGCGGAACACGAAGGACCTCTTTCTTTGGCTTTTATCCACCTCGTTTGCGCATAGATCCTTCCCTAGCCTTGAGCTAGAGGTATAATACTTAAAACCCATTTTTGAACTAATCTAAAGTGGTTAAAAGGATTTGTATCGGTTAAAACTCGTTAACATACAATATGATGAACAAAAGTCTACTAAAAACACTAGTAATGGTGGTTAATAGCATCTATGTTGTGTAAATGTTGTAGTACTTGAAATATGTGGTTATTTAGACCCGATCTATGTTGTGGTAGCTCGGATCACCATTTAACCCGGTTTGGTAAGATCATGGATCTTAACATAAGCATGTTTTAGTAGTAACAAGGGTTAAAAGGTGAAACTCTACCACACATGAGACATGAACTTGTGTAAAAATGTTTTACTTGTGTAAAAATGTTTTAACTTGTACAACGGTGTTTAAAACTAGCGGATCTACGCATCTGCAAGTGGTATTCTCAAAGGACCAGGAGTTAAAGAAATCATGTATTCTAAAAGACGGATCTTACAATAACAAGTATGATTTTTATAAACCACAAGTGTGTAAACACTTGTGAAATGAAAAGTTTCGACAAAATAACAAACTTTGTAAAAGATGACGAGAAGTTATAAAGACGGATTTCTCTAAAAACGAGGTTTTTACGAGATGAGAATTACTTTATATAAAGATCCACAAAATATAAGGTGATTCACACTATATTTTCAGAAAAACTACAAGTTCATGCGATTATGCGATTTACATACTTGTCGACTAGTTTGATGTGTCGGAAATTGTTTGGTTGAATAAGGAAGTTGTTGAAATTGATTTTGTAAAAGAAAATGATACGCTTGAAAGCGTGGCCACCTCCAGTTACAGAGGAAACTCTGGCGAAATTTTTCTAAAAACCTAACACTTAGAACTATATTACACTACAAGTGTTAGAATTATTTTTGACATGTTTTGGAAATATAAATCTCGCCATGACTTTGTTTACTAAATATTCGGAGGTGGGATTTTCACAAAATTTAACGTGATAAATATATATTTTTCACACTGTTTATGATTATTTTGTGAAAATACATAAATATTATTTTTAGAGTAAAAATAATATTTACGAACGTTAACGAATCCAAAACAATACGAACGCTTTCACCATAAACATATAAGTTACATCGGTAATTATATTACCACTCGATTGTTAAAACGTAACTTACGCACTCACGGAAATACTTTTGAACGCACATGTATTGAATCCCCCATTCTTGGGAAGGAAATTAACTACCAAGTATATATACTGAAAGCAAACACGAAATAGTTGTCTAACTATTTCCCAAAGACTTTAACTATAAAGCTAAGGCACGGCCGTCCGTCTAATAGAATTAGCACTTGTAGGTCGTCGCACAGCTTTCTGATTTGGAGATACTTGGTAGAGACGCTTCACTGTGAGTTCATGTCCCCCTTTTCTCTAACTGTTTTCAGTTTTCTTAACTGCGGGGGTGAAATACATGTTACTATGATTACGAGTACTTTATATACGGTATGGTTAGCGTAAGGAGGTGTATTACTCAGATCATGTGAGTGGGTAGGAGCAATATGAGGCCATTAGTCCTCATGTCGGGACCGAGGGACAGGAGCGGTAGATCTATCTGGGTGTAGCGAGCCCAGCCCCAGGCCAAACTAGAAACGGACCTTGGGGTGACTTTGTCCACATACAAATGCCGTGGCGAAATCTGCTAGGTTTGAGTCTCCCTATTTGCACTTCACATATATCAGTGGCCTTGCAAACCATTGGTGATCACAAGTCCCCTTATTTGCTACATACCAACGATTATTTTTATACTCACAAAGGTTTACTTACTCACTTACACATGAACTCGCTCAACATTATTGTTGATTTTTCAACTTACATGTATTTCAGGAAATTAACGAGATCTGGCACGGTATGGAACGTTTTCCGCTGCACTAGTTTCCGAGGTCATCCGGGGTTCAGGGGATGTGTCTCTTTCCTGGACAAGACACAATCCTTGAACCATGTTTATGTTATGTTTTAAGTTTGTAATGTCTGTTGAACAAGGTTATGGTTGTTAGAGTATGATCCCGTTAAAACAATGGTACTGTATTTGGTTTTCAAAACTTAATGGATGATCTTGCATGTTTTTAATTCATATAGTTTGGTTATGATTAAGCTATGGTATTAAGAAGTCACACCAAAATTAACCACGCTTCCGCAAAGCCAGGGTGTGACAGCTTGGTATCAGAGCTCTGATCATAGCGAACTAGGATTCTTTCTCGAGTCTAGACTATGATCACTAGGGCTCTCACGAAAACATTTTCTGCATACCACTTAAGTCCAGATCCAAAACTTTTTACAAACAAATGTTGAGCACATTTTTTTTATTTATAGGCTCAGCCTGGAGGGCTGAGGCTCGGTCTGGAGGATCGAGGCTCGGTCTAGGTGACCGAGGTAGTTGAGCACGTTGATTTACTATAGGCTCAGCCTGGAGGGCTGAGGCTCGGTCTGGAAGATCGAGGCTTGGTCTAGGTGACCAAGGTAGTTGGCTAGCAAGGCTAGGAAGAGTAGGCTCAGTCTTGAAGGCTGAGGCTCGGTCAAGGAGACCGAGGCTCGACCTAAGAGGTCGAGGTGGAGGATAGAGCAGTCTTAAGGACTGGGAGAAATTGGCTAGTAAGACTAGGAGAATTATGTGATATCTTACTTGGTGACTTATGTGATTATCTGATTGTATGACTGATTATTTGAGCATATTTGTGTTTATGTTACAGACTCATGGATTCCGCCGGTACAGGCGATTCGGACACTACTGGACCCATACCTATCGTATCTGAGGACCTCCCATCCTCCGAGCATGAGGTGTACACATCTGACTATACCAGTACTGACGAGGATGACTTCCAGCCATTCGCACTACCCGATGATGCTGATGAGCCTGCAGATGACCCTCCCGCTGAGTACCTACCCCTAGTGGAGATTCCGGCTCCTATACCCTTAGCCGTTTATCCAGCATATGATTTTGACGCCGAGGCTGATGGCGATATTGACCTGTTTGAGGATGAGATCCAGGGCGAGGCCCTTCTTCCTGCGGACGATCTTCTGATGATCGCTGATGTTCCCGCTGAGGATTCTCCAGCACATTCTCCTGTCCCAGACTCCTTCGAGTTTGTGGCATCCGCACCTTCTCACACGTTGAGCGCACAGCACCTTGCGCACGATTCTGATCCTGACCAGGCATCCTCTGTTGCACCTATTCCCCACTTTGAGTTTGACCATGATGACATAGAGGATTCTGACCCTATCTTTCCCCCGGGGTACGACCCAGATCGTGATATCGAGTTTATACCTATGGATCAGCCCATGGAGGATCCAGCTGACCCAGTAGACCCTATCGACCCAGAGTTTGACTTCGAGATGGCTTTTGATGAGTTCGAGCCTGTCATCGCTCCTGAGCAGGCAGCCGCTCTAGACCCCATGCTTGAGCATGACCTCGTACATGCTGGCATCCCTATTGAGCCTGTTATAGCAGACCCACCTGTTGATGATCTCCCCGTGGATGTTCCTTTCTTAGAGGGCGATCATGTCGCTGTTGATCCTGTCGTTCCTCTACCTGTTGTTGATATACCTGTTGACCATCCTGTTGAGCACATTGCACCTGTTCATCCTTTTGTTGCACCTGATCCCATTCCACTAGAGCCCGGGCATGCACTGTTCGCAGCACACATGGATCCACCAGATGAGCATGCACAACACGGTTGGATACCTGCTGATGAGGATGTCCCACCTTTTCCCCCTCAGATCCCCGATACACGACATGTTGATTTCTCTTTTCAGGTTCCTCAGTTTGTACCTCCAGCGAGGGCTGGAGAGGGTTCTTCAGCCCATCCTTTTGGGCATGTACCGATGTCTATCCCTTTCATGCCCCAGATGTCATCTGTTCCACCCGCTGTTGCTCCATTTCATGTGGCACCTTTTGACCCCACTAGTGAGCCGTTTCTTTGGGCACCAGACTCTGGTATGCCACCTACTGACCCCTACCATTCTTTCCACAGGGGGTATACTATCGAGGACGTTTTGATGTCCTTTGTCGCTCAGCACGAGTCACACACGCAGCGCATCCAGGAGCTTGAGAGAGCTCAGCTGCCACCGTGTCCGTGCCATGGTCAGACACACTCTCCTCTGCAGCCATTTCGACCTTTACCCCCAGATTATGCTGCCCGTCTCTTTACACTAGAGCAGCAGGTTGCTTCTATCATTCGTACTCAGCGAGCCCAGGAGGAGGACTGGCTCCAGTTACGTCGTTTGTTTTACACCCACTTTCCCCCTCCTCCACCACCATCTGTATAGAGCTCATCAGTGCTGTTTGGGTAGACGAGGGTGAGAAGACGGCGATTGTTGGACTGCACAGCATTTTTAGAGACTACTTTATGATCCTGACTTTTGATGACATGTATTTGATGTTGTATTTGACATTGACATGATGTAGTTTTTGGACAGGGGTGATGTAGCCCCTATTTGATTGATGATTGTATGACACAGGCATGTATTGATACACTTACTATGTAGTCTCGATATATGGCAATCGCAGTATTCTCACCATATTTGATTTGCTTGAGTGCTTACTTATATTTTTATGATGTGGGATGTTGTGTGATTGGTCTTTGTGATGTGTTGATGACATGAGATATTATGTGCTATTACTATCGTTATATACGTACGCTACATTATGACCTGACTTACGTACTATAACATCGGAGCTTTACTATGGCCTGACCAACTTAAACCATCTTTTAGAAGATGCCGCCAAGACGTGAGACACGCATGCCTACTAATGAGGCAGAGCTACAGCAAGTCATTGCAGCTGCCATAGCACAGTATGCAGCATCTCAGCCCAGAACGAGCGGAAGTATTAACCAAGGCAATAACAATCCACCACACGGTAATACTAAGTCATTAAGACATACCGTGACCTAATTGGATACCTTTAGCAATGATGCTAATGCCATTCGTATGTTATGACATATGTGCAGGATGCACCTTCAAGCAGTTTTTAGACTGCAAACCGGTCAACTTTGATGGCACTGGAGGTGCTGTCGCCTTTGTTCGTTGGGCTGAGAAAACCGAATCTGTACTTCGCATGAGCAAGTGTGCGCTGGATCAGCAAGTCACCTATATCTCAGGGCTGTTTCTAGATGGAGCCCTCTCTTGGTGGAATCTGCAAGTACAGACACTAGGCGAAGCTGCTGCCTACGCGCTGACCTAGACCGAACTAAAGGAACTCATGCGCAAAAAGTACTGTTCCCGTGCAGAAATCCAACGATTGGAGACCGAGTTCTGGCACTTGAAAATGGACGGTCCAAAGATAGCAGAATACGTTCAAAGGTTCCATGACTTATCGCATGTGGTACCCTACATGGTCACTCCTGAGTTCAAGAGAATTGAACGCTTCATTTGGGGACTAGCTCCTCAAATCATAAGCATGGTAACCTCATCCAAGCCTGCGACCATTACTGAGGCGATTGATTTGAGCGTGGCTCTCACAGAAGAGGCCATTCGCCTGAACAAGTTTGATGATGCTGAACATAAGAAGAAAGAGACTCACGTCGAGTCGTCAGGAGGTAACAAACGGAAATTCTCAAACTTCAAGCAGGGCACCAGTGTGGCGGTTAAGAAAGGAGGATCAGCTGGTAGTGGGAAGAAAGGAAAAGGATATCAGGGCACACAGCCCAAGTGTAGTATCTGTCAACGCCATCATACTGGCAATTGTAATGTGAAAATATGTGAAGCATGTGGAAAGCTGGGCCACTCGAAAGATTCTTGTTGGGCTAGTGCTGGCCGAGGAGGCCAGGGAGGATTTGGGAATAGGAATAATAATCGTGGTGGTAATCGCTCGCAAGGAAACAATGGAGGTAACGAGAATCGAGGCAACAATGCTAACCAAGCGGGCGCCGTGAATCGTAATCAGAGGAATGATCAAGCAGGTGGAAACGGGCAAAGACTTGGGTGTTATAACTGCGGTGATATCGGGCATTTTAAGAAGAACTGCCCAGAGTTAAACCAAGCCCGTGGAAGAGTGTTCCAAATCGAAGCTAGGGAAGCGCGCCAGGACCCCAATGTTGTTACTGGTACGTTCCCTGTAAATCAACGCTATGCATCCGTTTTATTTGATACTGGTGCCGATTATAGCTTCGTGTCGTTAGAATTTAAGAGTATGCTTGGGTTAGCCGCTAATAAGTTAGATATTCCCTACTCGATCGAATTGGCCAATGGAAAGTTAGTAGAAGCCAACGAAGTTATCAGAGGTTGTGTGATTGAATTGGGAGAACGTGAGTTCGCCCTAGACCTACTACCAGTCCAGTTGGGAAGCTTCGACGTGGTAGTAGGAATGGATTGGTTATCAGGAAACAAGGCTGAGATAGTATGTCACGAAAAAGTTGTTCGTATCCCAACCGAAGATGGCGAAACAATTGTGGTTCACGGAGAGAAGCGTGACACGCCGCTAAGATTTATCAGCTGCCTGAAAGCAAGGAAGTATTTGCAGAAAGGATGTGCTGCATTTCTGGCACACATTGTGGATAAGAAGGCTGCTGAGCCAAGAATCGAAGACATCCCTGTCGTAAGGGAGTATCCAGAAGTCTTCCCAGAAGACTTACCTGGACTGCCGCCTCTGAGGCAAGTAGAGTTTCACATCGATCTAGTCCCAGGCGCCGCGCCTGTGGCTAAGGCACCTTATAGACTTGCTCCGTCTGAGATGCAAGAACTGTCGACACAGCTTCAAGAGTTGTTAGACAAGGGTTTTATCCGACCAAGCTTCTCGCCTTGGGGAGCTCCAGTCCTTTTTGTTAAGAAGAAGGACGGTAGTTTCCGTATGTGTATTGACTACCGGGAGTTGAACAAGCTGACGATCAAGAATAGATACCCTCTGCCAAGAATCGATGATCTGTTTGATCAACTGCAAGGCTCAAGATTTTACTCTAAGATCGATCTTCGATCTGGATACCATCAGTTAAGGATATAAGAGGAAAGCATTCCGAAGACAGCCTTCAGAACTCGTTATGGGCACTACGAGTTCCTTGTTATGCCGTTTGGTTTGACAAACGCACCTGCAGTCTTTATGGATCTAATGAATAGAGTTTGCAAGCCGTACTTGGATAAGTTCGTAATTGTATTCATCGACGACATCTTGATTTATTCAAGAACGAAGGCTGAGCACGAACAGCATCTTAGAGCCATTCTAGAGCTGCTGAAGAAGGAACAGTTGTATGCCAAATTCTCTAAGTGCGAGTTTTGGCTACGTGAAGTCCAATTTCTTGGACATGTGGTAAATGGAAATGGAATCCATGTTGATCCCACAAAGATCGAAGCGATCAAGAATTGGGAAACGCCAAAGACGCCAACCGAGATTCGGCAATTCTTGGGTTTGGCTGGCTACTATCGAAGGTTCATTGAGGATTTTTCAAAAATCGCTCAACCATTGACGCTCCTCACCCAGAAAGATAAGCAGTTTGATTGGGAAATCAAACAGGAGGAAGCCTTCCAGATACTGAAGGATAAGCTCTGCAATGCGCCTATCTTAGCTCTACCAGAAGGTACAGATGATTTTGTGGTATACTGCGACGCTTCACGTCAAGGATTGGGTTGTGTGTTGATGCAACGCCAAAAGGTTATTGCTTACGCATCGCGTCAATTGAAAGTGCACGAAAAGAACTATACCACGCATGATTTGGAACTTGGCGCAGTGGTATTTGCACTAAAGATCTGGAGACACTATCTTTATGGTACGAAGTGTACAATCTTTACAGATCACAAGAGCCTTCAGCATATATTCAACCAGAAGGAGTTGAATATGAGGCAAAGACGATGGGTTGAGTTGTTGAACGACTACGACTGCGAAATAAAGTATCATCCAGGGAAGGCGAACGTAGTCGCCGATGCCCTAAGTCGTAAAGAGAGAATCAAGCCCATAAGGGTTAGAGCTTTAGAAATGATTATACGAACCGATCTTTCCTTGCGCATTCGTGCCGCGCAGAAGGAAGCTCTCAAGGAAAGAAACCTTGAAGATGAATACCTCCGTGGGATGGAGAAGCTTTTGGTACCAAACGAGGAAGGAACGTTATGTTTTGAGAAAAGGATTTGGGTTCCTCTGTTTGGTGATTTAAGGAAAGTTATTTTCGATGAAGCTCACAAATCACGGTACTCTATCCATCCTGGAGCGGATAAGATGTACCAAGATCTCAAAGATTATTATTGGTGGCCTAGGATGAAAGGCGATGTTGCTGTTTACGTGAGCAAATGTTTAACGTGCGCTAAGGTTAAAGCGGAATACCAGAAGCCTTCAGGACTTCTGCAACAACCTGAGATTCCCAAGTGGAAATGGGAACAAATCTCCATGGACTTTATTACGAAATTGCCAAGAACGCCAAGAGGCCATGACACTATCTGGGTGATAGTGGATCGTTTAACAAAGTCAGCACACTTCTTACCCATCAGGGAGAAGGATAACACTAGCAAATTGGTTGAAATATACATGAGAGAGATTGTCGCACGCCATGGAGTACCTCTCTCGATCATCTCTGATAGATACGGAAGGTTTGTGTCAAGAATATGGCAATCCTTCCAAGAAGCCTTTGGCTCACAATTGAATCTGAGCACTGCGTTTCATCCGCAAACTGACGGCCAGAGCGAGCGAACGATACAGACTTTGGAAGACATGCTGAGGGCATGTGTTATGGATTTGGGCGGTAGCTGGGATAAACATTTACCTTTGGTCGAATTCTCATACAACAACAGCTACCACACCAGTATTGGTGTCGCGCCATTTGAAGCCCTTTACGGACGCAAGTGCCGATCACCCCTATGTTGGTCTGACGCAGGTGATAGGCAGCTTGCTGGTCCCGAGATCGTCCAAGAGACGACAGACAAGATTGCGCAAATTCTTAAACGCATCGAAGCAGCTCGCCACAGACAAAAGGCCTATGCGGATCCAAACCGGAAACATGTGGATTTCCAAGTTGGAGAAATGGTGTTATTGAAAGTTTCACCCTGGAAGGGGGTGGCACGCTTTGGAAAGCGTGGGAAGTTAAATCCGCGCTACATTGGTCCCTTCAGAATTCTGGAAAGAATAGGACTAGTAGCATACAAGTTGGACCTACCTGCTGAACTGAATGGTGTTCACGATACATTTCATGTATCCAATCTAAAGAAAAGTCCAACTCAAGTCGACGTTGCCATTCCCATCGACGAGATTCATGTTGACGACACGCTCCACTTCGTTGAAGAACCTGTTGAGGTCACGGATTGGAAAGTTAACAAGACCCGCCGGAGCAGTGTCAAGCTCGTCAAAGTTCGTTGGAATGCCAGACATGGTCCTGAATACACCTGGGAACGTGAGTACCGGATGAAAGAAAAATACCCCCACCTATTTCCTAAGAACCCTGCATCTACAAGCAGAACTTAAATTTCGGGACGAAATTTATTTAACGGGGGGAGAATGTGATAACCCGCACTAAACCAGGTATCCGTACGACTTAATTAATGATTAATTACTGCTTAATTACTGTGCTTGTCTGAACTAGCTGATAAACTGCTACTTGATATCTGATACATGTACTTACTTTCATCATACTTTACCTATCGTCACTACATTTACATACGGCACCTTAGTGACAAACATGATGCACAAAGAGCACAGTAGCACAATACACGGATAACCTATTGAACATGCTGATAAAGCCAGCATCAGGCAGACACTGCCTCCAAGGCCTATAAGAGCCTGAGATATTTGGCTACACTAGTAGTGAGTGTAGGGATACAAGGGTTGTGGAACTGCGTCTCTAGGGATAAGTCACAGTGACTGGATGTGCCTAAAACGTACTTTAAGTACAAAACACAGCACTTTAATAAATAATCCAGCTTCTAGCTGACTAGTAAAGTGCCAAAACATGAGGAAAATAACACTAGACACTTTCCAAAGTGTCAGGAATAAATTGTGTCACTAAAAAGAATAATAACGACACTTTAAAGCTTTATTAAGCGCTTTAACGAATTACTATCCAACCGAACAACCGGACTTTACCCGGAATATGAAAATATTATTATTTTCCTTATTTATCTTTTTCTGAGCCAGTTAGGGTCTCCGTATACCCTAACACCCGTCATAACATACTATACACAAATAACCGAGTTAATTACTTAACCTAACCTTTATCCTAATTATCTAGTTAGAATCGGACCAAGGTACCCCCCCCCCCCAACCGAAACCGTCCCCCAAGGGGACATACTTGTACTTGGATGATTTGTTTAGTGATTGTTGTCTAATATCTACATAACACACTAACCCTTGGTTAATACCCACATGATTTGCCTATAAGTTAACCACTAAACACATTATGATCTTTCCATCACAACACCACTTCACAACACACCTCTCTCTCTTGCTCTAAGTCTCGGCCGAACACCCCACCCCCCATCCATCATACTTTCGATCTTGACCAACCGATTCCAAGTCCGTGCAAGTGTCAAGGGTCGAGTATTAGGAAGTTTGAAGCAAGCGGAACACGAAGGACCTCTTTCTTTGGCTTTTATCCACCTCGTTTGCGCATAGATCCTTCCCTAGCCTTGAGCTAGAGGTATAATACTTAAAACCCATTTTTGAACTAATCTAAAGTGGTTAAAAGGATTTGTATCGGTTAAAACTCGTTAACATACAATATGATGAACAAAAGTCTACTAAAAACACTAGTAATGGTGGTTAATAGCATCTATGTTGTGTAAATGTTGTAGTACTTGAAATATGTGGTTATTTAGACCCGATCTATGTTGTGGTAGCTCGGATCACCATTTAACCCGGTTTGGTAAGATCATGGATCTTAACATAAGCATGTTTTAGTAGTAACAAGGGTTAAAAGGTGAAACTCTACCACACATGAGACATGAACTTGTGTAAAAATGTTTTACTTGTGTAAAAATGTTTTAACTTGTACAACGGTGTTTAAAACTAGCGGATCTACGCATCTGCAAGTGGTATTCTCAAAGGACCAGGAGTTAAAGAAATCATGTATTCTAAAAGACGGATCTTACAATAACAAGTATGATTTTTATAAACCACAATTGTGTAAACACTTGTGAAATGAAAAGTTTCGACAAAATAACAAACTTTGTAAAAGATGACGAGAAGTTGTAAAGACGGATTTCTCTAAAAACGAGGTTTTTACGAGATTAGAATTACTTTATATAAAGATCCACAAAATATAAGGTGATTCACACTATATTTTCAGAAAAACTACAAGTTCATGCGATTATGCGATTTACATACTTGTCGACTAGTTTGATGTGTCGGAAATTGTTTGGTTGAATAAGGAAGTTGTTGAAATTGATTTTGTAAAAGAAAATGATACGCTTGAAAGCGTGGCCACCTCCAGTTACAGAGGAAACTCTGGCGAAATTTTTCTAAAAACCTAACACTTAGAACTATATTACACTACAAGTGTTAGAATTATTTTTGACATGTTTTGGAAATATAAATCTCGCCATGACTTTGTTTACTAAATATTCGGAGGTGGGATTTTCACAAAATTTAACGTGATAAATATATATTTTTCACACTGTTTATGATTATTTTGTGAAAATACATAAATATTATTTTTAGAGTAAAAATAATATTTACGAACGTTAACGAATCCAAAACAATACGAACGCTTTCACCATAAACATATAAGTTACATCGGTAATTATATTACCACTCGATTGTTAAAACGTAACTTACGCACTCACGGAAATACTTTTGAACGCACATGTATTGAATCCCCCATTCTTGGGAAGGAAATTAACTACCAAGTATATATACTGAAAGCAAACACGAAATAGTTGTCTAACTATTTCCCAAAGACTTTAACTATAAAGCTAAGGCACGGCCGTCCGTCTAATAGAATTAGCACTTGTAGGTCGTCGCACAGCTTTCTGATTTGGAGATACTTGGTAGAGACGCTTCACTGTGAGTTCATGTCCCCCTTTTCTCTAACTGTTTTCAGTTTTCTTAACTGCGGGGGTGAAATACATGTTACTATGATTACGAGTACTTTATATACGGTATGGTTAGCGTAAGGAGGTGTATTACTCAGATCATGTGAGTGGGTAGGAGCAATATGAGGCCACTAGTCCTCATGTCGGGACCGAGGGACAGGAGCGGTAGATCTATCTGGGTGTAGCGAGCCCAGCCCCAGGCCAAACTAGAAACGGACCTTGGGGTGACTTTGTCCACATACAAATGCCGTGGCGAAATCTGCTAGGTTTGAGTCTCCCTATTTGCACTTCACATATATCAGTGGCCTTGCAAACCATTGGTGATCACAAGTCCCCTTATTTGCTACATACCAACGATTATTTTTATACTCACAAAGGTTTACTTACTCACTTACACATGAACTCGCTCAACATTATTGTTGATTTTTCAACTTACATGTATTTCAGGAAATTAACGAGATCTGGCACGGTATGGAACGTTTTCCGCTGCACTAGTTTCCGAGGTCATCCGGGGTTCAGGGGATGTGTCTCTTTCCTGGACAAGACACAATCCTTGAACCATGTTTATGTTATGTTTTAAGTTTGTAATGTCTGTTGAACAAGGTTATGGTTGTTAGAGTATGATCCCGTTAAAACAATGGTACTGTATTTGGTTTTCAAAACTTAATGGATGATCTTGCATGTTTTTAATTCATATAGCTTGGTTATGATTAAGCTATGGTATTAAGAAGTCACACCAAAATTAACCACGCTTCCGCAAAGCCAGGGTGTGACAGAATGTCTAACCGTTCTAGTTTACCGTAGGGCTTTTGGTGTTATTCTTTTACTTGTAAACAAGTTAAGCACTTCTCGACATACTTAATTATGTCTCTTTTTATTCCGGGCCACCAATAGTTTTGTTTCAAATCTTGGTACATTTTGGTAGCTCCCTGATGAATAGAATAATTTGACTTGTGAGCTTCATCAAGAAGGAGCGTTTTAACACTACATATGTTTGGAACACATATTCGACCGAAACGGGTTTTTAATCCATTACTATCATCTACCAAGTCTTCGAGCTGGCCTATAATTCTTTCCTTTTTCAAATTCTCTTCTTTTGCAGCTTTAATTTGTGCCTCTCTTATTCGTTCAAGTAAACCTGAGGTCACTACTAACTGCATCGACTGCACCCGAATGGGTGAATATTCTTCTTTTCTTCTTAATGCATCTACTACTACGTTGACTTTTCCCGGATGATAGTGAATTTCACTGTCGTAATCCTTCACCGTCTCTAGCCAACGTCTTTGTCTCATATTCAACTCCTTTTGATCAAAGAAGTACTTGAGACTTTTATGGTCAGTGAAAATAGTGCATTTCACACCATAAAGATAATGCCTCCATATCTTTAAGGCAAAAACTACTGCGCCAACTCGAGATCGTGAGTCAGATATTTCTTTTCGTGGACCTTTAATTGCCTTGAAGCATATGCGAACACTTTCCCCCTTTGCATAAGTACACACCCAAGACCAAGCTGGGATGCATCAGAATATATGATCATGTCGTAAGTTCCATCTGGTAACGTTAATACCGGTGCACTAGTGTAACAACCTCAAAAATTTCAGTTACCCATTCCTAAAATGTACACTAAGGAACCCTAATTGAGACCCTTGGCTTGTACAACGCGACCCGTATTGAAAAACGGACGAAATCAGCAACAGGGACTTCTAGAGACTCATGGGGGGGATCCCCTAAACTTTCCGCAACTCGCGACAGGAGTTTTGGACACGTATTACTCGAAGTTGACACCTAACCAGGCTATACACGACACCAGGCTACCCTAGGCTAAGTGGTTACCTCCCGTGACACACGTAAGAATCCAGGGAACCTGTCGCGACACGCGGGAGCGTTCCAATTCGGCTATAAAGCCAACAGTCTGGCACTTAATCAGATTGCATGTTACGACGTAAAATTTCATTTGTTACGTTGATCGTTCCCCTGTTTCTTTCAATATTCTTGATTTTTCCTTCATTTCCATTTCTGAAGAATACCCATTGAGGAAAATGACTCATTCCGTTCATTTTCGTTTCTGAAGAATATCTATCGAGGGAAATGAGTATTCTTGATTTTTCCTTCATTTCCATTTCTGAAGAATACCCATTGAGGAAAATGACTCATTCCGTTCATTTTTCGTTTCTGAAGAATATCCATCGAGGGAAATGAATATCCTTGATTTTTCCTTCATTTTCATTTTTAAAGATTGTCCGTTGAGAGAAATGACAGGATTATGCCTTGCATAATCTTTGATGGGTTATTCTACGCAAATAGATAAACACCCTAGATTCCATGCAAGGCAATTATTTTACACAACATCACAGACAGACTCCTACGAATAAATTTCGGGACGAAATTTCCTAAAGTAGGAGAGACTGTGACACCTGTGCCTCTGCAACCATCAAACAAATACCAAATTTATGAAATATTGTGTTTCATACATGGGATTTGTAAAAATGTGTGTATCATTTGCACATATCAATTCATGTTCGATTTCAAGCTTTAAATCGCTTTCTGAAAGGTTATACGTGCACTGATACGTAAATATAACCAGGTTAATGCAACGAACACTCCGGAATAGTGAAATAGGCTTAACATACCTTAAATAACCTTTACATAACTTAGAAATAAGTTTTGGAGGGTTTGGTGTGGCGAAATCAAGTTTATTCGCTTATAGGGACTAATTTCGACAAACTGTGAAAGTATGCTGATTCGTACTGTAACGGACATTCCGGAACTTGATCATAAGTTAAACATACCCTAAATATCCTTTACATAGCTTAGAAATAGGCTTTGAGTGGTTCGGGATGCTAAAATAAACTTTTTGATCATTTAGGGACTAAAAGCGTCAAAAAGTGCATAAGTTTGCATTTTCGCGCATATCTTACGTTCTGCCATAGTTATCTTAGGAAGGGACCAAAGTTGAAAATCTGATTTCCAGCTTGTTCCAGTTGTTCCCCTCATTTGCACATGGTTTTAATGAAACTAGGGGCTTGTTTTGGGGTACCCATGGTATTCTAAAACCATGGGCACACATGTAAGGTCCAGATTTAAGCTCGGTTTTCGATGAACGATCCTAACGGTTGTAAGAAAACTATAAATACCCTACCCCCCCCCCCCCTTCACTCAAAAATCACACCTTGATCTGATTGCTCTCTAAGTTGAAGTGATTTCACTTCATACCTGAGAATAATCGGGTCAAACTTCCGTTCTTGGACCTTTTGTGCCGTTTGATTCCGTGATCCCTCTAGCTTTGCTTGGTTGTTTTTCAAGACTTCTAAGCACCCTCAAGTGAGTACATAGTCCCCTCTTTTACTGTTTTCAAACTTTTTTGGGGTGAAACACATGTGCCTACTTGTTACTTTCGTGCTTTCCATGTTTTCATATCATATACTTGTTATGTTCATTAGTACATGATTTCATTATGTTTTTGCTATGTATGTCCTTTTAGTGCATACTTAGTACATCGTTTTACATTACATTTCACGCTATGTATGTTCATTTGTTGCATATGCTTATCCAGTATATGGACACATTGTTTTATATCTTTTTAAACCATTTGAAGCTGATTGATTTATGTGAACCATTTGTAACCTGTTGATTTATGTGAACCATTTGTAACCTGTTGATTTATGTGAACCATTTGTAACTGTTTGAACCATTGGGATTAGGGAAGTGATTAGGTAATGGGGCGGGTGTAATGTGTTAAAAGCATGGTGGATACGCCGCTGGTACTTCCTATATATAAGTGATTTTAACACATTATATATCATTGCGTTATGTAGATCACTTGGGCAAGGTTATCAAAACAAAGTTATATTACTAGGTTTTTCTATCTATATATATATACCATTCGAGTTTTATTTCAAAAACGATTTACAATTTGGGTTCATATAAACAAATATTTTGGAGTTAAGATTCATGGTATCAAGGTTTTATAAATTATAACAAATCTGTTTTGACTTAGTTATTTCAATTTACATTACAAACATTTTACAAAACTCGGTTTTCAAATTATCAATTTACAAAGGAGTTTACGTTACATTTTCAAAATATAAACGAGCCATGAATCGGACACTCACATAAAACCTATGTACTCGCCGGCATTTTTATGCTGACGTATTTTCACATGTGTTTCAGGTACCATAGTTAATGATGTTTGATGATGATATTTGTGTACGCTCACATAGGAATGGACGAGGCCTTAGTGACTTAATAACAATGGGAGTCTATTTTTTCATATTTTGTTTCTAATTCTAATGTAATGTAATACATTTAATTCAATAAAACAAAACTGTTTAATCCATGGTTGTGAAACAATGATTCTGTTACAACACTACCCGACGTTTCCGCCACGTTTTGTTGTTTTACGTGGTCGGGGTGTGACAGAAAATTTGGTATCAGAGCCAATGGTTATAGGGAATTAGGTTATTAGTAATGCTTTGACCTAGACTATAACCTTCCTAGGACCCTAACGCGAGTTTACTTGCGTAATGTCATAAAACAATATCGTTGCCTATCTTTAGGCAGCAACCACAATAAGAACACAAAATTCGAATCTGCTTTGAAAACTAATCATCTGTTCTTGGATGATTTATTATAAGGTTTCGAACCTTCAAAGTTTTCAAATTCTCGTCAAAGTTTAGGGCCACATAATGTGAACACGTGCAAACTGGAAGGGTGGGTACCTGTACCCTGTGCTTTCTGTCTAAGGCTAGAGTGTTCGTACAAATCCGCAATATCGGACCAGTCACTCTTACCTGGGAACTCTTGGGGTGAGTGTCCACTTATAGGCGAGCATGTCTTCGCGATACATTATGAGGACCTATTTACTTTGATTCAGCCTTTGAGTGTCGTTTGTTTGCTTCGTGGTTCAAACAAATGACCATCACCCATGATTTTTGGTCGGTAATTGTAACATCCTATTCTTACCCAATGCCATTTCATTTGTTTTCTCTCTTGTTTCCCCTTTTTAGAATGCCTCCACGACGCGAAAATCAGGTACCTATTGAAGAGCTGGCAGCTGTCATTATGCAGCAAATGACTGCTGCAATCCCGAACATCGTTGCTCCATGTAACCAAGCTCTCAACAACAATAATGCCCCCTGCAACTCCAAGACGTTCAACTCGGCTAAGCCATCAAATTTTTTTGGGTCTCAAGGAGCGACTGCACTTCTGCAATGGTTCGAGAGTCTAGAGAGCACCTTCAGACATGTTCAATGCCCAAATGAGCGAAAGGTAGAATTCGCATCTAGTGTCTTTGAGAAACGAGCTTTGACATGGTGGAATGGTGTGATGAGAGATAGGGGTGCCGATGTGGCACTGGATCAAACGTGGGAAGAGTTTTGAGCTCTGATGATGAAGGAATTATGTCCTCGTCACGAGATTAGGGCCTTGGAAAGGGAATTCGACGATCTTAAGCAAGATAGCGGTGAGCATCGAGCCTACACGGACCGTTATGAGGAGTTAAGTCTGTTATGCCCGAATATGGTTACGCCTTTGGATAAGGCAATCGAAAAGTACATTGATGGCATCCCTGACCCAATACAAGACATTGTGACTGGTAGTAACCCCACTACAGTTAGGCAGGCCATTGAGCTATCTGCTACCTTGACTGAATCTCAAATCAGGAAAGGTAAACTTTTCCGAAAAGGTGATAAGAAACCAATCGAGAAATCGAAACCCAAAGATGAACAGATTGGATCCTCCAACAATTCAAAGAAGCGAAAAGTTTCGCAGAACTTCGCCGTGGTTGCTCACAAAGATCAAGCTGCCCCCAACCAACCAGCTCAACCCCCTGCTAGGAAGCCATACAACGGAACTGCACCCTTGTGCAACCAATGTAACCTTCATCATCATGCTAGTGTGATGTGCCGCAAATGCCAAATTTCTGGACTTATAGGTCATACAGCAAGAGTTTTCCGAGCTGGAGTTGCACCAAATCAAGCTGACAAAATCCTGCTCAAGCTCGTTTTCCACCAGGTTCTTGCTACAACTGTGGCGAGATGGGTCATTTCCGAAGAAATTTCCCAAAGCTTGCTAATGCAAATCCAGCACAGGGATGAGCATCTGACTAGCTAGAAGACAACACCGTTTAGAAATAATCACGTCTTATGTATTATTTTCTTTTGTTGTCAAGGTCCATGAAACAGTTGTTATCGTTTGTGACACCCCAGAAAAATCAGGAAAACCACGCAACTTAACTAGCTTCCCCAGTAACCACGTGCTAAATTTCGGGACAAAATTCTCTTAACAGGGGGAGAATGTGACAACCCTCAAATTACATGTATCCGTACGATTTATTAATGATAATTAAAGTGCTTGATGACTGTGCTGAATCATTTAACTGCTCTCTGATTTCTGTGTTATACTTACATGTGCTTATTAACATACTAGTAGTGTACAGAAAAGTTACTAAGTAGTCCGGTATGCTTTCCCGAGTGTTGAAAATTAAAAGTGTTACAAAAATATACATATAGGACACTCTACGGATTAATTTAAGCACTTTAACGAACCGGTATCAAACCAAACAACCGGACTTTACCCGGAACACAAAAATATTGTAAAACACATTGTTTTTATTTTTCTGAGCTAGTTATGGTTCCCGAACATCATGACACCACTTACAAAATATCTACTAACTAATATATGTAACTAATACTTAAGATTAAACTAGATTGTAACTATTTAGTTTAACCTAGCAACCTACCCCCCCCCCCCACCTATAATCGGCCAACACCAAGGGCCCACATGGGATTTTAAGTTGATTAAATATTAGATCTTGTCTTTCCATATTAGACACATTACACATGAGTTAATACAAGAAGATGGTCTATAAGAATACACATTAAGCTCATATCCTTCATACTCTCATTATCATCTACACCCTAACACCAAAACTCTCTCTTTCTTCCTTCTTTGGCTTCGACTGAAATCAACCACCCATACACCACCATTATTCAATCAAGTCTCTTCCATTCCACACATATACAAGGGTGTTAGAAGGTGCACAACGAAGCTTGGTGTTCTCGGAAGTTGAAGGACCTTCTCTATTCGCTATTAACCACCACTTTTCTCCTCTTGAACATCCCTAGCCTTGAGCTGGTGGTAAGAACTTAGATCCTTTCATTTTTCATGTTATTTAAGTGGTTAATAGATGTATTATGAAGAAAACATATAAACACCATAAGATCTTACACTTAAAACTCGAACATAAGCTTAAACAAAGTGATACATGAAGAAATGATGTTAGAATGATGTTATTTGGTATATGATGATTATGTGCTGATATGAGGGACTTATAACCTGCTGTAAGAAATGTTGTTGATCACTAAGCATGCTAATGGAACCAATATAACTCGCATTAGAATGTTAAAAGCTAAAAACAGGAGGCTGTTTAGTGATTACAGCCAACTTCAGCTGGCTGTAACCGGACCTTAACAAAAATGAAAAATGCATTTTCTGAAGTCTAGATTTATGTATTTCGAAATACGGTTCTAATGGAACTGGAATCATAATTTTTGGACTCCGTTTACTATTTTTAAAGACCCGATTTGTAACAGCAGCTAAAGCAGAGTTTTTACAGCAGTAAATGGGTGTTATATTTTTAGTCATAACTTGAAACCTGAGTAGAACTAGGTCATGAAACTTGTACTGTAAATGACCACTGATGTATTTGTAATCCTCCCACTAGAATTTCGTAAATCGGACTTACGATGAATTTTATATAAATTATTCCGTGGACTGCAGTCAGAAAAAGATAAATCTGAGTGCAGTCCGGAAAATGATTTTTTATAAAATATTGATGATGAATTGGATCCCGATATTTTTACACAATAATATTTGGATCGTTTAAGACCTTCCGTAAAAAGTTGGGAATTTTTGGAACAAGTTAACTATTTTATTAAAATCCCCGAAAACAGCCTAGTTTTGAATATAAAAGCTGAAATGACATAAGTCGTAGATTGCGTGTCTAAATGTCGAGTATGTTAGCTGAGGATGATCTAACATGTTATATGTCAATGAAAGTATTATTGTGCAATATCGTATGCTTGTTCTTGAGTAGCTATAGGTGGAATGTTTATATGAACGTGAACTATTGAAGTGAATGCATGTTATGTAGTAGATACGTGTAGGAACTTTGTGCTCTATTTGAAACCACTAAATGACTAACTGGTAATCATATTAGGACGTGATTGACCGACCTTGACTGTTAGCTATTTTTGAGAGTCAAACCGAGTAACCAAAGGTGAGTTCACACCCTTACTAAAGCATGGGATTCCCGGTGGTTGGGAATGGGATTAAATAGCTGAGACAGAACTTGTACCTTCACCACTACTAGACTACTTACCTCCGTCCTCGGATTGGGAAGGATGCCAGCGCTAAACCTACGTACTCACTACGTACCACTGTCCTCGGATTGGGAAGGGCACCAGCGCTAAACCTACGTATTCTCATACGTACCTATGTCCTCGGATTGGGAAGGGCACCAGCGCTAAACCTATGTATTCACTACGTACCACTGTCCTCGGATTAGGAAGGACACCAGCGCTAAACCTACATATTTAATATGTACCTCTGTCCTCGGATTAGGAAGGACACATATATATATACATCTAGTCTAGTGGTTTACAACATGGGGTAGCCCCCACCGTTTATGGTTTGGAAAATAAGCAAAGTTGATTTAACCTGCAATTGCAAACAAACTCATAGTTTTTGAAAAACTACTTTACAACGAACACCTACTGTGAACTCGCTCAACTTTGTTGTTGATTTGTTGTTACATGCCTTGCAGGTCGTTAGGTACTTATGGAGCTTGCGCGAGGAGGAGGTCGTTGTGGGATATGGACTGTTATGTCCCGTGCTGAATATTTAATCCTCATGAACTATGGAATTTATGTTTTGGACTTACGTTTTATGCTTCCGCTGTTAACTTAAAGTCGGTTACTTTCTTTTGGTCACCAATTGTATTGTTGTTGGTTTATTTACTTAATTACGTTGTTCAATATGATTGGTGGCTCGATCCTGGGATGCCACGCCTCCAAGCGGTGATACTCCGCATGGTGGATTTTGGGGGTGTGACAGATTGGTATCAGAGCCATTGGTTATAGTGAACTTGGTTTTAAAAAGGGGGAAAAGCTTTTTGATAAAACCAGACTATAACCTGTACAGTGCTCAACGATCCACAACGACTCTTCGCTCCACGTGCAAGACTCAACACTATAGGTAATATGGTTTATGTTTGTATTACCTGCTAGTAGCGCATTTGATCATGATATGCTTAGTTAGCGTAACAACTATTGCTTGAAACCCTGTGTGTTTGCTCTCTTCTGTCACTCCACACTTACGCACTTTCGTGACACCACTTCTTACTTGTGTTTCCTTTGATGTGAAGATCATGAGTGGACGCCTGAACTTGACGCAAGCCCAGCTGACGGTTCTAATCAACGAACGAGTGGCTGAGGCACTCGCAGCTGTCTTGGCAGGAGGTCAGCATGCTCAACCTCCCATATGTACGTTCAAAACGTTCATGGATTGCCGACCTAGTACTTTCAGCGGCACAGAAGGAGCTGTAGGTCTTCTTCACTGGTTCGAGAAGCTCGAGTCTATTTTTGAGATGTGTGAATGCCCTGAAGATCATAGGGTGAAATATGCAACTGGAACACTCGAAGGTGCTGCGTTGACCTGGTGGAAAGCACAGGTTCAACTGCTTGGGTTGGCGGTTGCTAATGCCACCCCATGGAATGACTTCAAGGAACTGATCAAAGAAGAGTACTGCAGTCGTGACGACATCCACAAGCTGGAGGTGGAATTTTTCAATTTGAAGATGACGGGGTCTGAGATCGAGGCATACACGAAGAGGTCAAACGAGCTGGCCATCTTGTGTCCTACAATGGTGGACCCTCCCATCAAACGTATTGAGCTGAACCTCAAGGGTCTTGTGCTAGAGATTCAGAGTCATGTAACCTCAGCAAATCTTGGCACCATTCAACAAATCATCAAGTTGGCTCATCGTCTCACCGATCAGGCAGTTGAGCAGAACAGGCTGCCCAAGCGTATTAGCGCTGCTACTACTGATGCCCCTAATGATCACAAGAGAAAATGGGATGGAAATTCGGGCAAAGGCTCTACCTCTGTTCAGTCTCAGTCTCAGCAACGAAGGACTGAGGACCATAGGAGCCCCAGTCAGCAGCCTTCTGGAAATCAAGGGCAGGGTGGATACAAGGGGAATCACCCCAAATGCAATCGATGTAATTTGCACCATAGAGGGGCGTGCAATAAGGGTCGTTGTCAGAGATGTAACAAGCCTGGACATGAAGCCAAAGATTGCAGGAGCTCACGTCCTGCAAATCAGAATCGACAACAGCAGCCACAAGCTCCACAGAACCAACAGCAACACCAGCAGGGTAATAAGGGATGCTTGCAGTGCGGTGCTGAGGGTCACTTCAAGAGGCACTGTCCACAGCTGAATCAGAATCAGAATCAGAACAACAACCAAGGAAACGGGAATAACAATGGAGGCAACAATGGAGGCAACAACGGGGTAACAATAATGGCAATGGCGCCCGAGGACGTGTTTTCGTTCTAGGTCAGGGCGATGCAAGGAACGATCCCAACGTTGTGATGGGTAAGTTTCTTCTGGACGACTTCTTTGTTACTGTTTTATTTAACTCGGGTGCCGATACTAGTTATGTGTCCTTAAAAGCTAGCCAAATGCTTAAGCGCACTCCAACACTTTTGAACACCAAACACACGGTAGAACTAGCAAACGGTAAGAGTCTTGAAGCCACACACATAATTAAAAGTTGTAACCTTGTATTAGCTGGTCAGACTTTCTCTATCGATCTTATTCCTATCACACTTGGTAGTTTCGACATCTCTTATTGGGATGGATTGGCTATCTCATCATCAAGCGGAGATTCTTTGCAACGAGAAGATTGTCCGCATCCCTCGTTCTAGTGAAGAACCCCTCGTGATTCATGGTGACAAGAATGGTGCTGTCGTAGGCATTATCTCTTTCCTTAAGGCCCAGAAGTGTTTGCGAAAGGGCCACACTGCCATTCTGGCACTCGTTATTGACACATCAACGGAAGAGAAGAGAATTGATGACATTCCTATTGTGCGCGATTTTCCTGAAGTATTTCCTGAGGAATTACCTGGTCTTCTACCTCATCGCCAAGTTGAGTTTCAAATCGAGCTAGCTCCTGGAGCAGCACCAGTAGCTCGAGCACCATACCGACTAGCTCCATCAGAACTTGAAGAACTGTCTACGCAATTACAAGAACTCTTGGAAAAGGGTTTCATACGTCCTAGCTCTTCGCCCTGGGGAGCTCCAGTCTTGTTTGTGAAAAAGAAAGACGGTAATTTCAGAATGTGTATTGACTACCGCGAACTCAACAAGGTGACCGTGAAGAATCGTTATCCTCTTCCATGTATTGATGACTTATTTCCATCAATTGCAAGGGTCGAGTTTCTATTCCAAGATTGACCTAAGGTCAGGCTACCATCAGCTGAGAGTCCGAGTGGAAGACGTCTCCAAAACAGCATTCAGAACTCGTTACGGCCATTACGAGTTTCTGGTCATGCCTTTCGGGTTGACGAATGCACCAGCGGTCTTCATGGATCTCATGAACCGAGTGTGCAAGCCTTACCTGGATAAGTTTGTCATAGTGTTCATCGACGACATCCTGATCTATTCTAAGAGACACGAGGAACACGAGCAACATCTGCGGCTTATTCTAGAACTTCTTCGAAAAGAGCAGTTGTATGCCAAGTTTTCGAAATGTGACTTCTGGCTTCGCGAAGTCCACTTTCTAGGCCACGTGGTAAACAAGGATGGGAATCATGTAGATCCATCCAAGGTTGACTCGATCAAGAACTGGCCTGCACCCCGTACACCAACAGAAATCCGTCAATTCTTGGGTTTGGCAGGATATTACAGAAGATTCATTAAGGATTTCTCAAAGATTACGCAACTTCTCACTTCACTGACTCAGAAGGGTGTCACCTATCATTGGGGTGATGCACAAGAATCTGCATTTCAGCACCTAAAAGACAGACTTTGTAGCGCGCCTATCCTCTCATTGCCTGAAGGCACAGATGATTTTGTGGTTTATTGCGACGCTTCCATCCAAGGGCTTCTCACTTCACTGACTCAGAAGGGTGTCACCTATCATTGGGGTGATGCACAAGAATCTGCATTTCAGCACCTAAAAGACAGACTTTGTAGCGCGCCTATCCTCTCATTGCCTGAAGGCACAGATGATTTTGTGGTTTATTGCGACGCTTCCATCCAAGGGCTTGGTTGCGTGTTGATGCAACGTGACAAGGTCATTGCCTACGCATCGCGTCAACTTAAGGTTCACGAAAGGAACTACACTACTCATGATCTGGAGTTGGGTGTAGTTGTTTTCACGCTTAAGATATGGAGACATTACCTGTACGGTACCAAGTGAACCATTTACACCGATCACAGGAGTCTCGAGCATATCTTCAAGCAAAAGGAGTTAAACATGCGACAACGCTGATGGGTCGAACTCTTGAATGATTACGAATGTGCGATCAAGTATCATCCGGGCAAAGCCAATGTTGTGGCCGACGCCCTCAGTCGAAAGGATACTATACCTAAGCGTGTATGTGCTTTACAGCTTACCATCCAATCCAACCTTCCCGCTCAGATTCGCGATGCTCAGGTTGAAGCATTGAAAGCAGAGAACATCAGGGCTGAGTCCTTACGAGGATCGAGGCAGCGGCTAGAACTAAAGGAAAACGTCGCCTACTATGTTAACGGGCGCATCTGGGTTCCACTGTATGGAGACCTACGCGAGCTTGTGATGGATGAAGCACATAAGTCTCGCTATTCAGTACATCCTGGTTCAGATAAGATGTACCACGACCTAAAGGCTACATACTGGTGGCCTGGTATGAAAGCCAGCATAGCAACCTACGTTAGCAAGTGTTTGACTTGTGCGAAAGTCAAGACCGAATATCAGAAGCCATCAGGCCTACTCCAACAACCAGAGATACCTAAATGGAAATGGGAACAAATTTCCATGGATTTCGTTACTGGCCTGCCCAGATCTCAACGCGGAAACGATACCATTTGGGTGATCGTGGATCGACTGACCAAGTCTGCACATTTTCTGGCTATCAAGGAAACGGATAATTTGTGTACTCTAGCAGACGTCTACCTAAAGGAAGTAGTATCGAGGCACGGAGTGCCAACCTCCATTATTTCTGATCATGACTCACGTTTTACTTCTGAACTGTGGCAAGCTATGCACAAGTCTTTTGGCTCACGTTTAGATATGAGCACCGCCTATCACCCACAGACGGATGGGCAATCTGAACGCACCATCCAGACCCTTGAAGACATGCTTAGGGCATGTGTAATCGATTTTGGTAATGGCTTGGAAAAGCACCTCCCGCTAGTAGAGTTTTCGTATAACAACAGCTACCACACCAGCATCCAGGCCGCTCCGTTCGAGGCGTTGTATGGACGGAAATGCCGATAACCTCTTTGTTGGGCAGAGGTTGGCGACAGTCAAATCACTGGCCCAGAACTTGTAGTAGATACAACCGAGAAGATTGCTCAGATACGACAACGAATGGCGGCAGCTCGTGACCGTCAGAAAAGCTATGCTGATAAGCGAAGAAAGTCACTCGAGTTCCAGGTTGGGGATCGAGTGCTACTCAAAGTCTCACATTGGAAAGGTGTAGTTCGTTTTGGCAAACGAGGCAAGCTCAATCCGTGTTATGTCGGACCATTCGAAATCATTGAGAAAATTGGTAAGGTCGCCTACAGGTTGAATCTACCTGAAGAACTCAGTGGAGTTCACAATGTTTTCCATGTGTCGAATCTGAAGAAGTGTCTGTCAGATGAGACCCTCATAGTTCCCTTAAAGGAGCTCACTATCGACGACCAGCTGCGATTCGTCGAGGAACCAGTAGAGATTACTGATCGAGATGTTAAGATTCTCAAGCATACCAGAATACCTCTTGTTCGAGTTCGTTGGAATTCCCGTCATGGCCCAGAGTATACCTGGGAACGAGAAGACCAAATGAAACTCAAGTATCCCCAGCTGTTTAAGAAAAGTGCAACCACTACTGAGATTGAAGCTACTGCAGAATTTCGGTACGAAATTCCAAATCAACGGGGGGATGATGTGACACCCGAGGAAAATCATGAAAACCACGCAACTTAACTAGCTTCCTCAGTAACCACATGCTAAATTTCGGGACGAAATTCTCTTAACAGGGGGAGAATGTGACAACCCTCAAATTACATGTATCCGTACGATTTATTAATGATAATTAAAGTGCTTGATGACTGTGCTGAATCATTTAACTGCTCTCTGATTTCTGTGTTATACTTACATGTGCTTATTAACATACTAGTAGTGTATAGAAAAGTTACTAAGTAGTCCGGTATGCTTTCCCGAGTGTTGAAAATTAAAAGTGTTACAAAAATATACATATAGGACACTCTACGGATTAATTTAAGCACTTTAACGAACCGGTATCAAACCAAACAACCGGACTTTACCCGGAACACAAAAATATTGTCAAACACATTGTTTTTATTTTTCTGAGCTAGTTATGGTTCCCGAACATCATGACACCTCTTACAAAATATCTACTAACTAATATATGTAACTAATACTTAAGATTAAACTAGATTGTAACTATTTAGTTTAACCTAGCCTACTACCCCCCCCCCCCCCACCTATAATTGGCCAACACCAAGGGCCAACATGGGATTTTAAGTTGATTAAATATTAGATCTTGTCTTTCCATATTAGACACATTACACATGAGTAAATACAAGAAGATGGTCCATAAGAATACACATTAAGCTCATATCCTTCATACTCTCATTATCATCTACACCCTAACACCAAAACTCTCTCTTTCTTCCTTCCTTGGCTTCGGCTGAAATCAACCACCCATACACCACCATCATTCAATCAAGTCTCTTCCATTCCACACATATACAAGGGTGTTAGAAGGTGCACAACGAAGCTTGGTGTTCTCGGAAGTTGAAGGACCATCTCTATTCGCTATTAACCACCACTTTTCTCCTCTTGAACATCCCTAGCCTTGAGCTAGTGGTAAGAACTTAGATCCTTTCATTTTTCATGTTATTTAAGTGGTTAATAGATGTATTATGAAGAAAACATATAAACACCATAAGATCTTACACTTAAAACTCGAACCTAAGCTTAAACAAAGTGATACATGAAGAAATGATGTTAGAATGATGTTATTTGGTATATGATGATTATGTGCTGATATGAGGGACTTATAACCTGCTGTAAGAAATGTTGTTGATCACTAAGCATGCTAATGGAACCAATATAACTCGCATTAGAATGTTAAAAGCTGAAAACAGGAGGCTGTTTAGTGATTACAGCCAACTTCAGCTGGCTGTAACCAGACCTTAATAAAACGAAAAATGCATTTTCTGAAGTCTAGATTTATGTATTTCGAAATACGGTTCTAATGGAACTGGAATCATAATTTTTGGACTCCGTTTACTATTTTTAAAGACCCGATTTGTAACAGCAGCTAAAGCTGAGTTTTTACAGCAGTAAATGGGTGTTATATTTTTAGTCATAACTTGAAACCTGAGTAGAACTAGGTCATGAAACTTGTACTGTAAATGACCACTGATGTATTTGTAATCCTCCCACTAGAATTTCGTAAATCGGAGTTACGATGAATTTTAAATAAATTATTCCGTGGACTGCAGTCAGAAAAAGATAAATCTGAGTGCAGTCCGGAAAATGATTTTTTATAAAATAGTCGTGATGAATTGGATCCCGAAATTTTTACACAATAATATTTGGATCGTTTAAGACCTTCCGTAAAAAGTTGAGAATTTTTGGAACAAGTTAACTATTTTATTAAAATCCCTGAAAACAGCCCAGTTTTGAATATAAAAGCTGAAATGACATAAGTCGTAGATTGCGTGTCTAAATGTCGAGTATGTTAGCTGAGGATGATCTAACATGTTATTTGTCAATGAAAGTATTATTGTGCAATATCGTATGCTTGTTCTTGAGTAGCTATAGGTAGAATGTTTATATGAACGTGAACTATTGAAGTGAATGCATGTTATGTAGTAGATACGTGTAGGAACTTTGTGCTCTATTTGAAACCACTAAATGACTAACTGGTAATCATATTAGGACGTGATTGACCGACCTTGACTGTTAGCTATTTTTGAGAGTCAAACCGAGCAACCAAAGGTGAGTTCACACCCTTACTAAGGCATGGGATTCCCGGTGGTTGGGAATGGGATTAAATAGCTGAGACAGAACTTGTACCTTCACCACTACTAGACTACTTACCTCCGTCCTCGGATTGGGAAGGACGCCAGCGCTAAACCTACGTACTCACTACGTACCACTGTCCTCGGATTGGGAAGGGCACCAGCGCTAAACCTACGTATTCTCATACGTACCTATGTCCTCGGATTGGGAAGGGCACCAGCGCTAAACCTATGTATTCACTACGTACCACTGTCCTCGGATTGGGAAGGACACCAGCGCTAAACCTACATATTTAATATGTACCTCTGTCCTCGGATTGGGAAGGACACATATATATATATACATCTAGTCTAGTGGTTTACAACATGGGGTAGCCCCCACCGTTTATGGTTTGGAAAATAAGCAAAGTTGATTTAACCTGCAATTGCAAACAAACTCATAGTTTTTGAAAAACTACTTTATAACGAACACCTACTGTGAACTCGCTCAACTTTGTTGTTGATTTGTTGTTACATGCCTTGCAGGTCGTTAGGTACTTATGGAGCTTGCGCGGGGAGGAGGTCGTTGTGGGATATGGATTGTTATGTCCCGTGCTGAATATTTAATCCTCATGAACTATGGAATTTATGTTTTGGACTTACGTTTTATGCTTCCGAAGTTAACTTAAATTCGGTTACTTTCTTTTGGTCACCAATTGTATTGTGGTTGGTTTATTTACTTAATTACGTTGTTCAATATGATTGGTGGCTCGATCCTTGGATGTCACGCCTCCAAGCGGTGATACTCCGCATGGTGGATTTTGGGGGTGTGACATCGTTGTTTATAAATAAATCTTTTATTTACATTGCAATGTATTTATGTGGTTGCATGTATAAACAACATATCCCCTACAATGCCGACAATCAAGGAATCGTATTCCTTGAAGAGCAGACTACCCCCAAAATTCTTCCATTTTATGATCTCTTGCGTTTTCCATGAAAATCCTAAGTACCCGTTTCTTCCAAGGAAACGAAGTACAAGGCGCAAGTTACAACTCTGGACGAATACCCAAAGTACCACTATAAATCCTGAATAGGGTACCTAAGGGTATTTCCATAAATCCTAAAATTGTTGTGTACCTTAATTCGAATATTACATTTCTTTGAAAACAAAATCGAATTTTTGGAAGTTCATCCTATCTTCATAGATAGATTCTTGAAATTGATTAAAGTGTCAAATGAAATCCACGGATTGGATTCCTGGTATGCTTTAAATATCCGTGTCCAAAGATAACCAATTAAAGGTCAAGTTAAACAATTATGTGATTATGTGCTTATGTGTTCCCTTTTTATGTTTTTGTGTGATCCAAAATTTTGTTATCCAAATCCTCGTAGAATCTTCCATATCTTCGTATAAGGGATTCATAGTAGGATATCTAAAGGTACTACCTTAAATCCTTAATGGGCTTCTACGTAACAGTTAAGACCCTTGGATTATAAAGCACTATTCCATAATTAGACCCCTTGAGTGGTCTATTTAAACAGATTGATCCAAAAATCTGGTTAGGAATATCATGTGATAATATAGCTGAAAAGACTCCTTGGTGGTCTAATTAAAGAGATCATTTGTCGATCTAATTAAAAGGACCATATGGTAGTCTAGTCACACTCATCACAGGTTTGATTTTTCTTCCCCTTCACATTACAAAACAAACTGTGCGGACTGTGCAAGGAATTACGTAATTATGGATGCATACATAATTATGGAATTCAGTGCACAGAAACCACAGCAAGTTTTGTCATGTGTCTAGAGTTGACTCAGTTCATTTCCGTTTCTGAAGAATACCCATTGAGGAAAATGACTCATTCCGTTCATTTTCGTTTCTGAAGAATATCCATCGAGGGAAATGAATATTCTTGATTTTTCCTTCATTTCTGTTTCTGAAGAATACCCATTGAGGAAAATGACTCATTCCGTTTATTTTCGTTTATGAAGAATATCCATCGAGGGAAATGAATATTCTTGATTTTTCCTTCATTTCCGTTTCTGAAGAATACCCATTGAGGAAAATGACTCATTCCGTTCATTTTCGTTACTGAAGAATATCCATCGAGGGAAATGAATATTCTTGATTTTTCCTACATTTCCGTTTCTGAAGAATACCCATTGAGGAAAATGACTCATTCCGTTCATTTTTCGTTTCTGAAGAATATCCATCGAGGGAAATGAATATCCTTGATTTTCCTTCATTTTCATTTTTAAAGATTGTCCGTTGAGAGAAATGACAGGATTATGCCTTGCATAATCTTTGATGGGTTATTCTACGCAAATAGATAAACACCCTAGATTCCATGCAAGGCAATTATTTTACACAGCGTCACAGACAGACTCCTACGAATAAATTTCGGGACGGAATTTCCTAAAGTAGGGGAGACTGTGACACCTGTGCCTCTGCAACCATCAAACAAATACCAAATTTATGAAATATTGTGTTTCATACGTGGGATTTGTAAAAATGTGTTTATCATTTGCACATATCAATTCATGTTCGATTTCAAGCTTTAAATCGCTTTCTGGTAGGTTATACGCGCACTGATGCGTAAATATAACCAGTTTAATGCAACTAACACTCCGGAATAGTGAAATAGGCTTAACATACCTTAAATAACCTTTACATAACTTAGAAATAAGTTTTGGAGGGTTTGGTGTGGCGAAATCAAGTTTATTCGCTTACATGGACTAATTTCGACAAACTGCGAAAGTATGCCGATTCGTACTGTAACGGACATTCCGGAACTTGATCATAAGTTAAACATACCCTAAATATGCTTTACATAGCTTAGAAATAGGATTTGAGGGGTTCGGGATGCTAAAATAAACTTTTTGATCATTCAGGGACTAAAAGCGTCAAAAAGTGCATAAGTTTGCATTTTCGCGCATATCTTACGTTCTGAATACATCCGGACATCCAAAAATTTATGTAATCATTAAAATATTTTATTTTAGTGATTGGCATGATAAAATTCCATTCGTCGCGTAGTTTGGATCGTTTTTCGCATTCGTTCGTGTTTCGTCGTAATTAACCGAACAACGCAACCGTACGACCAAACGAACCGACATTCGAGATATTTTTGAGCATGTTTCATGTTCCCTATACTTTAACTTCATTTTAGAGCCTTGAAATGGGATTAACGGGGCTTAAACGTGTCAAAAATGCATCAAAAACCATGTTTTGCACATTCAGGGACCAAAATTGACAATCTGCCATAGTTATCTTAGGAAGGGACCAAAGTTGAAAATCTAATTTCCAGCTTGTTCCAGCTGTTCCCCTCATTTGCACATGGTTTTAATGAAACTAGGGGCTTGTTTTGGGGTACCCATGGTATTCTAAAACCATGGGCACACATGTAAGGTCCAGATTTAAGCTCGGTTTTCGATGAACGATCCTAACGGTTGTAAGAAAACTATAAATACCCTACCCCCCTTCACTCAAAACTCACACCTTGATCTGATTGCTCTCTAAGTTGAAGTGATTTCACTTCATACCTGAGAATAATCGGGTCAAACTTCCGTTCTTGGACCTTTTGTGCCGTTTGATTCCGTGATCCCTCTAGCTTTGCTTGGTTGTTGTTCAAGACTTCTAAGCACCCTCAAGTGAGTACATAGTCCCCTCTTTTACTGTTTTCAAACTGTTTTGGGGTGAAACACATGTGCCTACTTGTTACTTTCGTGCTTTCCATGTTTTCATATCATATACTTGCTATGTTCATTAATACACTATTAGTACATGATTTCATTATGTTTTTGCTATGTATGTCCTTTTAGTGCATACTTAGTACATCGTTTTACATTACATTTCATGCTATGTATGTTCATTTGTTGCATATGCTTATCCAGTATATGGACACATTGTTTTATATCTTTTTAAACCATTTGAAGCTGATTGATTTATGTGAACCATTTGTAACCTGTTGATTTATGTGAACCATTTGTAACCTGTTGATTTATGTGAACCATTTGTAACCTGTTGATTTATGTGAACCATTTGTAACTGTTTGAACCATTGGGATTAGGGAAGTGATTAGGTAACGGGGCGGGTGTAATGTGTTAAAAGCATGGTGGATACGCCGCTGGTACTTCCTATATATAAGTGCTTTTAACACATTATATATCGTTGCGTTATGTAGATCACTTGGGCAAGGTTATCAAAACAAAGTTATATTACAAGGTTTTTCTATCAATATATATATACCATTCGAGTTTTATTTCAAAAACGATTTACAATTTGGGTTCATATAAACAAATATTTTGGAGTTAAGATTCATGGTATCGAGGTTTTATAATTATAACAAATCTGTTTTGACTTAGTTATTTCAATTTACATTACAAACATTTTACAAAACTCGGTTTTAAAATTATCAATTTACAAAGGAGTTTAAGTTACATTTTCAAAATATAAACGAGCCATGAATTAGACACTCACATAAAACCTATGTACTCGTCGGCATTTTTATGCTGACGTATTTTCACATGTGTTTCAGGTACCATAGTTGATGATGTTTGATGATGATATTTGTGTACGCTTACATAGGAATGGACGAGGCCTTAGTGACTTAATAACAATGGGAGTCTATTTGTTCATATTTTGTTTCTAATTCTAATTCTAATGTAATGTAATACATTTAATTCAATAAAACAAAACTGTTTAATCCAGGGTTGTGAAACAATGATTCTGTTACAACACTCCCCGACGTTTCCGCCATGTTTTGTTGTTTTACGTGGTCGGGGTGTGACATACGGTACTATATCCGATCGATTAAAACCGATCCGACAGATGTTTAAGTGTTGTCGATATCCGGCTCTACTTTGTCATTCGTTGTGTGTTTCGATCTCGTGATTATCGTAAAAGTTTTATTAAGTTAATACACTAATTCGCTTGCATTGTATATTTAATTAGGTTCACTAGCTATAAACCAGTAGGTGAGCTCTACCAACCTAAATATGCAATGTGAGTCATTCTTCTTTTTATCAAAATGCTTTCAAAACCCTACTTGTTTTCAAAGTTGTAATTACAGTGATTAAGTCTTTCTAATCTACAATTACTGCCGGTATGTGGGGTTTTGTATACACTACTTGATAAGCTTCACCATTGGACAACGGGTTAGCCAATGTGTGATATGACCAAAGTAACAGATCCTGTCGAGTGACAAATACCGATTTGGGGTAATTGGTTTATATAAACATTGTAATCGCTCTTATTACTGTATATTATAACAATGTGTCTTTTGTATAAACTGAATGCACTCGCCAGTATTTTTCACTGATAAAATATTTTTAAAACACGTTTCAGGTGATTTACTGTAAAGAAAAGAAAAGTGCCGTGAAGCACTTTGTAGGATCGGTTTGCGACCCGAACGAGTCGTTCAGAAGAGATTTTATCAGTTTCAGAGGCGGAAACTAAGAAACCGACGTCGAAACAGCTTGAATATCACTTTAAACACTGATTGTATTAATCTGACGTTGTTTACAATCAAATCTCACACCGGCAGCACCTCGGTATGGAATCTCTAAAACTGTTACAAATGAAATGACCAACACCCTATTTATAGTGTTCAGCTTTCGCTTGAAGACACCTTCAAGCGAAACCCACTATATACATTTCAAGCGAAACCTTCTAAAATGCATTTCAAGTGAAACCAAACATTTACAAATATAAGACTTCTACTTTGTCTTCTTGTGAGGCCTCAAATCTGATTTGTGTATGCATGCAACACGTGATGTAGCAATTTATGATATCACCATTATGATGTCATCATCAAGATTGATGACATCACTCTTGATCAGATTCGCAATGCAACCCGAGACTCGACATAAGACGAAGACGACAGATGAATGCACCAACAGACTCCCCCTCAGATGTTGACGAGTCTTAAATGTCGAGTATTCTCAATCTTCAGTCTTTATCAGTTTTTTTTTTCTTTCTTAGCATATACCAGGATCTTCTCTTTGGCTCTAACCTCGTCAGACTCCCCCTCTCTTCATGATGGGATCGCCGTCTGGAATTAGCTATCACCTTGAGATCAATCCCTGGCTTTATCTCTGTTTAGGCTCATTTCCTGCACAAATTTTCTCACCACCACATAAGTTTTCACTTAAATCAATAAGAAAAACTTACTAGAAATAGTTCCATCAACTTCAAATTAATGACCCTGATTAACTAATCTCAACTTCTTTCTTAAATCAAAAATTTTCAATTCAATACACACACTCCCAAACCAGTTCATCATGTTCAGCACTCGGAATTTTGAAAATCAGCTTTCCAATATCAGTTGTCGAAAATCTTTTTGTATTTTTCAAAATTTATGCTAAAACACACTGAAAATCTTTTTGGATTTTTTTACTGTAATGAAATGCAATAAAGAAATATTTACAAACAATATTTTTGTGAGTTTGTGTAAGAGGATCATATCAGTTTATGTGACCAATCACTAGCACCGTTAAGCTTTAACATTTTAAGCTCTAAACGATTCACGTAGATTGACGATATGTTTGTCCTCTTAAGCTCAATCTAAAAACTTTCAATCTGCTTACCGATACTTTAAGGTATATTAAGATAGCACTAAGTTCTTATGAACCCCACGATCTCAGCATATCCCCTCATCATGCAATACACTAACTCAAGTAATGCCTTTAAACTTTTATCAACTGTGATTTGTGCGAAAATAAAGCAGAATGTTTAAACATTAACAATCAGGTCGATACTTCCGTATACGCAGAGAAAGTCCAATGTTTAAACAAAATAAGAAAAAATAAAACCAAGTTGAAGTTGTTTAGGCTTTAACCACCAGGTCGATACTCCCGTATACGCAGAGGTGATCCAAAGCTTAAACGAAACACCAAAGAAAATAAAGCAGAACGTTTAGGCAATAACATCCAGGTCGATACTCACGTATACGCAGAGGATGTCCAATGCTTAAACAAAAATAAAGAAATAAAACAAGTTTAAATCTTTGCAAAATGAAATGCACAATCACAGCGACTTTTTAGCAAAGTTGTGAAAGTTCACAAACTTAACCAGTTTTATGTCTTTCGACAATCAGCGATTACTGAGTAGGCACACAATCAAGAAGGACAAAACTAAGTACTATGCTTTCAATCATGTTTCCCACTAGAACTAGGCTTTATCATTTAAGTTTGTATCGTTATCGCAAATCTACTAGTCTAGCTGAGCCTATCGTCACATCTTTAGTGAGACCGTTTATCACATATATACTTTTCATTTCTTTAGCATGCTGTGATAGTCCAACTGATCTACTATCATTTCCTTTTTTTTTCACAACAAAACTCATTTTTGCATTTTTCAATGTTTTTGACATTTTCAAATTTTCTAATTTTTTAAAATTTTTACTCCCCCTAAAATCAAAATATGTCTCAATTTTGATTTTCTGGGAAAATTTGAAAACAAACTGTACAAGAATTGTGACAACATGATGAGAATCACTTCAATTCTCCATTCACTTGGCTTGAACAATCAGAACTCCCCCTGACAACAAAACATTTTCCCATGGTGATTTCAAAACACTTAAGTTTGTTTTAATCAAAATGGTTTTGCCGGAAAATTAGTTTTGCGTGTCATATCACAAATTCGGGGTTTCATCACCTTGTTCTCTTCAACCACTTGTAAAAACTAACATTTGTAAGATCAATCCACAAACATCACTTGTAGAAAATCAAGTACAATTTAATGTCCCTGATTTACCACTTTTAAATCGAAATCACTTTCGTGAATTTCTCAAGAAATATGCCGATTCATGTTCCACGCTTACCAACCTGGGAACTCCGGCAAGTCAGGTTTTTCATTTAAACAGATTCACCCAAGCCTGACTATCCTTGGGTGATTTTGAATTCTTGTTCAACAATGGTGGAAAATTTTCATCATCCATTGTTAAACCTGAATTCTTAGTTTTTACCTCAACTACCGGCTCTTCTGGCTTTACCGTACCAGAATCATTGCCTGCACATGGCTTGTCTGACTTTGATCTGTCAGATTCATCACCTGAAGGTGGCTTGTCTGACTTCGACACGTCAGATTCATTGCCTGAAGGTGGCTTGTCTGACTTCGACACGTCAGATTCATCGCCAACCATTTTCTTCTTCTTCTTTCCTTCTTTCGTCCTCAGATTTGTATCTGATGAATTTGTCTTGCTTGACTTTGCAATCGAGGGAGTCGATTCATCAGAACTCTTATTTTTAACAGATGAACCCGAGGAAAAAATCTTCTCCAGATACTCTCTGGCCTTCTTCCTCAGTCTGTCTTTTTGCCCCTGAGAAAGCTTCACTTTCTTTTCTTGAACTTTAGTTTCTTGAACCTTCTGTTCTTTGGGCTTGACATTGACTGGTTTCTTCACCTGCTTCTGAGATTCAGCTCTCGATCTTCTCATTGATCTCATTGAGCAATCTCTAGCAATATGGCCAATGATGTTGCAGTTAAAGCATCTCCTTGACTCAAACTTCCAACTCTGGCAGTTAACAGCAATGTGTCCTTGATAGCCGCATCTGTAACACACTCTGTTATCGTACCAATCACCATTTTCAGTCCAAACATTCAGATCATAGCACTGTTTGGCTTGGTGATAAACATTTCTCCTCTTGTTTGCTGGATTTGGCTTTTGAGCACCGTGGTCCGACCTGCACCACTCATTACCAACAATTTTTGAATTTTGAATTTTTACTTTTTGTAATTTTTTATTGCGATTGGATGATTGATCTGATGAACTTTTATTTTCTTTTTGAACATTTTTCAGAATTTTCTCTTTTTGTTTTTGTTCCACTTTCTTCTTTAAAGGTTTTTGCTTAGAGCATTCTCCATTTTCAGTTGATTGTGGAATAGTTTCTTGAAACTTTTCTTTTAACTTCAAAAATAAATTCTTTTTCTTCATTTTTTCATTTTCAACATCAGATTTCTCATCACAATCTTCAACTATGACTTTGTCATAGTTTGTGACATCGTCACTTATTGGAACTGGATTTAAAGGTTTTGGACAAGGAATAGTTGAAGTATTCACAAACAACTTCAACTTTTGTTCCCATTCCTTGATTTTCTTTTGAGCACACTCAGCTTCCTTTTCAAGTCGAATAATCTTTTCAAGATGAGAATTGATTGCAATTTGTTTCTCAAGATTGTTTTTACCAAACAAATCTCTCTCATCTTCTAAACTTTTTATTTGACTTTGAAAATCTTTCTCAATTTTTACTTTTTCATTTTCCAAATTGTGTATTTGATTTTTCAAAACATTTTCTGATTTTTTAAGATTTTTGTTTTCTAATGACAAACTCTCAACCTCCTTCAAGAGTTTGTCATTTTCAGATGTCAACTTCTCACAATTTTTCAGCAAAACAAGAATCTGTTTATCATCAGCTTTTGTTTCAACCTTTAAAACTGAAATATTTTTAACCTGTTTCTTTTCATCATGAACACTTTCATTCTTACTCTCTTCTTCTGATGAATGATCAAAGATAGGTGTGTCTTCTGCAACCTCTTTCTTTAACTCTGGTTCAGGATTCACAGATACAGGTTTTTCAGATTCTACTTTCTCAACCTTGACCGATGGAACTTGTTCAATCTGCTTAGCTCTGATCTCTTCTTTAACAATAACTGCTTTTTGATTCTTTCTTTTTGTATCTTGTTTTTCTTTCAATTTTTCAATTTTATCGGCATAAAATAACTTTCCACTACGTTGATCAGATGGAAGTTGTTGTTTAAGATATTCAAGCTCCCGGATTTCCTCTTCATAATTGTCACTCTCTTCATCAGACGAGTGATAAAAAACCGGAACTTTTTCAACTACTTCTTTTGCTGAGACTGTTTCTCCTTTTTGCTTTATCAGAATATACTGCTGAGATTCATAATGCACATATGCCAACAATTCCTCAAAATCCATGTTTCGATGTCAAATGTTCACTTTAAATGTTGATTGGGCAGAGAATGTGTATGAATCACGTGATAACTTGGGCTGCTCAAAATTGGTTCAAACAATCGGATACACTAAGCCGACAACGATTTGTTATATTCAACAATGATTGGGCCGTAAATGGGCTTAGAATGATTTGAACTGGGCTTTCCTTGTCACACGCAAATCACACAAACAAATATAGAACTGACACAATTAACAATCACATGCACAGTCTCTTTAATCAAGAACCGACAAAAACTTAATACCAATCTGAATATCACGTGACCAAACACTTATCAATTCATTTGCCGACAATTTTAATAGTTACTAAAATCTGATTGGACCGTAAGTCTAACTGATTATCTTTTAAAACCAATGTAGCCGACAACTTTAATGAAGATTACTTGAACCGAGACTCATCACATGGGTTGGAACACTTTATCAGATTCACATGCAAAAACTTTACACATATTTACCAACTTTCACATGCAAACCGACTTACACACCTTTATCATCTTTCAAATGCAAACTGACACAAGCATGGAGTATCTTATCCCAACCAACTGACACCTCGAAATCAATGTAATTTCACGATTCACGATATACTTTTCAAGCGAAACACGTGAATTTCAAGCGGTCGTTTCAAGCGAGAGCTAGAATCAAGCAGACTCAACACGTAACTTCAAGCGAAAGCCATATGACATCAGCAAATACGAACAACTTTTCAAGCGAAAATTCAATTTAATCAGATTTAAACCGATTTTAGCTCTAAAACTTTCCAGGATTTGTTAATACCTGTTTACGCACACTATATGAAAATTTGAGCCGATTTTATCCGTGAAAAATTTTAATTTTTGAGAAAGAATGGTGTAGAAACAGAAAAAGTGATGAAAACGAGCTGTTTTTGCGAAATCTCTTCCTCCTGAGCTCTGATACCACTTGTAGGATCGTTTTGCGACCCGAACGAGTCGTTCAGAAGAGATTTTATCAGTTTCAGAGGCGGAAACTAAGAAACCGACGTCGAAACAACTTGAATATCACTTTAAACACTGATTGTATTAATCTGACGTTGTTTACAATCAAATCTCACACCGGCAGCACCTCGGTATGGAATCTCTAAAACTGTTACAAATGAAATGACCAACACCCTATTTATAGTGTTCAGCTTTCGCTTGAAGACACCTTCAAGCGAAACCCACTATATACATTTCAAGCGAAACCTTCTAAAATGCATTTCAAGCGAAACCAAACATTTACAAATATAAGACTTCTATTTTGTCTTCTTGTGAGGCCTCAAATCTGATTTGTGTATGCATGCAACACGTGATGTAGCAATTTATGATATCACCATTATGATGTCATCATCAAGATTGATGACATCACTCTTGATCAGATTCGCAATGCAACCCGAGACTCGACATAAGACGAAGACGACAGATGAATGCACCAACACACTTCAGCCTAAATAAGTGGCTCAGTAAATTAGAAATAAAACGTGTTTTTTGTAAATAAAGGATTTCCCCCAGTGAAATTCCTTTGCTGTAAATACGGTGTGACAACCCGAAGTTTCAAGGTTAGTGTCTCCGGTTTGTGATATCCCCGTTTTTGTTTTAATTTATTTATTCGACCCGTAACCCGTTGGATGTGCTAACTTATTTGGTAGTTGTGCATCGTGTGTGTGTTTGTCTGATTAAGAAACATCACATGTAACATAGTTGACTGAACTCAACCCAAATATAACATGTGACGCCGATTAATGAACGGTTGGACTAGACCCAAAATACTGATACGTATGGTTGTGAAATACCGGCCCAAATCAGTAATTTGTTTAGAAAACATAAACGGGCTCAAAGCCATCATTTTGTTTGGTAAGCATAACCGGCCCATATCACCTTTTGCTTAACAAACCAACACCGGCCCACTTATTAGGAATTGGCTTCAAAATATAATTGTACGTAACCACTCTCCTTGTCTCACAATTTCAAACACAACAACCCAAATCGTTTCCTACTTGCGACGGCAGTGAGACACCTCCTCTCTCGTAACCTTCTTCCCTATTTGTAGTTCTTCGATAGGTATGTTCTTTCCATCATACGATTAATATCAGTGAGATTGTATTGATCATGCACGAGTTATGATTAAGTGTTGTGTGTTTAGGTTAAAAACATGATCATAGGGATGGTTGCAAATTGTATCAGACTTGGTTTTATGATGATAAACAGAACGTATTAATCCATGTTTAGGTGTATATGCATAGATTGATTTGAATTGTGGGCATGAGTACTGGGTGGGTGGTCGGTTGTAATGAGATTTGGGTTAGGATATTATATTCATACTTGGTTAATCATGATCATGAAGGAGTCTAGATACTTGCACGATTACCCAGTTAGTGGAATGGTTAGGTGATTGTAGGGTGGATGAATCTGCCATCCAAAAGTCCCCAAACATTATATTGTTTTGTCTAAAGATGCACGTGTGTGGGCCCTTGTTCTTGTGATGTTGGCTCCTCCCAATGTTTGGTCCAATATGTCAAAACCAACAACTGCCTTTCTCCTTGTGCGAGTTGTTGGTGATGTGATATTATTATTATTATAAAATAATGATTAATATGTTTGCATGAGAAGTGTCATTATTTCAAGTTTTCATGTTTGCTTAATATGTGTGCAACTCATTAATGTCTTGTATGTTAATTCCTACCTAATATTTTTGCATGTGATTGTGACTAATAGAAGTATTATGATATTTTGGTGATTGATCATGTTATAACATTTATGAGAGGTCGGTTATTAGGGGCATAATAATGATGACTGATGATTTTAGTACAAAGATAAGGAACCGATGATGATTATAAGTCTAGGGTTAAACTTAGACCTGGCAAACGGGTCGGGTCGGGTCGGGTTGGGTCATGGGTCAAAACGGGTTCGGGTCAAAACGGGTTCGGGTCAAAACGGGTCACTTATAAAAAAGGGTTGTTTTGGTTCGGGTCGAAACGGGTCCGGGTCAGAACGGGTTTCGGGTCGGGTCGGGTCGGGTCCGGGTCAGAACGGGTTTCGGGTCGGTCCGGGTCAGAACGGGTTTCGGGTCGGATCGGGTCAGTTTTTTTTTTCCTCCTGAAGCTTATTGAATATTAAAAACATTTTTTTATAATTTCATCACAACTAATAAACTAATAGTTATCATAAAACAAACACAGTAATAAATCTATCCTAACTACTGATAAAGTTCAATAATAAATATAATAAAAAGTAATGATAACTCTATCCAAATAATGAAAAACTTAACTTACAAATAACAATAGAACGTTAACAAACATTCAAACTATAGTTATAATAACAACAATAATAACTAAAAGAGATAATAAAGTTGATTAAAATTATCAAATGATACACTGAAGCACCACAATCTGAACCATCAAGCTACCAGAACACCATACATTCCATTCAAAAGTGGGATACCCATAACAAGTGTGTTAGGAAGTGTAGACAAAGAAAACAAAGTGATAGACCATTCTAAAGAGCCTCTAGCACTCAACCGTGACCAAAGAGCTAAACCCACGGGTTAATCCAAAAGGTAACTACGGGCCAAATCATCATCATAGTTACCTCCCAAATTAGTTGTTCAATTCTTTTTACGATCTTTATACGTTTTTTGTATGAAAATTGTGAAGGAATGAGTTTTGGGATGCAAAGAGAGTCCTTTAAATACAACCTAAAATAAGAATAACTGCAATGCTGCGAATGATACCAAATGATTGTTAAATAAATAACATTATATGTTTGCTCTTAAAATATAGCATAAAAACCATGTTTGGGAATTACTAACAATACAAGTAGTTGGGTGCTAGAATTAAGAGTTGCAGCAAACAAAGACTTGTGTTCTGGGAATCTGAACACATGACCATGGATGTTCTTCCATCCCTTCTGTTCTTGATTATTATTAACTTCAGCCTCTTCAACATCGCGTGTTGTTAAGATCCCTCCTCATTTTGCTGCAAAGACGACAATGACGATTCTTTCTGCGCAAGTTGCAGCAAGTTCCTTCTGTGTATCAGCAAGTTCTTGTTTATCCCTCAAAATCTGCACCGATCGATGAATGTCTTGAACATGTTTCTCAAAAAACTTAAGCTTCACTTCCGACTCCCCTTGATCGCGTGTCAAATCAGACTGCATCTCCCTAATCGACTTATCAAGATTATAACAACATTACTCCAGTTGTGATAACCGCGAACTAAGACCCTCGAGAAACCGCATAACATTATCAGTGTGTTTCTTCATGGATCTCTCCACTGCCATGATTATCACTTCCTGGTTACCAGAATCATCCGGTGGACAGTCAAATTCGGGATGTTCTCGCCATTTACTTTTGATAAATTCTTGCCAAAAAAATTCACAATTTTATTATCAAGTTTCTAGAGTCAATCATTCACGAAAATCAAACAACAAAAATATTTTCTCTAGATCCAATATTATCATTATATGTGTATCATATACAACTCAATCAAACTATAATTCACAATTTTATTATCAATATTTTCTCTAGAACGGGAAGGAGGGAGATTTTCAACAAAATCAAAACAAATTAACAAGAATCATGGCATACCCATTTGGTACAGAAGAAGCAAAGATTAGGGTTTTAAACCTGTGTCCGATTCGATGTGAAGAAATCGTTGATGCAGACCGAGAGATTAACGAGCGAAGAAGGATTTCTTGAAGGAGAGGTTGAAGATTGAAGATGATGTATTGACGGCGGAGGTCTGTGGCGGAGGAGATGGCGGAGGTCTGTGGCCGAAGAGAAGGCAGAGGACTGGAGGCGTTGATGGAAAGTTACGATTGATTCAATCAGATTGAAGAAGATGACCCATTGTTCACCCGTGCTTTCTTTTTTTTCAACCCTAACTGACCCGCCCGTCCTAATTTCTCAACCCTGTATGACCCGTAAATAAAACTTTTTATTTTTTAAATAACCCACTTTGACCCCCTTGTCTAAACTTCCTCACCCAAATTCACCCAATATAATCTAAAAATGACCCAGACTGACCCATTGTATGCTATTTGGGTCAGAATTGCCCCCTCTAGTTAAACTGAATGTAATAAACAAATCGGTGTGGAATAAGTAAGGATCGAACAGTAAACATTTCGAATGGGCCCGGTGGATTAATGGGACTGTGTGTTGTTTGGGCCGGACCAAGTAATAAGGTTGAGTAGCATTTGTGTTGTGTGATACTTATTTGGGCCACACGTATTACCTCACTATGTATGGTAACTGAAAACAATTGATTGAGTATGAGAGTTGTTTCAAATTAATTTAATATGCATGTGTGTTGTGTGTTACTGCCTGCCAAAAAGTGTTACATTAGACATCGGATTGTTTGAACATTAAGGTATTGCAAGGCCCTACTCGTGTACTCACTATTATAACATTATACCTTAGGTCGCGAGTAACGGACCTAACAGCACTTAAACGTTAGAAGTATAGTATCAAACCGAGCACTCTAAGGTGAGTTCACACTCCTAAGGCATGGGATTCCCGGTGGGTTGGGAATGGGATTGAATAACTACTTGTACTATCATTACTATTAAACTACTTTTCACTGTCCTCGGGTGCACGTACGTAAAACCTACGTACACTCATACTTACTACTGTCCTCGGATTGAAGGGCACGTACGTAAAACCTACGTACACTCATACTTGCTACGGTCCTTGGATTAAGAAGGGCACGTACGGATACGACTAGTCTAGTAACATACAACATGGGAAGCCCCCACTAATCATCGCAAACATGTTTGGGAAACCGCGATACGGATTAATACGATACACATGGGAAGCCCCCACTAATCATCGCAAACATGTTTGGGAAACCGCGATACAGATTAATACAGTACATGGTTTACGAAATAAACATATGTTTTACGAACACTATAACTAAATAACCAACTGTGAACTCGCTCAACTTTGTTGTTGACTCGTTGTTACATGCCTTGCAGGTCGTTAGGTACTCATGGAGTTTGCATTGGAGTGGGAAGAGTCATTGTGGGACATGGACAGCTGTGTGCCATGCTAAACATTTGAAACGTTTAAACTTATGACTTGGTTTTAAACTTTATGCTTCCGCTTGCAACTTAAACTATGTTTTGTTTAGACACCAATTGTATTGTGTTGGATTTTATATATTACTTACATGCTTGTTCAATATGATTGGTGGCTGGATCCTGGTCAGTCACGCCTCCAAGCGATGATACTCCGCATGTGGATTTTGGAGGTGTGACAGATTGGTATCAGAGCCATTGGTTATAGTGAACTTGGTTTTAAAAAGGGGAAAAGCTTTTTGGTAAAACCAGACTATAACCTGTACAGTGCTCAACGATCCACAACGACGCTTCACTCCAAGTGCAAGGTTCAACACTATAGGTGATATGGTTTATGTTATATTGCCTACTTGCTAGTTACATAGAACTTTGATTATGGTATGCTTAGATGAACGTAACAACTATTGTTTGAAAACACATGTGTGCTTACTCTCTTCTGTCATCGCACCTTCGCGAACCTCTCTCACTCATGTTTTCCTTTGATATGAAGATCATGAGTGGACGCGTTAACCTAACTCAAGCCCAGTTGACGGCTTTGATCAACGAACAAGTTGCAGCAGCACTCGCAGCTGCCCAGGCAGGAGGTCAACACGCTCAGCCTCCTGTGTGTACTTTCAAAACCTTTATGGATTGCCGACCTACTACTTTCAACGGCACCGAAGGAGCTGTAGGCCTCCTCCACTGGTTCGAGAAGCTCGAGTCGGTCTTCGAAATGTGTGAATGCCCTGAGGCTCGCAGGGTGAAGTATGCTACTGGTACTCTCGAGGGCATAGCGCTCACGTGGTGGAACGCTCAGGTTCAAATGCTGGGGATAGTTGCTGCTAATGCCACCCCATGGAACGACTTCAAGGAGCTGATCAAGCGAGAGTACTGTAATCGTGATGACATCCACAAGCTGGAAGTGGAGTTCTTTAACTTGAAGATGACAGGGACGGAAATTGAAGCATACACAAAAAGAACAAACGAGCTGGCAATTTTGTGTCCTACTATGGTGGATCCTCCCATCAAGCGTATCGAGCTGTACCTCAAAGGCTTAGTACCAGAGATTCAAAGCCATGTGACTTCTGCTAACCTTGCTACTATTCAAGATGTTACTCGTCTTGCTCATCGTCTCACAGACCAGGCAGTGGAACAGAACAAACTGCCTAAGCGTATAGGTGCTACTGCTACTACTACTTCTGCTACTCCCAGTGACAACAAACGAAAATGGGATGGAGTCTTCAGCAAGGGTTCGACTACAGTTCAGTCCCAGGCACAGCGGCGAAAGACTGATGACTACCAGAGTCCTGGTCAACAATCTTCTGGTAGTCAAGGGCAGGGTGGATATCGAGGAAACCACCCAAAGTGAAACAAGTGCAACAGGCACCACAGTGGTCAGTGCAACAGGGGACGTTGTCAGAGGTGTCTCAAGATGGGTCACGAAGCCAAGGATTTGCAGGAGCTCACGGCCTGCAAATCAGAATCGTCAGCAGCAACAGCAAGCACCGCAGGATCAGCAACAGCAACAGGGCAACAGGGGATGCTATCAGTGTGGCGCCGAAGGTCACTTCAAGAGACACTGCCCGCAGTTAAATCAGAATCAGAATCAGAACCACAACCAAGGAAACAGGAACAATAGTGGGAATAACAACGGGGGTAACAACGACGGCAATGGCGCCAGGGGACGCGCAATCGTGATTGGTCAGGGAGATGCTAGGAATGATCCTAACGTGGTGATGGGTATGTTCCTTCTCGACGACTTTTATGTTACTGTTTTATTTGATTCGGGTGCCGATACCAGTTATGTGTCTCTAAAAGTTAGTCAAATGCTTAAACGCACACCAACACCTTTGAACACTAAGCATGTCGTAGAGTTAGCGAATGGTAAAAGTTTAGACGCCACACACATAGTTAAGGGCTGTAATCTTGTTTTAGCCGGTCAGACCTTCTCTATCGACCTCATTCCTATAGTTCTGGGTAGTTTCAACATCGTCGTTGGGATGGATTGGTTATCCCAACATCAAGCAGAGATTCTTTGCAAGGAGAAGATCGTTCGTATTCCCCATTCTGGTAAAGAACCTCTCGTGATTCAAGGCGACAAGAGTGGTGCTGTTGTGGGCATCATCTCCTTCCTTAAGGCCCAGAAGTGTTTGCAAAAGGGCCACACTGCTATTTTAGCACTCGTTACTGACGCATCGCCGAAAGAGAAGAAGATAGAGGATATTCCAGTTGTGCGTGACTTTCCTCAAGTGTTTCCTGAGGATTTACCTGGTCTTCCGCCTCATCGTCAGGTGGAATTTCAAATCGAGCTAGCTCCTGGAGCAGCGCCAATAGCTCATGCCCCGTACCGCTTAGCTCCATCAGAATTGGTAGAATTATCCAAGCAATTGCAAGAACTTTTGAATAAGTGTTTCATTCGTCCTAGCTCTTCGCCCTGGGGAGCTCCAGTGTTATTTGTGAAGAAGAAAGACGGTACCTTTCGTATGTGCATAGATTACCGTGAACTCAACAAGGTGACCGTGAAGATTCGCTATCCTCTTCCACGTATTGATGACTTGTTCGACCAGCTGCAAGGGTCGAGCTACTACTTGTTGGTGCATGTTTGTGACAACAGCTTAGATTTGGTCTTTGGATATCTTGTAATTAGTTAAACGATAAACAGTTAGCGGGTTTAGCTTTGTATTAGTGAGTTAATAGAGTTTGGGCTAAACAAAACCCACATTGGGTGATGGGGGACGATTTGGGCCTAGCCCATGTAGCAAACCCAGCCTAATGTTGCAACCTTGTGTTATATAAACAAGGTTAGGCTTTAGGGTTGAGGTTAATCAGCCAAAAACAGTTTGTGTGAGAATTTCGTGAGAGTGCTTAGGGCTTGGACGAAATTAGTGTGGTTAGGGATCTTGATTGATTGTAATCACTTTGATAGATAATCAATAAAGATCCGGTTTGAAAGTGATTTGCTGCTTCTGTTTTCTACTTGTTTCTGTGATATTCTGATCAAGAGGATTCCGCACTCTTGATTGGAAAGACAATTCTGTTGAAAGATCCATACGAATCAAGGGGACCTACAATTGGTATCAGAGCATTAGGCTCTTGAAGGCTCGGTTCAGAATTGTATTCTGCAGAAACAGGGAGTTTTTCGAATTTTCTGTTAAACTTGAAAATTAGGGTTTCGAATTTGCTGGCTGATTTGATAAAAATTTTCGAATTATTTTTGGCTGTTTTGATCTTCTGCACTGTTTTCGAATTGTTTGCTGTTTTGCAGGTTTTAGAGATTGTTCTGGTTGACTGTCTTTGAAGGATTTTGGGCTGATATTCGAAGATTGTTCTTGGGATTGTTCTTGGTTTCTTCATTAAGTTCATCAATATTGGGTCAAAAGTTTGCTGATTTGGTGGCTCGATTTTGCAGAAACTGTTAAGGAATCCGGAAAAATCTTCAGAATTTCGAACAGATCTAGTTTCCAAGTTTAACTGGCGAATTAGAGTAATTTCGCAGTCTGAACCTACGAAATTGACTGACCTGCGAAATAATCGGCGAAATAAATCCAAAGGCGACTTTGGTAACCGTATAATTTTCCTCAGCGAAATTACTACGGTTTTCGGCGACTTTACAGGTCGTCGTAATAGCGAATTTGACCAGCGAAAATAACCTGCGAAATTGACTCAGCGAACTAGACCTGCATAATTGCAAAATAGACCAGCGAATTTAACATAACCAGGGTGGAATTTTTGTTGGTAAGCGTCGATAAAATTTCAGTGTTTCGAAAATAGAAATTGATTCGTAGCTCGTTTGACAGAATCGTCTGCACCGTTGCATTCCTCGTATTTTTAGGGAAAAAAAATGAGTTATCACTGTGTGAAAAAGATAAACAGTGAAATTCGTGAGAGCTAGACTTGGACGAATTTGAGTGTGGTTAGGGTTTAGATTGATTGTAATTAGTTACAATATTGTAGCGGAAAAAAAAAAAAAAAAAAAAAAAAAAAAAAAACCTCTGGAAAATCCCGATTTCGGTTTTTGACATTATATATCATTGGATTCGTCTTTTCGAGACGATTCTAAAGGTGTAATTTGGTAACCACTGTTTTCGGAGATATTTTGTACGGTTTTACCAGTCTGTTTGCGTTAAAATGTCGAACATGACAAAATTGAATGCACCTAAGATGATGAAGGTGGAGAATTATCTTACATGGAAGGACAACTTCAAATCTTTCATTGAATCTCAGGATGCACGTATGTGGATATGTATTGAAGATGGGTACATAAATCCTACACATGATTATGAGGGCAGACCACGTAGAACAGACTATGTGAACATGAAAGAGGATGATAAAAAGATGTATGAGGCTGAAAAGAGAGCCTTGGCTGCGATAAAGATGTCCTTACCTGATAGCATCAAGCATACCTTCACAAAGTACACTAATTCAAAGGATATGTGGGATGCATTACAAAAGCGATATCAGGGGAATGAGAGTGCCACTCAGGCATTCATGGCAGAGATAGTGCCAGTTGATGAGGCTGAAACTACTGTGAGTGATGCTGAATCTGAAGTGAAAAATGCTGAAGCAAAAGTGGATGCTGAAGTAGAGAAACAAAGTGAAGCTGAACAGGTTGTTGCTGATGAAAATACAGAAGTTCATGAGAAAGAGGTACAATCTAATTCTGTATGTTTGAGATGTCGTGAACTACAGGGTGAGGTTGACAGGTTGTCAACACAAAACCAAAGTTTGGTAAGTGAGATGTCTAATATTAAAGAATCAAATTTTTTTGCTAAAAGAAATGAATCATCATACTTGAAGAAGATAAAAGGTTATGAAGCTGAAATTGAAGCTTTAACATGCAAGTTAAATGAAAAACTTCAAGTAATAGATTTAGCTCATGACATGATGGCTGAGAAAACAAAAGAGATTTCTGAAAAATGCAAAGAGTTGTCAGATACACAACTCAAAATTGTTGAACTTGAAAAGAAATTGAGTCAATTCAGAGATTCCTCTTTTGTAATGAAACACATGATGGGTGGGTTAAAGAAGAGTAATGACAAGACCAGTGTGGGCTTCCATGGTTTCAATGAAGTTCCACCTCCTCTTAGTCATGACTATTCATTCCTGCCTAGTGAAGATGAGCTAGCAGACTTTATGGCATCTGCACCAAGTAGTTTCGCATCCACATCAAGTCAAGGTGATGGATCTGAGAGTGATGATGCTAAGAATAACAATAACAGGGAACCTTTTAAAAAGAAAAATTCACCTCCTCAGAACAAAAATCAAACTTTTGTTAAAAAGATTAATTTTGTTCAAGGTAGTGATATGAAAAACGAAACCGCTGTTATTGAAAATGAATCGAATGTAGAGTTTGCAAAAAATAAGAGCATAGAAAAATCTGAAATTAAGCAAACTAAACAAGGTTCATCCAAGGGATCATCACCATCTGATAAGGGATCTACCTTAGAGACTCCAGCTAAGAAGCCTTTGAAAAGGAGATCGTGCTTCAAGTGTCACATCAAAGGACATGTAGCTAGCTGTTGTCCTAACAAAAAGAGTGAAGCACAAGTTAGTGAGAGAAAGAGAGAGAAGTCACCAGAGAATAGTGGTGATAAACAGGAGAAGGAGTCCAACTCTCCAAAGAAATCTGCTCCCAAGCAACCAGAGGGTGTTGCTGTTGGTGTAGATAAGGCTAGAACAGGAACTCCACAAGTTCCACATTTTCAAAGAAATCAACCAAGATTTCAGCCTAGATCTCCACCAGGCAGATATGAGAGACCTAGAAGCACTTCACCAAGAATGAACAATTATAATGCTAATAATTTCAGAAGTCAAAGTCAATATCAAAATCGATACCAAAATAATGGTGGTCGAACTTTTTATAACAATGGCTTTAGAAATTACAACAATAATGCTTCTTGGAATCAAAATTCAAGGTATCAAAATCAAATTTTCCAAAGGTCAAATAGTCCAAATACGTATAGGAACCCTCAAGACCATAGACCTTATGGAAATCAAAATCAAATTCCATCAACAGGTCTGAGATCCAAGACTCCAGTTAGGAGTAATGGATATTGGATGGATGTTCCAGTGGTTGGTGAATTTGGACGACCCAAGACCATTAAGGCTTGGGTCCCCCAATCTAACTAATTTCTTAGTTGGTGTGTGCAGGAGCTGCTAAGGAGGATTATCAACTTATGTTGATAATGGCTGCTCTAGGCATATGAAGGGGGATGTGAGATTGTTGATATATATATATATTGATTGATTTAATTTGAAGTTCAAAGTGCTAAGTCGACACACTAGATAACCTGGCAGATCTTTATACTAAAGCTTTTGACAGGGCTCGCTTTGAACATTTAGTCGAACTCAACGGGATGAGGAATCCTGAATAACTGGTTTTTCATAAGAATTTTGTATATAGTTTACTGTTTTTCTTAAAAATCAAAAATACAAAAACATTGAAAAATCAAAAACATAAAAAAATAGAAAATAAAAAATGAGTTATCACTGTGTGAAAAAGGAGAAATGATAGTACATCAGCAAGTTAGACTGTCACACTGAAATTGAACCTAAATTGCTTAAGTGTGATAGCAGCTTCATTATATGATGTACCAGTAGGCAAAAAGCATGAAATAATCAACTTACCAATGTGATATAAACCTAAATAAACTGTGTATGAGTGGGGAACACATCAGTGGTGTATGGTTTAATGACCTTAAATTTTGCGTTGATAGATTGCCAAAATCTGAAGTTTTGGGTCTTTATACTGTTATTTCATCTGGGGATATCAGGGGTGTCCTTCTGCTGCATCCAGATACATGCTGACCTAGACACACCCAGGATATCTTAAAAGAGCTAAAAATGCCAAAACCCTTAAATGAAGAAGCTCTCAAAGAGAGTTATTCAAATGTGCAAAATGCATAAATCGTACCAAAAATGGTATTTGTCTTAGCCCTCGTTAGATATTTTGGTCTCTTTGCTGTACGGAAGTACTGACCTGTTCACCAATTATCTAAACGTTGAAAACAAAATGGATGAATTCAGTATACTCACCTACTACGATGAATCTTTGTGCATACCTTGATCGCGGGGGTATATCCTGAAGTGGGACACACTAGTATTTCAGTATTAAAATTACCTTAACGTATCATATGGTAATGGTACTTGAAATGTTCATGCATTTTGTTTAAGAGGACAAACATACTGGTAATCGTCTTGGACTGTTTTTCATAAAAAATTAAATAAAGAATTATCTAATAGTGTGAAAACAATTTGATTTTGTTGATATGATCTTCTTACCAGTGATTCTCACAAAAATAGAGTGTTTATTGCTTTTTGTTATTTACTTGCTTTCAGAAAATATAAAAATCCAAAAATAGTGTCTTTTTCTGTTTAAAATTCTTAACGTACGGAAAACTGTTATTCTTGGAGGAATTGTTACTGATAGGGGGAGACGGTGTTGGAAAGTGAGTTCAAAATTTTTAAATTATGCGGGTTATAGGGTGTGATTAAAAAGTTTTGCGTGTTGGTGATGAAATTAAAAATGCTTAATCTGTGATATAATCTCTTGAAAAATAATAATTTATTTAACTTTGTTGAAAAATTCTTATGGTTTCTCGAGATGTGTGTTTGTTAGTATACAGATTGAAGCTGTATGTTGCTGAGAAGTTAAAGTGATGAGTTGCTGTGAAGAGGTGAGAGTTTGATTGGATGCATGGTAGAACCTCCTTTCTACATTGCAGACAAGTTGAAGAGTTTGAAGATTGCTTTACAAATGCTGAACTGGAGTTTACTCAAACGCTAAAGTTTTTGAAGATTTGGTGATTGGATGCATCAGCTTAGGGGGAGTCTGTTGCTGACAGAAGCTGTTGAAGCTGAAGCTATCCAAAGACCAAAGACAGTGCAAGATTACATGAAGATTGCAAGAAGACTGAAGACAAAGTTATTTTATGAAGCTATTGTCAAGGGGGAGTTTGTTGGTGCATGTTTGTGACAACAGCTTAGATTTGGTCTTTGGATATCTTGTAATTAGTTAAACGATAAACAGTTAGCGGGTTTAGCTTTGTATTAGTGAGTTAATAGAGTTTGGGCTAAACAAAACCCACATTGGGTGATGGGGGACGATTTGGGCCTAGCCCATGTAGCAAACCCAGCCTAATGTTGCAACCTTGTGTTATATAAACAAGGTTAGGCTTTAGGGTTGAGGTTAATCAGCCAAAAACAGTTTGTGTGAGAATTTCGTGAGAGTGCTTAGGGCTTGGACGAAATTAGTGTGGTTAGGGATCTTGATTGATTGTAATCACTTTGATAGATAATCAATAAAGATCCGGTTTGAAAGTGATTTGCTGCTTCTGTTTTCTACTTGTTTCTGTGATATTCTGATCAAGAGGATTCCGCACTCTTGATTGGAAAGACAATTCTGTTGAAAGATCCATACGAATCAAGGGGACCTACACTACTCCAAGATTGATCTGAGATCGGGTTACCATCAACTGAGAGTCCGAGATGAGGATATCTCTAAGACCGCATTCAGAACTCGTTACGGCCATTACGAGTTTCTGGTCATGCCTTTCGGATTGACGAACGCACCTGCAGTCTTCATGGACCTTATGAACAGAGTGTGCAAGCCTTACCTGGATAAGTTCGTTATTGTTTTCATCGACGACATCCTGATCTACTCGAAGAGTCAGGAGGAACACGAGCACCATCTACGGCTTATTTTGGAACTCCTTCGAACAGAACAGTTGTACGCTAAGTTTTCAAAATGTGACTTTTGGCTTCGTGAAGTCCACTTTCTAGGCCACGTGGTAAACAAGGATGGGATACACGTTGATCCATCCAAGGTCGACTCGATTAAGAACTGGCCTGCACCTCGTACACCAACAGAAATCCGCCAATTCTTGGGTTTGGCGGGCTACTATAGAAGGTTCATCAAGGACTTCTCCAAGATTGCACAGCCCCTCACCTCACTAACTCAGAAAGGCATTATCTATCGTTGGGATAATGCACAGGAATTAGCATTTCAGCACTTAAAGGATAGACTTGGTAGCGCACCTATTCTTTCATTTCCAGAGGGCACAGACGATTTTGTGGTTTATTGCGACGCATCAATTCAGGGTCTTGGTTGTGTATTGATGCAACGGGATAAAGTCATCGCTTACGCCTCACGCCAACTTAAGATTCACGAAAGGAATTACACTACACACGATTTGGAGCTGGGAGCTGTTGTTTTCGCACTCAAGATATGGAGACATTACCTGTACGGTACCAAGTGCACCATTTACACCGATCACAGGAGTCTCGAGCATATCTTCAAACAGAAGGAGTTGAACATGCGACAACGCCGATGGGTAGAACTATTGAATGATTACGAATGCGCGATCAAGTACCATCCGGGAAAGCCAATGTTGTGGCCGACGCCCTCAGCCGAAAGGATACTACACCTAAGCGCGTGCGAGTGTTACAACTTACCATTCAATCTAGTCTTCCTGCTTAGATACGAGATGCTCAGGCAGAAGCATTGAAACCAGAAAACGTCAGGGCTGAAGCCCTACGTGGCTCAAGGCAACGGTTAGAACAAAAGGGAGACGACGCCTACTATGTAACAGGACGCATCTGGGTCCCACTCTATGGCAACCTACGAGAGCTTGTGATGGATGAAGCACATAAGTCTCGCTACTCAGTACATCCTGGTTCAGATAAGATGTACCACGATCTCAGAACTACGTATTGGTGGCCTAGCATGAAAGCCCACATAGCAACCTACGTTAGCAAATGCTTGACTTGTGCGAGAGTCAAGACGGAATATCAGAAACCATCGGGCCTACTCCAACAACCAGAAATACCACAATGGAAATGGGAGAAAATTTCCATGGATTTCGTTACTGGCCTGCCTAGGTCCCAACGCGGAAATGACACTATTTGGGTGATAGTGGATCGGTTGACAAAGTCTGCACACTTCTTGGCTATCAAAGAAACAGACAAGTTCTCTACTTTAGCAGACGTCTATTTAAAGGAAGTGGTTTCGAGGCACGGGGTGCCAACCTCCATTATTTCCAATCGTGATGCACGTTTTACTTCTGAACTGTGGCAAGCAATGCACAAGACCTTTGGCTCATGATTAGATATGAGCACAACATATCACCCGCAAACGGATAGGCAGTCTGAGCGCACTATCCAAACCCTTGAAGACATGCTTAGGGCATGTGTGATTGATTTTGGTAACGGCTGGGAAAAACATCTCCCGTTAGTGGAGTTTTCGTATAATAACAGTTACCACCCCAGCATTCAAGCCGCTCCGTTTGAGGCATTGTACGGGCGTAAATGCTGATCACCTCTTTGTTGGGCAGAAGTGGGTGACAGCCAGATCACGGGTCCAGAACTTGTAGTAGACACAACGGAAAGGATTGCACAGATACGAAAATGAATGGCGGCCGCTCGTGATCGTCAGAAAAGCTACGCTGATAAGCGCAGGAAACCACTCGAGTTCCAGGTTGGGGATCGAGTGCTACTCAGAGTCTCACCTTGGAAAGGTGTAGTTCGTTTTGGCAAATGAGGCAAACTTAACCCGTGATACGTTGGACCTTTCGAGATCATAGAGAAAATAGGCAAAGTGGCCTACAAACTAAACCTACCCGCAGAATTCAGTGGAGTTCACAACGTATTTCACGTGTCAAATCTGAAGAAGTGTCAGTCAGATGAGACCCTTATAGTTCCTTTGAAGGAGCTCACTATCGACGATCAGTTGCGATTCATCGAGGAACCAGTTGAAATCACAGACTGAGACGTTAAGGTTCTCAAGCACACCAGAATACCTCTTGTTCGAGTTCGTTGGAACTCCCGTCGTGGCCCAAAGTTCACCTGGGAACGAGAAGACCAAATGAAACTCAAGTATCCCCAGTTGTTCAGGAACAGTGCAACCACTACTGAGGCTGAAGCTACTGCGGAATTTCGGGATGAAATTCCAAACCAACGGGGGGATGATGTGACACCCCAGGAAAACCAGGAAACAACGCAACACAATCAGCTTCCTCAGTAACCACGTGCAAAATTTCGGGACGAAATTTCTTTCAACTTGGGGATGATGTGACAACCCGAAGTTTCAAGGTTAGTGTCTCCGGTTTGTGATATCCCCGTTCTTGTTTTAATTTATTTATTCGACCCGTAACCCGTTGGATGTGCTAACTTATTTGGTAGTTATGCATCGTGTGTGTGTTCGTCTGATTAAGAAACATCACATGTAACATAGTTGACTGAACTCAACCCAAATATAGCATGTGATGCCGATTAATGAACGGTTGGACTAGACCCAAAATACTGATACGTATGGTTGTGAAGTACCGGCCCAAATCAGTAATTTGTTTAGAAAACATAAACGGGCTCAAAGCCATCATTTTGTTTGGTAAGCATAACCGGCCCATATCACCTTTTGCTTAACAAACCAACACCGGTCCACTTATTAGGAATTGGCTTCAAAATATAATTGTACGTAACCACTCTCCTTGTCTCACAATTTCAAACACAACAACCCTAATCGTTTCCTACTTGCGACGGCAGTGAGACACCTCCTCTCTCGTAACCTTCTTCCATATTTGTAGTTCTTCGATAGGTATGTCCTTTCCATCATACGATTAATATCAGTGAGATTGTATTGATCATGCATGAGTTATGATTAAGTGTTGTGTGTTTAGGTTAGAAACATGATCATAGGGATGGTTTCAAATTGTATCAGACTTGGTTTTATGATGATAAACATAACGTATTAATCCATGTTTAGGTGTATATGCATAGATTGATTTGAATTGTGGGCATGAGTACTGGGTGGGTGGTCGGTTGTAATGAGATTTGGGTTAGGATATTATATGAATACTTGGTTAATCATGAACATGAAGGTGTCACACCCCAACCACGTGAGACAACGAAACGTGGCGGAAACGTAGGGGAGTGTTGTAACAGAATTAATTGTTTCACAACCATGGAAATTAACGTTTCGTTTTATTAATCAAATAAGAGAGTTACATTATTTTAAACAAGAAACAAAGAATACATAACAAAAATTAACTAGTTCTTGTCTCGTTTTAAGTCACTAAGGCACAGGTCCGCCTAAGTATGTCTCGAAAAGTCCTATGCATCAACTCCTGAAAACACACGTGAAAATAGGTACGTCAGCATAAAAATGCCTGTGAGATACATAGGTTTTGTGAAAATAGGATTCATGACTTGTAAGTTTAAGAAAGTGTTTAATAAAGTTTAGTCATGAACCTTGTAAATTGATTTGTTTTGTAAATCGTTTGAAAAACAATAAGTTCAGATGATATGTATAAGTAAGAGAATAATGTATGGTTAAATGAATAACCATGTAAAATGAGTTTGTATAAGATAAGTTGTTTGTAAAAACAATGTCTTGTGAAAAATATGTTATTTGTATAAAATGTTATATGTCTCAAATTGAAATGATTCAAATAACGCTACGATATGTAATACCATACAAACACTTATATATAGGAAGTACCAGCGGCATATCCACCATGCTTGTATCATATTACACACGCCTCGTTACTTAAATCACTTACTCAAACCAAACCATCAAGATGTAATGTTTAACAATTGTAGAAATGTTTTTATATAGTCCACAGTCTATTGTCAAATGTATATCATGTCAACAGATACAAATGGTTCACACGGTTCAACAGTTACAAACGGTTCATATAATCAAATGGTTATGACGGTTCACATAGTCAAATGGTTACAACGGTTCAAAATGTAATATAATGTGTTCATATGCTGGATGAGCATATGCAACAAAATGTAATGTAAAACAATGTACTAAGTATGCACACAATGGACATACATAACATGAAATGTAATGTAAAACAATGTACTAAGTATGCACACAATGGACATACATAGCATGAAATGTAATGTAAAACAATGTACTAAGTATGCACACAATGGACATACCTAGCATGAAATGTAATGTAAAACAATGTACTAATAGTGTACTAATGAACATAGCAAGTATGTGATATGAAAACATGGAAACATGAAAGTAACAAGTAGGCACATGTGTTTCACCCCAAAACAGTTTGAAAACGGTAAAAGAGGGGTCTATGTACTCACTTGAGATTGCTCAATAGACTTTAGATATCCACCAAGCAAAGCTAGAAGGTCACGAATATCAAACGGCACCTAATATAGGTATCTACATTAATAAACGGACCTAAATCGGAGGATCGGATAGAATGAGGGCTCGTAAACCGAATGAGTATGGGAACTCATGTAACATGGTTTAACTAAGCCTACATACTATAATGAAACCTAACCTAAGTGCTTACGACCCATTACGACCCGTTTAGGTAGCTTATGCTACTTTAACGCGTCGTTCGCGTGAAACGCGTTCGGAATGCCTAACTAGTCCTATGATAAGTAAAATATGCCTTAACATGTCTAATATTGTTACCAAATTAGTTTAGATACCAAAAGTTATGTTACATATGCTTAAAATGAATTTTGGCGTGAAAAGGGTATTTTGGTAATTTACCTAAGGCATATATACTACCTATTATACAACTACTCAAACGATGTGACCATAAGGTATAACCTCGGAAGGTTATTCCCTATACAACTACGGTCACCTAATGTGTTTGGTCGGATCCTAATGATCGACCAAACGGGTCGGGTTCGAAAGTATAAGCGATTGTTTAGATCGCTTACCTTACGACCCTATATAAGCACTAAAATAAAAGTGACGAGCTAGGCATGTTAAAACATGCTTAACTAATTTTAGAAAACAGGTTTGGTATCAAAACAAATGGTTTTGATACCTAAGAGTAGTTTGGTTACAAAATACGCAAGAATGCGCATTTTGGCCGAAACTACGACTCGTCACTGAGCCTAGATAACGTGGTAATCAGTAGGTATAGTCACTAGGGACTATAACCATCGTGATCACGCTCACGTTATGAAGTTCAAATGAACTTCGCATTGACCATAAACTGGTCAATGCAGAAAGTCAAACAAAGTTTGACTTTAACGCTAAAACGAATGAAAAGAACGAAAGAACACTTACAAAGGGTGCCCGCAAGATTGATAATCCAAGTATTCTCAGGTATGAGGTGATGAAACACCCCAACTTAGAGAATTCTCAGATTTCAAGTGGGTTTTGCAAGTGAACTTGATGGGTATTTATAGGAAATGGACCACCGTTAGGATCGTTTCTTGAATACCGTGCTTTGATCTTGCCCCTACACTTGTTGCAACCTTGTGGTAACTCAAAATGGCCCCCCAACATCAGGGATTAACATGTGGCATTGGACTTTGGAGTGTTTAGCAGCTGTTACAACTGATTAAACAAATTTTTCTGATCTGAAAGGGCCTCGCGTGACGCCTAGGGGGCTAGGTGTCACGCCTAGGTCCTTCTGATCAGCAAACAGTTTCCAAAGTTTCCATTTCAGTCCCCGTTGTGTATTAAGGCCATTTCCGACATGTTTAAGGCTCGTTAAGTCAAATTTAAGGCCCTAAAATGATGCCTAAACATTGTGGACATGAAACATGCTAAAAAATATCCCGGATGTCGGTTCGTTTGGTCGTACGATCGCGATGTTCGCTTAATTTCGACGACATGCGCATAAGCGCGAAAAACGATCCAAATTGCGTGACGAATGGATTTTTCTTATGCCAAACACTAAAATAAAATATTTTAGTGCTTAAATAAATTTTTGGATGTCCGGATGTATTCAGAACGTAAGTTATGCGCGAAAGTGCAAACTTATGCACTCTTTGACGCTTTTAGTCCCTGAATGACCCAAAAGTTTATTTTTAGCACACCGAACCCCTCAAAGCCTATTTCTAAGCTATGTAAAGGATATTTAAGGTGTGTTTAACTTTTGGTCATGTTCCGGAATGTCTGTTCCAGTACGAATCGTCATACTTTCGCAGTTTGTCAAGTTTAGTCCCTGTAGACGATTAAACTTGATTTTACCATACCAAAGCCTTCAAAACTTATTTCTAAGTTATGTAAAGGTTATTTAAGGTATGTTAAGCCTATTTCACTATTCCGGAGTGTTCGTTGTATTAAACTGGTTATATTTACGCATCAGTGCGCGTATAACCTTCCAGAAAGCGATTTAGAGCTTGTAATCGAACAAGAATTGATATGTGCAAAAGATACACATATTTATACAGATCCCAAGTATGAAATACAATATTTCATTGGCTTGGTATTTGTTTGATGGTCGCAGTGACCCAGGTGTCACAGTCTCCCCTACTTTAGGAAATTTCGTCCCGAAATTTATTCGTAGGGCTCTGTCTATGACTTTGTGTTTATAACCATCAAAGATAAGCAAGGCATAATCCTGTCATCTCCTTAACGGACATTCTTCAGAAACGAAAATGAACAAACGGAGTCATTTTCCTCAACAAGTATTCTTCAGAAGCGGAAATGAAGGAATAAACAAACGGGGATTCATTTCCTCAACGGCCAATCTGTAGAAAAGAAAATGAACAGACGGAGTCATTTTCAACGGTTGCTTCCTCAGAAACGGAAATGAAAAGGATAATCAAACGGATATTCATTTCCTCAACGGACAATCTTCAGAAATGAAAATGAACAAACGGAGTCATTTTCAACGGGTGCTTCCTCAGAAATGGAAATGAAAAGGATAATCAAACGGATATTCATTTCCTCAACGGACAATCTTCAGAAACGAAAATGAACAAACAGAGTCATTTTCAAAGGGTGCTTCCTCAGAAATGGAAATGAAAAGGATAATCAAAGGGATATTCATTTCCTCAACGGACAATCTTCAGAAACGAAAATGAACAAACGGAGTCATTTTCAACGGGTGCTTCCTCAGAAATGGAAATGAAAAGAATAATCAAACGGATATTCATTTCCTCAACAGACAATCTTCAGAAACGAAAATGAACAAACGGAGTCATTTTCAACGGGTGCTTCCTCAGAAATGGAAATGAATAGAGTTAACTTCTAGGCACATGACAAAACTTGCTGTGGTTTCTGTGCACTGAACTCCATAATTATGTATGCATCCATAATTACGTAATTCCTTGCACAGTCCGCACAGTTTGTCTTGTAATGTTTAGGGGAAGAAAATCAAACCTGTGATGAGGGTGACTAGACTACCATAGGGTCCTTTTAATTAGATCGACAGATGATCTTTTTAATTAGGCCACCAAGGAGTCCTTTCAGCTATATCATCACATGATGTTCCTAACCAGATTTTTGGATCAATCTGTCTAACTAGACCACTCAAGGGGTCTAATTATGGAGTAGTACTTTATAATCCAAGGGACTTAACTACAACGTAGAAGTCCATTAAGGATTTTAGATAGTACCTTTGGGTATCCTACTATGAATCCCTTATACGCATGATATGGAAGATTCTACGAGGATTTGGATAACAAAAACTTGGATTACACCAAAAACATAAAAGGGAACACATAAGCACATAATCACATAGTTGTTTAACTCGGTTATTAGTTTGTTATTAACTTGTTAGTGATTGAATATGGATATTCAAGGTACACCAGGAAACCAGTCGCTGGACTTCAATGTCCTCTGGGATCTATCTGAAAAGATAGGAAGATCTCCCAAAAATTCGATTTTGTTCTCAAAGAAACGTAATATTCGAATTAAGGAACACAACATTTTTAGGATTTACGGAAATACCCTTAGGTACCCTATTAAGGATTTATAGTGGTACTTTGGGTATTCGTCCAGTGTTGTAACTTGCGCCTTGTACTTCGTTTCCTTAGAATAAACGGGTACTTAGGAATTTCGTGGAAAACGCAAGAGATCATAAGATGGAAAAATTTTGGGGGTAGTTTGCTTTTCAAGGAATACGATTCCTTGCTTGTCGGTATTGTAGGGGATATGTTCTTTATACATACAACCACATAAATACATTGAAATGTAAATAAAAGATTTATTTATGAACAAAGATAACAACTGTTTCATGGACCCTGACAACAAAAGAAAATAATACATAAGACGTGATTATTTCTAAACGATGTTGTCTTCTGGTCGGTCAGATGCTCATCCCTGTGCTGGATTTGCATTAGCAAGCTTTGGGCAATTTCTTCGGAATTGACCCATCTCGCCACAGTTGAAACAAGAACCTAGTAGAAAACGACCTTGAGCGGGATTGTTGCCAGCTTGGTTTGGTGCAGCTGCAGCTGGGCAGACTCTTGCTGTATGGCCTATAAGTCCACAAGTTTGGCATTTGCGGCACTTTACATTGGCATGATGATGGAGGCTACATTGGTTGCACAAGGGTGCAGTTCCATTGTATGGCTTCCTAGCAGGGGCTTGAATTGGTTGGTTGGGGATGGCTTGATCATTGTGAGTAACCATGGCGAAGTTCTGAGAAGCCTTTCGCTTTTTTGACTTCTTAGGGGAACCAGTCTGTTCATCCATGGTCTTTGATTCCTCGATTGGTTTCTTGTCACTTTTTCGAAAAAGTTTACCTTTCCTGATTTGAGATTCAGTCAAGGTTGCAGATAGCTCAATGGCCTGTCTAACTGTAGTGGGTTTACTACCAGTTATAATGTCTTGTACTGAGTCAGGGAGGCCATCAATGTACTTTTCGATTGCCTTATCCAAAGGCGTAACCATATTCGAGCATAACAAACTTAACTCCTCATAACGATCCGTGTAGGCTCGATACTCACCACTATCTTGCTTAAGATCGTCGAACTCCCTTTCCAAGGCCCTGATCTCGTGACGAGGACAGAATTCCTTCATCATCAGAGCTCGAAGCTCTTGCCACGTTTGAGCCAGTGCCACATCGGCACCCCTATCTCTCATCACACCATTCCATCATGTCAAAGCTCGTTTCTCAAAGACGCTAGATGCGAATTCTACCTTTCGCTCATTTGGGCATTGAACATGCCTGAAGGTGCTCTCTAGACTCTCGAACCATTGCAGAAATGCAGTCGCTCCTTGAGACCCAGAAAACTTTGATGGCTTAGCTGAGTTGAACGTCTTGAAGTTGCAGGGGCATTATTGTTGTTGAGGGCTTGGTTACATTGGGCAACGATGTTTGGGATTGCAGCAGTCATTTGCTGTGTAATGACAGCTGCCAGCTCTTCAATAGATACCGGATTTTCGCGTCGTGGAGGCATTCTAAAAGGGAAACAAGAGAGCAAACAAATGAAATGGCATTGGGTAAGAATAGGATGTTATAACTACCGACCAAATCATGGGTGATGGTCATTTGTTTGAACCAGGAAGCAAACAAACGACACACAAAGGCTAAATCAAAGCAATTAGATCCTCATAATGTATCGCGAAGACATGCTCGCCTATAAGTGGACACTCACCCCAAGAGTTCCCAGGTAAGAGTGACTGGTCCGATTATGTGGATTTGTACGAACACTCTAGCCTTAGACAGAAAACCCAGGGTACAGGCATTCACTCTTCCAGTTTGCACGTGTTCACACTATTTAGGACCCAAAACTTTGACGAAAGTTTTGAAAATTCAAAGGGGTTCAAAACCTTATAACAGAGGGTTCAAAACCTAGTAATCAATCATCCTAGAACAGATGATTAGTTTTCAAAGCGGTTTTGAAATTTATGTTCTTGTTGTGGTCGTCGCCTAAGGATAGGTGACGGTATTGTTTTATGACTAAACACAAGTAAACCCGCGTTAGGGTCCTAAGAAGGTTATAGACTAGGTCAAAGTATTACTAATAACCTAATTCCCTATAACCATTGGCTCTGATACCATCGTTTCTGTCACACCCCGACCACGTGAGACAACGAAACGTGGCGGAAACATCGGGGAGTGTTGTAACAGAATTAATTGTTTCACAACCATGGAAATTAAAGTTTCGTTTTATTAATCAAATAAGAGAGTTACATTGTTTTAAACAAGAAACAAAGAATACATAACAAAAATTAACTAGTTCTTGTCTCGTTTTAAGTCACTAAGGCACAGGTCCGCCTAAGTATGTCTCGAAAAGTCCTATGCATCAACTCCTGAAAACACATGTGAAAATAGGTACGTCAGCATAAAAATGCCTGTTAGATACATAGGTTTTGTGAAAATAGGATTCATGACTTGAAAGTTTAAGAAAGTGTTTAATAAAGTTTAGTCATGAACCTTGTAAATTGATTTGTTTTGTAAATCGTTTGAAAAACAACAAGTTCAGATGATATGTATAAGTAAGAGAATAATGTATGGTTAAATGAATAACCATGTAAAATGAGTTTGTATAAGATAAGTTGTTTGTAAAAACAATGTCTTGTGAAAAATATGTTATTTGTATAAAATGTTATATGTCTCAAATTGAAATGATTCAAATAACGCTACGATATGTAATACCATACAAACACTTATATATAGGAAGTACCAGCGGCGTATCCACCATGCTTGTATCATATTACACACGCCTCGTTACTTAAATCACTTACTCAAACCAAACCATCAAGATGTAATGTTTAACAATTGTAGAAATGTTTATGTATAGTCCACAGTCTATTGTCAAATGTAAATCACGTCAACAGATACAAATGGTTCACACGGTTCAACAGTTACAAACGGTTCATATAATCAAATGGTTAAGACGGTTCACATAGTCAAATGGTTACAACGGTTCAAAATGTAATATAATGTGTTCATATGCTGGATGAGCATATGCAACAAAATGTAATGTAAAACAATGTACTAAGTATGCACACAATGGACATACATAACATGAAATGTAATGTAAAACAATGTACTAAGTATGCACACAATGGACATACATAGCATGAAATGTAATGTAAAACAATGTACTAAGTATGCACACAATGGACATACCTAGCATGAAATGTAATGTAAAACAATGTACTAATAGTGTACTAATGAACATAGAAAGTATGTGATATGAAAACATGGAAACATGAAAGTAACAAGTAGGCACATGTGTTTCACCCCAAAACAGTTTGAAAACGGTAAAAGAGGGGTCTATGTACTCACTTGAGATTGCTCAATAGACTTTAGATATCCACCAAGCAAAGCTAGAAGGTCACGAATATCAAACGGCACCTAATATAGGTATCTACATTAATAAACGGACCTAAATCGGAGGATAGGATAGAATGAGGGCTCGTAAACCGAATGAGTATGGGAACTCATGTAACATGGTTTAACTAAGCCTACATACTACAATGAAACCTAACCTAAGTGCTTACGACCCATTACGACCCGTTTAGGTAGCTTATGCTACTTTAACGCGTCGTTCGCGTGAAACGCGTTCGGAATGCCTAACTAGTCCTATGATAAGTAAAATATGCCTTAACATGTCTAATATTGTTACCAAATTAGTTTAGATACCAAAAGTTATGTTACATATGCTTAAAATGAATTTTGGCGTGAAAAGGGTATTTTGGTAATTTACCTAAGGCATATATACTACCTATTATACAACTACTCAAACGATGTGACCATAAGGTATAACCTCAGAAGGTTATTCCCTATACAACTATGGTCACCTAATGTGTTTGGTCGGATCCTAATGATCGACCAAACGGGTCGGGTTCGAAAGTATAAGCGATTGTTTAGATCGCTTACCTTATGACCCTATATAAGCACTAAAATAAAAGTGACGAGCTAGGCATGTTAAAACATGCTTAACTAATTTTAGAAAACAGGTTTGGTATCAAAACAAATGGTTTTGATACCTAAGAGTAGTTTGGTTACAAAATACGCAAGAATGCGCATTTTGGCCGAAACTACGACTCGTCACTGAGCCTAGATAACGTGGTAATCAGTAGATATAGTCACTAGGGACTATAACCATCGTGATCACGCTCACGTTATGAAGTTCAAACGAACTTCGCATTGACCATAAACTGGTCAATGCAGAAAGTCAAACAAAGTTTGACTTTAACGCTAAAACGAATGAAAAGAACGAAAGAACACTTACAAAGGGTCCCCGCAAGATTGATAATCCAAGTATTCTCAGGTATGAGGTGATGAAACACCCCAACTTAGAGAATTCTCAGATTTCAAGTGGGTTTTGCAAGTGAACTTGATGGGTATTTATAGGAAATGGACCACCGTTAGGATCGTTTCTTGAATACCGTGCTTTGATCTTGCCCCTACACTTGTTGCAACCTTGTGGTAACTCAAAATGGCCCCCCAACATCAGGGATTAACATGTGGCATTGGCCTTTGGAGTGTTTAGCAGCTGTTACAACTGATTAAACAACTTTTGCTGATCTGAAAGGGCCTCGCGTGATGCCTAGGGGGCTAGGTGTCACTCCTAGGTCCTTCTGATCAGCAAACAGTTTCCAAAGTTTCCATTTCAGTCCCCGTTGTGTATTAAGGCCATTTCCGACATGTTTAAGGCTCGTTAAGTCAACTTTAAGGCCCTAAAATGATGCCTAAACATTGTGGACATGAAACATGCTCAAAAATATCCCGGATGTCGGTTCGTTTGGTCGTACGATCGCGATGTTCGCTTAATTACGACGACATGCGCATAAGCGCGAAAAACGATCCAAATTGCGTGATGAATGGATTTTTCTTATGCCAAACACTAAAATAAAATATTTTAGTGCTTACATAAATTTTTGGATGTCCGGATGTATTCAGAACGTAAGTTATGCGCGAAAGTGCAAACTTATGCACTTTTTGACGCTTTTAGTCCCTGAATGACCCAAAAGTTTATTTTTAGCACACCGAACCCCTCAAAGCCTATTTCTAAGCTATGTAAAAGATATTTAAGGTGTGTTTAACTTATGGTCATGTTCCGGAATGTCTGTTCCAGTACGAATCGTCATACTTTCGCAGTTTGTCAAGTTTAGTCCCTGTAGACGATTAAACTTGATTTTACCATACCAAAGCCTTCAAAACTTATTTCTAAGTTATGTAAAGGTTATTTAAGGTATGTTAAGCCTATTTCACTATTCCAGAGTGTTCGTTGTATTAAACTGGTTATATTTACGCATCAGTGCGCGTATAACCTTCCAGAAAGCGATTTAGAGCTTGTAATCGAACAAGAATTGATATGTGCAAAAGATACACATATTTATACAGATCCCAAGTATGAAATACAATATTTCATTGGCTTGGTATTTGTTTGATGGTCGCAGTGACCCAGGTGTCACAGAAGGAGTCTAGATACTTACACGATTACCCAGTTAGTGGAATGGTTAGGTGATTGTAGGGTGGATGAATCTGCCATCCAAAAGTCCCCAAACATTATATTGTTTTATCTAAAGATGCACGTGTGTGGGCCCTTGTTCTTGTGATGTTGGCTCCTCCCAATGTTGGGTCCAATATGTCAAAACCAACAGCTGCCTTTCTCCTTGTGCGAGTTGTTGGTGATGTGATATTATTATTATTATAAAATAATACCCTCTAAGACCACATGCCCACTGTATGCATATGTCTTCTTAGGCTTATCATGAGGATATGATGGATCTGATTATGTGTGAAATAATGATTAATATGTTTGCATGAGAAGTGTCAGTGATTCATGTTTTCATGTTTGCTTAATATGTGTGCAACTCATTAATGTCTTGTATGTTAATTCCTACCAAATATTTTTGCATGTGATTGTGACTAATAGAAGTATTATGATCTTTTGGTGATTGATCATGTTATAACATTTATGAGAGGTCGGTTATTAGGGGCATAATAATAATGATGACTGATGATTTTAGTACAAAGATAAGGAACCGATGATGATTATAAGTCTAGGGTTAAACTGAATGTAATAAACAAATCGGTGTGGACTAAGTAAGGATCGAACAGTATACATTTCGAATGGGCCTGGTGGATTAATGGGACTGTGTGTTGTTTGGGCCGGACCGAGTAATAAGGTTGAGTAGCATTTGTGTTGTGTGATACTTATTTGGGCCACACGTATTACCTCACTATGTATGGTAACTGAAAACAAGTGATTGAGTATGAGATTTGTTTCAAATTAATTTAATATGTATGTGTGTTGTGTGTTACTGCCTGCCAAAAAGTGTTACATTAGACATCGGATTGTTTGAACATTAAGGTATTGCAAGGCCCTACTCGTGTACTCACTATTATAACATTATACCTTAGGTCGCGAGTAACGGACCTAACAGCACTTAAACGTTAGAAGTATAGTATCAAACCGAGCACTCTAAGGTGAGTTCACACTCCTAAGGCATGGGATTCCCGGTGGGTTGGGAATGGGATTGAATAACTACTTGTACTATCATTACTATTAAACTACTTTTCACTGTCCTCGGGTTGGGAAGGGCACGTACGTAAAACCTACGTACACTCATACTTACTATTGTCCTCGGATTGAAGGGCACGTACGTAAAACCTACGTACACTCATACTTGCTACGGTCCTTGGATTAAGAAGGGCACGTACGGATACGACTAGTCTAGTAACATACAACATGGGAAGCCCCCACTAATCATCGCAAACATGTTTGGGAAACCGCGATACGGATTAATACGATACACATGGGAAGCCCCCACTAATCATCGCAAACATGTTTGGGAAACCGCGATACAGATTAATACAGTACATGGTTTACGAAATAAACATATGTTTTACGAACACTATAACTAAACAACCAACTGTGAACTCGCTCAACTTTGTTGTTGACTCGTTGTTACATGCCTTGCAGGTCGTTAGGTACTCATGTAGTTTGCATTGGAGTGGGAAGAGTCGTTGTGGGACATGGACAGCTGTGTGCCATGCTAAACATTTGAAACGTTTAAACTTATGACTTGGTTTTAAACTTTATGCTTCCGCTTGCAACTTAAACTATGTTTTGTTTAGACACCAATTGTATTGTGTTGGATTTTATATATTACTTACATGCTTGTTCAATATGATTGGTGGCTGGATCCTGGTCAGTCACGCCTCCAAGTGATGGTACTCCGCATGTGGATTTTGGGGGTGTGACATACGGGGTTTACCCCACGGTTATGAAATAAAATAATCTGGTGTTTTGAAACTCTGATATTATTTTCCTGACACCCGGTCCTGATGAAATTCCGCTGCCAATTAATAAACACCGGTACCACTGTTATCTACCTCGCGGCGCCCGAACCGGGGTACGGGTCGGGGGACATGACAGAAGGTAGTATCAGAGCCAATGGTTTAAGCTAATTAAGTATTTTAAAAATACTTAAATTAATAGTCAGGAATTTGATGCTTCTGTGAAAAATTTATGCTACTAATCAATATTATATTCGATTTACGTAGTTCGTGTTTTCATTGTTTTGACTAACAGTATGAGGGACAAAAGGGTGTCCGATGCTTTCCAACATATGCCTGATTCGGAGATGGACGAAGGACCATCCAGAGCCATATCAGGATATGAAACTGATGCGAAAGGATCTTTCACTTTTAAAGCCAAATCTACTAAACTTATACCACCTAAGAAGAAAAGGAAAACCATAGTAGCTACCATAACCTTATCTGAAGGAACCACTCAAATCCCATTAACCAAATGACCGTGGGAGGAACTCGACCATAGATTAGCAAAATGTGATATGTTTCAACCTATAACCGAAGAAACAAACCCAAACCTACATGTTTACACAGAACCTATCCAAATGATTTCTCAACCAATACCCCCATCTAACTCAGAATAAACCCAAGGATACCTACAACAACACAAAATCCAATGGAACAATGGTAGGCCAATGACTGGGAATTTCCAAACCTCATACAAGACTCCTATCTCCAGCCACCACCACAATTTCCACCATACATTCCAAATGTTTTTCCACCTATGAACCCCGACAATGTTGCAGAGTTGTGCCATTATGGCGATGAGTTGGTGGATGCAGGGAATCAGATCAAGTCAGTGGGTGAGAGCCTCGTCTGGAAGTATGACGAGCGGGGAGTTCAACTTCTGAAGGCGGTCTAACTATAAAATAGATGTTTGTATAATATTCTGTGAAAAAAAATATATAATAATAATGTATCATATAATAATAAGTAAAACTATATATGTAAATATATCGAAGCAAAATATATATATATATATATATATATATATATGTAAATCTAAATGTCGCAATGATCGACAATTTTGCCTATATGTACTGACTCAGTTGGTATTTGTGATTACAATGCTTTGTTTGTTTGTTATCTATTTTGTGATATTAATCTAAATATTATGTTGAAATTCAGATGTCAAACGAAGTGAACTAATCAGGCCAGAATAATCAGGAAAATTCTTTGAATAAGGAAGATACCAAAAATATAATCGCTCAGGGCATAGCTAATGCTATCCCTTTAATCATAGCAGCTGTTAAGATCCCGGTTAAATCTTCCAAAGCTGAGAATAGCAAACGCACCAGTGATGACAGTTTTAGTCATAGCATAAATGGAGGCAAGATTGTGACATCTATGTCTCTACGACCATCATACAAATGCAAATCCAATGAAATCTTTTGTTTCATTCTAGGAATTTGTACAATTTCATGTAACTTTTGCACATATCAATCCTAGTTCAATTTCAAGCTTTAAATCGCTTTCTAGAAAGTTATACGCAAACTGATGCGTAAACGTAATCAGTTTAACGCGACAAACACTCTGGAACAGTGACATAGGCTTAACATACCCTAAATAACCTTTACATAACTTAGAAATAAGTTTTGGAGGGTTTGGTGTATCGAAAACAAGTTTATTTGATCACAGGGACTATTTGCGACAAACTGCGAAAGTATGCCGATTTGTATAGTAATGAACATTCCGAAACATGATCATAATCTAAACATACTCTAAATATCCTTTACATAGCTTAGAAATAGGCTTTGAGGGGTTCAGTATGCGAAAATATGCTTATTTGATCAATAGGGACTAAAAGCGTCAAAAAGTGCATAAGTTTGCATTTACTCGCATATCTTACGTTCAGAACATATCCGGACATCCAAAAATTTTTCTAATCATTAAAATATTTTATTTCAGTGATTCGAATGCAAAAATATCATTCGTCGCATAATTTGGATCGTTTTCGCGTCCGTTCGAGTTTTCATCGTAATTAACCGAATAACGTGACCGTACGACCAAACGAACCGACATCCGAGATGTTTTCAAGCATATTTTATGTTCTCTATGCTTTAACTTCATTGTAGTGCCTTGAAATGGGGTTAACGGGGCTTAAATGCATCAAAAATTGAGTTTATTGCATTCAGGGACCAAAACTGCCAAACCTTGAAAGTCTCTCGTGGGCCGCGTAAGATGAAGCCCTATCTTACGCGGGCGACAGCCACATCTGGCAGAAACATTGAATCTGGTTCAACAGCCTGTTTCCATTGATTTTTACCATGGTTTTAGCATACTATGAGCTTGTTTTTGAGCTCCCGTTGTATTCTAATCTATGTGCTACATGTGTATGGCCAAGATCAAGCTTTGATTCTCTCAAAAACACATGTAATGATCCTATTAATCCAAGTCCTATAAATAGCTTGGGTTTTTCATTCTTGTTCCTTGCTCATTGATCTAATCTACTCTAAGTTGAAGCTCTCACTTGTTGAAGGCTTCATACCTGAGTATTTTTAGTTCAATTCTTCCTAGCTTGGACCCTTTATAAGCTTCTTTCATGCTTGTTTATGCTTTTCAAGCATGAAAGTCAAACAGTGTTTGACTTTCTGCTTTGACCATGAATTGGTCAAGACAAAGTTCGTTTGAACTTTGCAACGTGAGCGTAATCACGATGGTTATAGTCCCTTGTGACTATACCTACTGATTACCACATTGATTAGTCGAAGTGACGTGTCAAAGTCTCGGTCAAAATGCCGATTATGTGCATTTTGCGACGAAGCTATTTTCGGATATCAAAACACTTTGTTTTGATATCAAACCTGTTTTCTAACTTAGTTAAACATGTTTAACTCGTCACTTTTCATAAAGTGCTTGTATAGGGTCGTAAGTCAAGCGGTCTTGACAACCGCTTAGACTTTCAAACCCAACCCGTTTGGTCGATCGTTAGGATCTGACCAAGCATATTTTATGACCAAAGTTATATAGGGAATAACCTTCCGAGGTTATACCTTATGGCCACTTAGTTTAATTAGTTGTATGATAGGTAGTTTATATGCCTTAGGTAAATGACCAAAATGCCCTTTTCATGCATAATTTGAATTTAAGCATATGTAACTTAATTTTTGACACTAAAAATGGTTATGCAACATATTTAAACATGTTAGGGCATATAATTCTTGTCATAGGACTAGTTAGGCGTCTCGAACGCGCATTCACGCGAACGACGCGTTAGAGTGGCGTAGACTACTTTAACGGGTCGTAAGCACTTAGGATAGGTTCCGATTTAGAATGTAGGCCTTGTTAAACCATATCACATGAGTTCCAATACTCATTTGGTTTACGAGACCTCATTCTACCTGATCTTCCAATTTAGGTACCGATTATTTAACATAGTGATTCCATACTTGGTGTCACTTGATTTCTTGATTTCCGAGCTTTTTTAGGACACTTAATCAAGGATACTTGCAATCTCAAGTGAGTACATAATCCCCTCTTTTACCGTTTTCAAATGTTTTGGGGTGATTCATATGTGCCGATACACTATTTTCATGACTTCAACTATATGACTTCACATGCATAGTACTTATCTTTCGACGAATTGAACTATTATCCATGGCTTAAACATTGATTTTCAAAGTTTGTTAGACTATTTGTTCGTTCATGTTGTTATTTATACATTCATTAACAATGATCAAGCCGATTGGTAGTACGATATAGCGCTATAGGATTAGACACCCCATTTCTATTGTATGGAATGTCGGAAACCAAAATTTTAACCAAATAGAATTGCCTTTGTGGTATTTCTATAGTCTCCAAAGTGTAGTTTGATACACTAAGGTTTGAATGTATTACCAAATCATGATATATGGTATATTTCGATATACTACCAAATCATATTTTGATATGTTACCAAAGTGATACTGTTTTACTAAAGTATATTTTGATATACTACCTGTTATGGGTGATTTTCTGCTTATATATCCTGACTGATATGCTGACTTTGTTTGTTTTATTGTGACCAGGATACTGGATCAGGATATTGGTAACATCCTGATACGATATCCTGGTAGTAACTAATTAACTCACGTGCAGATTGTTGTAAGAAGTCTCTAACGGTCAGGTGGACTTCTTCTCCTCAAGACTCGGGCAAATCAGTTGGATTTGAGCCGTATCCTAAAAACTGTTTTTGCAAACAACTTAATTAGCATATTTTCCACACATTTTCTTAGCACACTACCTCACTTAACTAATTTGATCACTTAATTGCTTCGGTAATTTTTGGCCAAAACAATTTGGCGCCCACCGTGGGGCAAGTGGTGCTATTTCTACTAAAAGCTTTTGCAAAATCATTACTTGGTTTTCTATTTTCAAAACTTTTTGCTACACTAATTTCAATGGCCTCGAGATCAAACATGAGCTCTTCCACCATGTCTGCTACCACCTCTGCAACAATTGGTTCAGTGCTTCCACCACCTCCTCCGAGAACGCAAGCCTCATCACAAGGAACTGAAATTCATGTGGCTCGGGATGTTATCCCCGCTCGCAATATTTAGGGATCTGCTCCTGTTTTGGCCTCTAATGAAGAAATTCTAAATTTGTTTGGTAGTGTACAGGAACAGATGAGGCAGCAGCAGGAGACCAACCAGATGCTAATGAGAGAGATACAACTCTTGAAATCCAGCTCAAGCAGGCCCGCTGAGGATACTGTTACTCCCTTGCAACCCAGAGCTCTGAACTTCAGTTCTGCAGTATATACCGAGGATAACAGGGGGAATATTGTGCCTAGCCATTCTCAGAATCATACTCCTGAGATACCCTCTTCGGTTAGGGTGTCTGTCACACCCCAACCACGTAAAACAACAAACCTTGGCGGAAACGTCGTGGAGTGTTGTAATATAATTATTGTTTCGAAACCATGGATACAAAAGAGTCTCATTTTATTTATTCATTAAGTAATTTACATTGTTTTAGTATGAAACAAGCAAGTTATATATCGACTATCATTGTTATTATGTCACTAAGGTCTCGACCGGATCCTATGTGACTCATGCATCCTAGCAATCGACATTAAGCAACATCACCTGAAACATATGTAAAAACAAAGTCAGCAAAGAAATGCTGGCGAGTACATAGTTTTTGTGTGAGTGTCAGATTCATGGCTCGTTGACATATTGAAATATCTCGTACAACTTCGTTAATCGATATTAGAAACCTTGTTTTGTAAAATGTTTGTATTGTAAAATGAATAACCAAGTCAAAACAGATTGGTTATAATTTATAAACCTCGATGCCATGGATCTTAACCCAAAACATTTGTTTATGTAAACAAATCGTAAATCGTTCTCGTAATAAAACTCGTATGGTTTATATCGTCTAGTAAACTTCGTTTGTGTGACATTGTTTAAAATCGTTCTTGTTCAATCGTTCAAAATCGTTCAATCGTTTAATATCGTTCTCGTTCAAATCGTTCTCGTTTTAATTGTGAAAACTACTTTTGGTCGTCTCGCTAATAACATTCAAACCTTCGTAACTCGTCCATCGTTCAACTCGTATTAACAAACCACCAAAGGGTAAGTTAACAATCACAGATTCAGTCGTTATCCACCTAACCCACACATAACCATGGGTGCGGTCTGATAACGGGATTTGTCGGATCCTATGGTACCATAACCTAATACTGGTCGGTTCGGCCAAAATTAATTAATGTCATTCGTTATGTAACTACAACCAACAAGTTCGTTCACATTGTCGAAATTGTTATTAGTTTAGTATAAACCATCTTACTCGTTTTGAAACCATCGTTAAAACATCGAAATCGTTTTGATACATATGAATCACCCCAAAACAATCGAAAACATGTAAAAGAGGGGATCTATGTACTCACCTTTGGGTGCGTTTTTATATGTTAACACAATCCCTCAAATTGTTTATTCGTCCTAAATTAAATAAGAATGATTTAATAATCAAAAACCCACAAAAATACATAAGTTTCTCCGATACTTAGAATTTTCACATAACCTTCAGATTTTTCTCGAAAAGTTATTATTTTTGATTATATTGGTGTATTTGTATATATATACTCAAATGTACATAAAATAAATATCGTAATACACATAATCTTGTTAACACTAACACATCATCATACACATATTGTAAAACACATAGCACATTGTAACACCTAAAATTTACCCATGAACAACCCATTCTAGTGTACATTGAAAAACACGTATTTTAGTGATTCGGTAACGTTTTTGGGCGCCGGAAGTCACGTATGACTAACCAAACACCAAGTAAACTTAATATAAGTTAGAATACTTATTTTTATATCAAAAATATCAGTTTACTTACTGATCTAAAACAGTTTTATAAAAATCCTCCGAAAAGCCGATTTTTAACCGTTTTACCGCATAGTTTTGCATCAAACGTTACCCTAACCATCCCAAATCGAAACGACTTGATATTTTAACATAACCCATGTTATTTACTGAATAAAATAGTGGTTATACTCATGATAGTGCAGGTCTCACATAAAGCACATAAATCATGCAAATTTCACATATTTTACCACTTTTTAAGCTATATGTACAACATGCAAAGCTATCAAACCTATGTCAAAGTTTCATGCCATTATAATATACCAAATAATGTTATTTTTAGTGTTTATAATCTGTTCAAAAATGTTTTTGTCATATAACCATTTTTTATCACTTCTTGAGCTTTAAATTAACATGTATTCTCATGTACAAGTGTCTAAAGCATACTATCATAACATCAACATTTCATATGAGTTTAGATGCATCAAATATGCAACTTATTCATGTTTATTTGCTGATGTATTTGTACATTTATCATATCATGCATAGATCATTAAACACTTGCATTTTAACTATCATTCAAGAACAAGCAACAACTTAAACATGTACTTATCAAAAAATCAACTTCAAAACTCATACACCCATACATATATGTACGGTTTATATACACACATAAACATCACCATTTTTTATTTGTATCAAGACCCATTTCATTTTTAGGTTTCAAGTTTGTGAAAATTCCAAGATTTCAAGAGAAACTTCAAATCATCAAGAACAACCAAGAATCAAAAGTATGATTTAAACATAAATGTTATACCTTCAAGATTCAAGTAGGTTTTTGGATGAGGTTTTGATGATATGGAGCTTGAAATCACTTGAAAACACCTTGGAAACTCCTTTGGATCTTCACACTAACTTGAAACTAGCTTGGAAAGGAGCTTGATCTTCAAGAACAAAGTTGAAGGTTTGAAGATGGTGATGAAGGTGGTGTGTACGGTTGGGAGGAGAGAGAGAGAGAGGAAGAGATTGTGTGATCTTGTTGTGATATTGAAGGATTTGTATAGATATATGGAGGATCTTAAGAGATTACATGCAAAGACACTTGTCCAAAGAAAATCAAATAGAATATTGCAATATCTTGGAAAAATATTTTGGTGATCTTGGTGGGTCCTTGTGACCGTGAAGTATATTGGGGGGGGGGGGGGGGGTTAAATGTAATTTTTTGATGGTAAGAATAGATAAAAATAGGTATTTAACTGGATACCGGGTATTTTATCTAGCGTTTAAATCCCGGTTTATGGCGTTCTAAATTATCTTTATTATTCTATAAAAATAAACTCACCAAAATATTACTGAAATAAATTTCAGTTGCCGAGACTGGCTGCGTTGTCTGCGTTTTGCAGTAGAAGCACTGTGTCACGCAGTAACACGCGGTACGCGCTTTAAACTTGAAAAATAACGTTTTTAGGCGTTTTAATTTATTTTTCAACACGAACCTGATTAAAAATAAAATTTTAATCATAACAGAATATTTTTGGGATTTAAATATTATCCGGGCGGTCACCAACGTTCGTTTCGCAATTTTATCGTAAATAGTTCTTTAATTCAAATAAACACGTTTTTGCAATACCAAATCCTTCGAAACTTATTTCTAAGTTATGTAAAGGATATTTAGGGTATGTTTGGCTTACGTCACAGTTCCGGAGTGTACGTCGCGTTAAACTGAGTGCGTTTACGCACCAGTTCGCGTATAACCTTCCAGAAAGCGATTTAAAGCTTGAAATCGGAATCGAATCAAATTGTAAAATCATCAAACACAATAACACATATAATAACACCAAAGCACATTGTCTTATTGATGCTCAACAATGTTTTACATTATACGATGATTACAAAACACAGTTGTCACAGTGTCAACTGTGAGAAGCTCAGGATATGCTTCCGGATATGGCCAGAATCCTCAGACTGGTAATGTATCTAATAATAATAATACTCTTGCTACTAATGGTGTTGGATCTTTGCAGGATGCAGGTATGACATCAGCGTTTTCTAGGGAGCTTCAGAAATTAAAAGACATGATATCTAGTGTACCTGGAGTGGTCCAGCCAATTCCAGAAGTATCCCAAGACAGCCACAGGATATCCCAGTTTGCCTATCCTATTTGTGATGCTGAAATCCCAAAAAGATTTCAGACCCCTAACATGAAGCTCTATGACGGAACTACGGATCCTGAGGAGCATATTGCCCAGTATAGGGAAATGATGGAAATAAACCCTATCCCTCCGGATCTCAAAGAAGCATGCCTATGCAAGGGTTTTGGTTCTACCTTAACAGGATCAGCCTTAAAATGGCTCTTAAACGTTCCTCCTCACTCAATTACTTCATTTGCTCATTTAGTTAATTTATTTAATAGCCAATTTTCTTGCAGCCGAAGTTTTGAGAAACTAACCAGTGATCTTTACAGGATAAGTCAAGGACCTCAGGAATCTTTGAGGGATTATGTGAACAAATTTAGTCGGGAATCCTTAGATATCCCGTATCTTGATGTTGCAACAGCTGTGCAGGCTTTCAAGATGGGGTTGCAAAAAGATTCTCAATTTTACTAGGATCTTGTAATGAATCCCTGCAGGAATCTGGATGAAGCTCGTAACAGGGCTTTAAGATATTCGACTGGAGGATGACAAAAAGATGCAAGAGAGGATGAATTCATCCACAACCTATGAGTCAACCAACAGGAAATCAGAATCCTCGTATAAACCATATCGCTCTAAGCCATATGGCAGAAATGACAACAAAAAAGTGAACGCTGTTGAAGACGAGGATCCTGAGGAGTATCCTGAGTTGTCTGAATATTGTTTTTCTGTTAATATACCTGAACTGATGTATGCTATGCAGGGTTTAGGAGATAAAGCAAGATGGCCCCGGAAAAATCAACAAAAAGCTGATTGGAAGGATAAATCCAAATGGTGTGCCTTCCACGAGGATTTCGGACATGTTACTGAGGATTGCATTGCTCTAAGGAAAGAAATAAGCTATCTCTTGAGTAAAGGATATCTGAAGGATCTCCTGGGAAGAAAGAAGAATAAGGGTCAGGATACTGAGAAGGATCCTGAACGAGCAACATCACCTCCTGCGGATGCCAAGATAATTAATTTCATTTCAGGAGGATCCGACATTTGCGGGACATCATATTCTGCGGAGAAAAGGCAGGCGAAGGAAGCCAAGGCTGAAAGGGGAGATAAGCCAACCAGGATGTCAACCTCACAACTGATAAAGTGATCACATTCGATAGCGATGACAAGGATACTGTCCAAGATCCTCACCATGATGCTTTGGTAATAACGTTATATGTTGCTAACCATTTTGTGCGCATGATACTGGTGGATAATGGCAGCCCCGTCAACATAATTCAGCTGGAAACGTTGAAGAGGATAAATGTATCCCCGATGGATATTATTTCAAAGTCCACTGTGCTTGTTGGTTTCAGTGGAGAAGCCAGGAATACCGTAGGGGAGATAAAGTATCCCGTGTTTGTTGAAGGGGTCAACTCAATGCAGCGCTTTTGTGTCATGGACTCCTTATCCTACTATAATAGTATATTAGGTAGGCCTTGGATCCATGATATGAAAGCTGTGCCGTCAACCTATCATCAATGCATCAAGTTCCCTACCCCTTGGGGAGTTGTCAAGGTGGAAAGTGATCAACATGAAGCAAAGGAGTGTTATTCTTCTTCGATGAAATCCTCAACAAAGCCTAGTGCAGCATAGCAATTAAAGATGCGAGGCCAGGATATCGTGGAGGCTTCAGAACAGGATGTAAAGAAAGTTATCCTGGATCAGGATAATCCGGATATCTCGGTGCTCGTAGGAACCAATATCCCACAGGATATTGAAAACCAATTGACTAACTTTTTGAAATGAAGGATGTCAACATTCGCGTGGAAACACAAGGATATGACAGGTATTTCCAAGAATATTATAACTCACAAACTCGGAATTGATAGGTCTTTCAAGCCTGTCCAACAGAAACGAAGGAAGTTTGCTCCGGAACGGAACACAATCATTCAGGAGTAAGTTGAAAGATTATTAAAGAGTAAGATGATTAGGGAAGTGAAATTTCCTAAATGGCTGGAAAATGTAGTCGTGGTGCAAAAGAAAAACGGGAAATGGAGAGTCTGTGTAGATTACACAGACTTGAACAAAGCTTCTCCCAAAGACCCGTTTCCTCTACCTCATATTGATTCAATGGTGGATGCTACTGCTGGTCACGAGATGTTAACCTTCATGGATGCCTCCTCAGGATTCCAATAGATCCAAATGGAACCCTCGGATCAGGAGGATACTGCTTTCATGACACCAACAGGTATTTATTGTTATACTGCTATGCCTTTTGGTGTGAAAAATGCAGGTGCAACATACCAGAGATTGGTGAACATGATGTTTAAAGACAAACTGGGGGACACCATGGAGGTGTACAGCGATGATATGGTAGTAAAATCCAAGAAGGCTGAGCATCACCTCCAGGATATTAAGGGAGCATTTGATATCCTGGATCAGTACAACATGAAACTAAATCCTACCAAATGCCATTTTGGAGTGGGAGCAGGAAAGTTTCTAGGATACATGGTGATGAAAAGAGGGATAGAAGCAAGCCCAGAGCAGATTAAAGCTATCTTGGATATCAAGTCACCTTCAAATATGAAATATGTTCAAAGATTAACAGGGCAAGTAGCAGCATTAAACAGATTTATCTCAAGATCCTCGGAAAAATGCAAAGAATTTTATGATATCCTGAAGAAGAATAAGAAATTCGAATGGGGAGAAAAGTATGAAGCAGCCTTGCAGGATTTGAAGCAGTATCTTTCAACCGCACCTCTATTGATGAAGCCTGAGGATGGTGAACCATTATCCCTGTGTCTTGCAGTATCAGGGAATGCAGTAAGTGTTGTCCTTGTAAAGGGTCATGAAGGTCAGCAGTATCCTGTCTATTATGTTAGTAAAAGTTTATTAGATGCTGAAACTAGATATTCTCATTTAGAAAAATTGATATTAGCCCTAGTTATGTCATCAACAAAACTTAGACATTATTTTGAAACACATAGGATTCATGTTAAACCCAACTATCCTGTTAAAAATGTGCTTAGGAAACCTGAGATGTCAGGTAGGATGGCTATGTGGTCAGTAAAATTAAGTGCCTATGATTTAATATATGAACCTAGAAATGCCATAAATGTCTCAGGCCCTAGCTGACTTTGTGGCTGATTTCAGTAGTGATATTCAAAATGAAGTAGACCTAGAAGTGCAGCAACTAGGAGAAAATATAGAATCTTGGACACTATATACTGATGGTGCATCTAATGTAAGAGGTGTAGGTTTGGGTATACTACTAAAATCGCCACAGGGGGACATATTACCCCAGGCTATTAGATGTGAGTTTCCTGCCACTAATAATGAAGCAGAATATGAAGCTTTAATTGCGGGATTAGAATTGGCTAAGAACAAGAATATCAAGGGTTTACAAGTATTTGTTGATTCCTTGTTAATGACTAATCATTTTAATGGGACCTATGCAGTTAAAGGTGAGAAGTTGATCGAGTATCTCGAAATTCTCAAAAAATTACCGGATATTTCGATGTTTTTACACTTGAACAGGTACCAAGAGAGGATAATGCTGAAGCTGATGCCTTGGCAAATTTAGGATCATCAGTCAGGATACCGGAGGAGACCCAAATACCAATATTACATATCATGTATCCTGCGACAGATCCTCAGGATAAGGAAGTAGTAAGTGTTCAGGATCCTGATGATGAGTATCCCGAGGAGGATCCTAAGTCCTGGAAGGCTCCAATCATGAGATATCTCAAGGAAGGACACATCCCAAAGGATGAAAATCCTAAGGCCTTTAGAATGAAGGTATCACGATTCACTATTATAAATAATGTTTTGTATAAGAAATCTCTTGCAGGACCATATCTGAGGTGCTTGGAGGATCCCGAAACTAAGGAAGTGCTTCAGGATATACACGTAGGGGATTGTGGTAACCATACTGGGGCAGGTCGTTATTCTCAAAGGTATTAAGAACATGATACTATTGGCCGACGATGAGAAAAGACGCTGTAGAATATGCTCGAAGATGTGATGCATGTCAAAGGCACAATAATATATTACATCAGCCTGCTAAGCCACTTTATCCTATCGCTTCCCGTTGGCCGTTCATGAAGTGGGGAATGGATATAGTAGGAAAATTGCCAAAGGCTCCAGGAGGAAAAGTCTTCATGGTGGCAATGACTGATTATTACTCTAAGTGGGTTGAAGCTGAAGCATTTGTTCAAGTTAGAGACCAAGAAGTAGTATCCTTCATAAAAAGGAATATCCTGACTAGGTTTGGAGTACCAGCTGAGATAATTTATGACAATGGTTCTCAGTTTATAAGTAAGAGGACTACTGACTTTTGCAAGAGTTGGGGAATCAAAATGATTACATCCACATTGTTTTGGTCAAAAAATCAAGCAAAGATAATGTAACCAAACTTTCTGTTGTGAGGTGTGATGCTTGAATCAATGAACAATATTAAGGATCACTCAGAAATGTAATGAACAAGTGACACAAAGATTTATACGAGGAAAAAGCCCTTGATCAAGAGTTGATCTCCGGCATAAAAAACCTCGGGTGATGGAAACTATCGATCACCAACTAAGATTAAACAAAGATAAGATTACAACTCGGGATGATAACAAGCTTGTTACAAGGATCACTAGCGTGTAATGTGCAAAAAAGTGTATGAAATCGCCAAGTATTGCTTGAGAGCTGTTACGAGTGTGTGTGTATGCCAAAATTAGCTAAGTGTTCTATCAAGCTTGTCATCCCCATTTTAAATTAGAAATTAACTAGTCTAACTAACTATCCGCAATTTGTGCACTCTCCCCATGATCTCCATAACGTTCACAATGGTCAAGCACGTGCGGAATATTGATGGAATATACTCCAGGAATTTCGGTGAGACTTGGTCCATGCTCTCGTTCCTGCAAAACAAGTTTACGTACAAGGAAGACAATTGTTAGTAGTAGGATAACAACAGTGATCCTGAATCCTGATCCTGTGACACCTACTGAGGATCCTTAATTCAAACAGAATTGAGGATCCATGATCCTGATAGCAGTTGAGGACCCGTGATCCTTAGGATTTAGAAAACCCTCCCCTAACAATTGCCCCCAAAATACAAGGAGTAAAGTGTAAATTGTCGAGTTATATTTTCTTGATCTTATCCGTAACAAACCAACGGATATATAGCCGTTATAATCTGACTAGCCGTTACCAATCTCACGTCATTGAAGCGACATCCCTGCAGAATCATGATTATAAATTGAAGTTAGAGATAAGGTTCAATGTGCATTTAAATTCGAGCGAGACTCCCTTTAAATCCACATTTGAAGATCAAGCAGGTACTTCTCTTTCCTCTTTCTCTTCTCCTTCTTACTCTGTTTCTTTTTCTTCTAAATCTCCGAATCACAATGAAGCTAAGATCATCCCCTGCTAAGGATCATCAAAAAGACAGTCCCTTAAAAAGCCAAGGTATCATTGAAGACTCTCCGAAGGAACGATGCTGCTTTACTGATCCTGAGATCGACAGGATTCGCCATTGCTTTCCGGCGAGCACTGTTTTTAAAACCTTTGACCCTACCGTCCGGAGTGATTTCATCTCTGAAACATGGGTTGCATTTCCAGTCACCCCAATCTCGATAGGATACTCCTACCCTTTTCCTGATTTTACCCAATCTTTCTTCTCCCTTACCGGCATATCCTACATCCAGGCTATGCCAATGATGTGGAGGATTCTGTTTACCCTTGAGAGGACCATCGAGCAGGAGGATGTGGAGTTGGGAATGTCAGAGTTGTCTGAACTATACAACCTTGTGAGCCATGGTTCACACCGTTTTCTATTCAAACATAAACCCGGTGAACCTCATCCAATCTTGAAAACCACCAAGAACGATAACAAGTGGAAGAAACGTTTTTTCTTCGTCAGGAGGGATTCTATCCCTAATGGGAAGGATCTCCCCAGAACATGGGCCACTCATGGTAGGATAGAGGATCCTTATAGAAGGATCATAGGATACCCTGTCTCCGCTGAGGATCACTAACCCCTTTGTTTCTATCTTGCAGCTATTTCTGTTTCACACATCATTACCACACCTGCAACGGAGGAAAGGCTTGCTGCTTTCCGGAGTCTTGATCCTGCTATAAGATCATTTCAAGCAAGTACCAAGGATTCTCAAGAAGTATCCTCAGGCTCTGTCACAATGTCAAGTAAGTATCCATGTTTGTATATAATTAAATGTTAAAACATAAATAAAACAAGAATACTTATCTTTTGTGTTGGATGGATAGGTGCTGGAAAATCCTCAAGGTCTGCCACCCGTTTCAGTGTTACCGATCTTACTGCTGTTGCTCCCAGGTCTGGGAAGAAGAAGACTGCTGCCAGCCCTAGTGCCGTGGTTCCAAAGCCTACCACCTCCAAGGGAAAGAAAAGGAAAGCTTCTAAGGCTGACAATCTTGAAGGCTTGCCTCTTATCCGCCATCAGTTCCAAGAGTACTTTGCCGATGTAAGGATCACTAACCCTGACTGATTATCCTGCCCATCTAAGGATCAAGGATCCTAAACTTCACCTTGTTTTTTTTGTAGAAATTCGCCGAGATTGATATGCTTCTGGATGCTTATGCTGAGGAAGCTGACCAAAAGCAGAGGGACTTCCAAAAGATCTTCCTAGCTAAGGATCAAACCATCTCCCGCCTCGAGAAGGATCTGAATTTGGCAAAGCAGCAGGTGGTCATGGCCCAGATAAACGTTGATCACGAGAAGCACGACCTGTTGGAAGATGCCAAAGTCTCTGCTGCCATCACAATGTATAAGATCAAGCTGCAAATGGCTCAGGAGGCTAAGGATCCTGACTTTGACAGGACCACTTGGGACAAGGAGGAATGGAAGGCAAAGCTAGCTAAGCTCGAGGATGAAAAGGAGGCTACAGAGGTCTTGGCAATTGAGGTGAGTGGCAGCGGGAAGGATCAGGCTGGTGATGACGCTGGTGGTGATGCTGGTGGTGATGACGCTGGTGGTGATGCTGGTGGTGATGCAGCCAAGGTGTGAGCTGCAGAAATGGGAGATGATGGATATTTCTAGACGTGGCCGGAGCCCATTTTTTAGGATTTGGTAGTAGTTTTGTGGTTATGGTGTTTTGAAACAATGTTGGGTTGTATTTTGAACAATAGTTTCTAGGGTTATGGATCATGGATCCTAAGACAATAGGTAGGATAATAGGTGGTGGAGGGATCCTCTGTTTGGGGGATGAAACCACTTGTTATCCTGTCATCTTTTATTTCCTGCACTTCAAAGACCTATTAACAATGGACACCCTTTACCTACCCCAGTGGACGGGCCACGCATTGCTGGTAGATGCTTGGGGTAGGTAATTTTGACAATCTTTTGAAGGGTTACCTTTTGTGAATAAAAATAACTTCAATTTTTTGGCTATTTCCCGTGTTGTTATCGTTTGTGCATTCTTTATTTTCCTATTGTACTTATCCACTTTGTTTGAATTTATCAAGTTTAATAAATCATGTTTAAAAATTTTAGGAAATGATCAGAGATCAAATATCCTATAGTCGATAAACTCAAAAAAGTTATACAATTTAAGGATCACTAGTTCCGTTGTCAAAGGATAGGGGTCACTTATATGAATGATGAATAAAATCAAAATAATTAAGGATCATACCTAAGAATCCAAGTTAGGATCCCAACCCTTTATCATTCATAATCATGATAACCAAAAGACAAACCTTAGCAGAAGGTAAGGATCAAGGATCCTTGGTCATTTAGCCTCAAAAACCTGAAATAGAATATAACTTGGGACTAAGCCAAATATAAGAGAAGAGTTAGTAACTGGGGACAAGCCCAACAATTCTGGGGACGAGCCCAATATACTGGGGACAAGCCTAAAGGATAACTGGGGACAAGCCCAAAGGATAACTGGGGACAAGCCCAAAAGATAACTGGGGACAAGCCCAAAGGATAACTGGGGACAAGCCCAAAGGATAACTGGGGACAAGCCCAAAGGATCTTGTGTAAACTGGAGTATGACCCTCACTGGCGACTATCCAAACTTAGTGACATGAAAATGCCAAAACCTTAGCTAACGTGAAAACGTTAGAAACCTTAGGAACAGATGTATGGTACGTCTACCATTATACGTAGGATCCCGGATACAGCCAGTACAATGAAATTGTCAGCCCCTAAAGCGAGTACTGGTCCCATTGCCATGAACTGTACCAGGATCATCGTGCGCTGCTGGCGATACTGGGGACAGGCCCAAAAACTGGGGACTAGCCCAAATAACTGGGGTCAAGCCCAAATAACTGGGGTCAAGCCCAAATAACTGGGGTCAAGCCCAAATAACTGGATACTTCTGTGGATATTCAATCCTTTGTTAAGGATACCTAAACCTTCTGCAAAACTCAGATTCAAGTGAAAGGAGGATAAAGGATCCAGGATCCTTATCCCTATATATAGGATAATTAAAGAGTGAAATAGTTTAAGATCAGATCATTACCAAAATGAGGATCTTCTGTCTTGTAAGGATCCTTCAAGGATACTTGTTAGCTAAGGATCATAGATCCTTATTACATGAAGTATTTCTTCAAGTGGACATCATTCCAAGATCTTGGTAGCAAATCACATTCCATTGTTAGCAATCGATATACCCCCTTTCCTGCTTCAGCTTCAATCAAATAGGGGCCTTCCCACTTTGGTGCTAACTTCCCATCAGCAGGATTGGTGGTATTCTAAAATGCTTTCCTTAATACCATATCACCAACTTGGAATTTCCTGATCCTGACATTCTTGTTGTAGGCTCCAGCCATCCTTTGTTGATAACTGGTCATCCTTATCCTTGCCAAATCCCTGAGTTATTCTATAGTATCCAAGTCTTGAACCAAGTTTTCAGCATTTTCTTCAGGATCACGAATGCTTGTTCTTGCAGTAGGAACCACCATCTCTGTAGGGATCACTGATTCTGCTCCAAATACCAAAGAGAATGGGGTTTGACCGGTAGCATTCTTGGGAGTTGTCCTATCAGCCCAAAGTACATAAGGTAGTTCTTCTGCCCATTTTCCTTTCTTGGATCCAAGTTTCTTCTTCAAATTGTTGATGATGATCTTGTTGGATGATTCTGCCTGACCATTAGCTTGTGGGTGGACTGGTGTTGATGTTATCATCTTAATCCCACAGCTGTCACAAAAGTTAGTAGTTCTACTCCCAATAAATTGGGATCCATTATCACAAACAATTTCAGAAGGAATACCAAATCTAGTAATAATGTTTCTCTTAATAACGGATATCACTTCCTTTTCTCTGACTTGAGCAAAGGCTTCAGCCTCTATCCACTTGGAGAAGTAATCAGTCATAGCAAGCATGAATACTTTTCCACCAGGTGCCTTAGGAAGCTTACCAACTATATCCATTCCCCATCTCATAAATGGCCAAGAAGAGGATATAGGATGCAAAAGCTCTGCTGGTTGGTGAAGGATATTACTGTGTCTCTGACTAGGATCACACTTCTTGGCATATTCCACAGCATCCTTCTTCATAGTAGGCCAATAGTATCCTGTCCTCAGGATCCTTGAGAATAATGCCCTGCCCCCAGTGTGGTTTCCACAATCTCCTTCGTGAAAATCCTTTAGGACTTCTTGGATTTCAGGATCCTCAATGCATCTTAGATATGGTCCTGCAAGAGATTGTTTATACAACATATTATTCAATATTGTAAATTGAGATACCTTAATTTTGAAAGCTCTGGGGTTTTCTCCTGTAGGGATTTCTCCATGTTGTGTGTATCTCATGATTGGAAGGATCCATGATCCTGAATGAGATTGAATATCATCACTATGGATGATTGCAGAATCCTCTCCTATCTCTATGGCTACATGATCCTCGATAGCAGGGGTTAGGATATGGATAATAGGGATCCTGATATCCTCCGGGATCTTCATGGATGATCCTAGGTTGGCTAATGCATCAGCCTCTGCATTCTCTTCCCTTGGTACCTGTGTCAAACTAAAGGACACAAAAGAGAGTGCCAATTCTTTGACTATCTCTAAATATTTGATTAGCTTTTCACCTTTAACAACATAGGATCCATTAAAGTGATTAGTAATTAACAATGAATCCACATGTACCTCAAGATACCTGATCCTCATATGCTTAGCGATTTGCAAACCAGCTATCAAGGCTTTATATTCAGCCTCATTGTTGGTAGTTTGAAATTCACAAGCTATGGAGTGGGGTATTATGTCCCCCTGTGGCGATTTTAGTAGTATTCCAAGTCCTGTTCCTTTGACATTGGAGGCTCCATCAGTGAAGAGTATCCAAGGATCCTTAGTTTCTTCTAGCTGTTGGACTTCCAACTCAGCTTCCTTTTGCAAGTCACTACTAAAATCTGCCACAAAGTCAGCTAAGGCTTGGGATTTGATGGCAGTCCTTGGTTCATATCTTATATCAAAAGCACTAAGCTTCACTGCCCACTTAGCCATCCTTCCTGACATTTCAGGTTTTTTGAGAACATTCTTAATTGGAAAATTAGTCTTAACAATAATGGCATGAGTTTCAAAATAATGTCTTAACTTAGTAGATGCCATAATTAATGCAAGGATAAGTTTTTCTAAATGTGAATACCTGGATTCAGCATCAATCAAACTCTTACTTGCATAATAGACAGGATGTTGTGTACCTTCGTGATCCTTAACAAGGACCGCACTTACTGCTTTAGAGGATACCACTAAGTACAAGGATAATATATCCCCTTTTTCTGGTTTCATCAAGGCAGGGGCTGAGGATAGGTAATCCTTAAGAGCTTTGAGAGCATTTTCATGCTTTTCACTCCATTTAAATTTCTTGTTCTTCCTCAAAATGTCATAGAATTCCTTGCATTTTTCTGAGGATTTGGATATGAACCTGTTCAAGGCTGCGATCCTGCCTGTCAATCTTTGCACATCCTTAGCATTGGCAGGAGATTTGATATTCACAATAGCCTTGATTTGCTCTGGACTTGCTTCAATGCCTCTTTTTGTCACCATATAGCCTAGGAATTTACCTGCTTTAACACCAAAGTGACACTTGGAAGGATTTAGTTTCATATTAAATTTATCAAGGATATTGAATGCTTCCTCCAAGTCTCTAAGGTGATCCTCAGCTTTCTTGGATTTAACCACCATGTCATCTATGTAAACTTCCATAGTGTGTCCAATTTGTTCCTTGAACATCATATTGACAAGCCTTTGATAAGTTGCACCTGCATTCCTTAGTCCAAATGGCATAGCAATATAACAATATATACCAGTTGGGGTCATAAAGGTTGTATCCTCTTGATCAAATGGTTCCATCTGAATTTGTTGAAATCCAGATGAAGCATCCATAAAAGTCAACAACTCATGACCCGCGGTAGCATCCACCATGGAGTCAATGTGGGGTAATGGGAAAGGATCCTTGGGACATGCCTTGTTTAAATCAGTAAAATCGACACATACCCTCCACTTTCCATTTTTCTTTTGAACAACAACCACATTGGCTAACCATCTTGGATACTTGACCTCTCTTATCATACCTGCCCGAAGTAGTTTATCTACCTCTTCCTGGATAATAGTATTCCTTTCAGGTGCAAACTTCCTCCTCTTCTGATGAATAGGCTTGAATGACCTGTCAATGCCAAGCTTATGAGTAATTATATCCTTAGATATACCTGTCATATCCTCATGCTTCCAGGCAAAGGTGGTTTTCCTCCTCTTAAGGAAGGATACTAGATCTTGTTCAATGTTGCTGAGGATCCCTGATCCTATGAAGACGATGGATTCAGGATCATGGGGATCCATAAGGATTTCTTTCACATCCTGTTCTCTTGCCTCCAAGACATCTCTTGGAGGATACTTTAGTTGCTATTGCTCCCTTGGTCTTGAGGCTGGCTTCATTGATGACGTGTAGCAATTCTTAGCTTCTTGTTGATCACTCTCAATTTTCACCACTCCCCAAGGACTAGGAAGCTTTACACATTGATGATAGGTAGATGGCACTGCCTTCATGTCATGTATCCATGGCCTGCCAAGGATAATATTACAACAAGATAAGCAATCTATAACACAAAATTTTTTATAAGAATGGAGTCCTTCGATATAGATGGGGAGTTTGATGTCCCCCAATGTATTCTTGGTCTCTCCGCTGAATCCCATAAGTACTGAGGATCTTGGGATAATGTCTGATTCAGGGATGTTCATCATCTTAAGGACATCTAGCTGGATGATGTTTACTGAACTTCCTCCACCTATCAGGATCCTGCGAACAAAATGGTTAGAAATGAACAGAGTAATAACAAGACCATCATGATGAGGATCCTGCACATCAACACGATCATCCTCATCAAAAGTTATAATTTTATCCTGTGTGATAGTGGAAGTCCGGATGGGTCTGTCTCCATTATCCATCTTGGTTTCCTTGGCATGTCTTTTGGCTGCTGAAAAGGAAGTACCACAAATGTCCGATCCTTCGGATATAAAGTTTATAACTTGTGCATCTGCTGGAGGAGCAGGAGCCTTTTCCGGGATCCTTTCAGGATCCTGGATCCTTAACTTCTTTCTTCCCAAAAGCTCCTTCAAGTGCCCCTTACTTAGCAAGTAGCCAATTTCTTTTCTAAGTGCAATACACTCTTCAGTGAGATGCCCGAAATCCTCGTGATATGCACACCACTTGGACTTATCCTTTGTTGCGGCTGGTTTATCACTTTTCCTTGGCCATCTTGCTTTCTCACCTAGATTCTACATTGCAAGAATTAGTTCATTGTTATCAACAGAAAAACAGTATTCAGAAATGGGAGGATAATCCTCGTCATCCTCTTCCTGCTCTACTGCATGCACATTCTTGTTATCAGACTTGTTGTAGGATTTGAATTTGTTATTCTTGAAATAGGATCCTTGCTTTTCCTGTTTTGAGGATCCTGTCAATCTCTCCTGGATCCTTTTGTCATCCTCAAGACGGATGAACCTAAGGGCCCTGGTTCTTACTTCATCAAGATTCCTGCATGGGGTCATAACAAGATCATCATAGAACAACGAATCCCTAAGGAAACCCATTTTAAAGGCTTCTACAGCCGTAGCTATATCCAGGTTAGGGATATCTAAGGATTCTTTACTAAACTTAGTTATGTAATCTCTAAGTGATTCATTTTGACCTTGTGTTACCCTATATAAGTCACTAGTTAATCGTTCAAATTTTCTACCACAAGAGAATTGACTATTAAACAAATTAACTAGATTAGCAAATGAAGTAATAGAGTAAGGGGGAAGACTTAGCAGCCATTTAAGAGCAGATCCTGTGAGTGTGGATCCAAAACCCTTGCATAGACATGCTTCTTTTAACCTCTCAGGAATTGGATTGATTTCCATCCTCTCCCTGTATTGAGCTACATGTTCCTCTGGATCCGTTGAACCATCATACAGCTTCATAGTTGGTATCTGGAACCTTTTGGGTATCTCAGCATCACAAATAGGTGGTGCAAAACGAGATATCCTATGGCTACCATCTGCAATTTCAGGAATGGGTTTAACCACTCCTGGTACGCTGGATATCATATCCTTAAGCTTCTGTAACTCCCTAGCCATAGCCTGATTGATACATGTATCCTGCATAGAGCCATGGTTAGTATTATATGAATTATTAAAAGTGTTACCTCCCATGGGATTCAAGTTTGGAATTGCAGATGTGAATCCATATTGACGGGATTCCGGTATGATTGAAGGACCAGAGGAAGCAATAGTCTGCATTGGTATGAAGTCTCCTTGATGAAGTTCCATACTTGGAAGTTGCATACTTCTTAAGAATCCTTGATCCTGAAAGATGTTGGATCCTTGATGCTGTGAGGGTCCTTGAACCTGAAAGGATCCCTGGGGTTGAGAGGATCCTTGAACCTGGAAGGAGGATCCTTGAACCTGAGAGGATCCTGGAGCCATGGAGGATCCTTGGACCTGAGAGGATCCTGGACCCATAGAGGATCCTTGGACCGTGTGCATTCCCAAATATCCTCCTGAGCTGACGAAGGATCCCTGATGCTGAGAAGAGGATCCCGATGGCTGAAAATAGGATCCTTGAGGCTGGAAGTGAGAGCCAAATGCTTGACTCATAGTTGTTGTTCCATAACGCCTTCCTGATGGTCCACTCTGATACTGGATGTCCGGAGCTGCAGTTTGCAAGGCGGTTATAGCTGGAGTATCGAAATCCAATGATCTTGGTACCAGAGGAGAGTGATCCTCCACTGATTTCTTCTGTTTCTTGATATCACCAATCTCCTGGAGGATCCTTTCATTGGTTTTGTCCTGCTCTTGCATGCGATCTCTCATCTGCAAAATCAGAGTAAAAAGATCATTAGTAGTAGGATTAGAGGAATCAGAAGAAGTTAGTGGTTTTGGGAAAATGGGGGTTTGTCTCTTCGCAGCATTTTCAGCATTCTTCTGGGATCCAGAAGGTGGTGGAGGCAAAGGAGGAACGCCCTGTGAAGAACTCATTGCCGGCATAGAGCTTGATGTGTTCTTTGCTGAAGAAGCCATCTGCCTGGTTGTAATGAACCGAAATGATCACAAGAACAATAATTTCTCAAGAACAAAGCACCAATTGCCCCACGGTGGGCGCCAAACTGTTTTGGTCAAAAAATCAAGCAAAGATAATGTAACCAAACTTTCTGTTGTGAGGTGTGATGCTTGAATCAATGAACAATATTAAGGATCACTCAGAAATGTAATGAACAAGTGACACAAAGATTTATACGAGGAAAAAGCCCTTGATCAAGAGTTGATCTCCGGCATAAAAAACCTCGGGTGATGGAAACTACCGATCACCAACTAAGATTAAACAAAGATAAGATTACAACTCGGGATGATAACAAGCTTGTTACAAGGATCACTAGCGTGTAATGTGCAAAAAAGTGTATGAAATCGCCAAGTATTGCTTGAGAGCTGACTGAGAGCTGTTACGAGTGTGTGTGTATGCCAAAATTAGCTAAGTGTTCTATCAAGCTTGTCATCCCCATTTTAAATTAGAAATTAACTAGTCTAACTAACTATCCGCAATTTATGCACTCTCCCCACGATCTCCATAACGTTCACAATGGTCAAGCACGTGCGGAATATTGAGGGAATATACTCCAGGAATTTCGGTGAGACTTGGTCCATGCTCTCGTTCCTGCAAAACAAGTTTACGTACAAGGAAGACAATTGTTAGTAGTAGGATAACAACAGTGATCCTGAATCCTGATCCTGCGACACCTGCTGAGGATCCTTAATTCAAACAGAATTGAGGATCCATGATCCTGATAGCAGTTGAGGACCCGTGATCCTTAGGATTTATAAAATCCTCCCCTAACACACACCGGTACATCCTCAAACAAATGGACAAGTAGAATCCTCAAACAAGATAATTGTCAACAATTTGAAGAAAATGCTTGGAGCTAAGAAGGGAAAATGGGCAGAAGAATTACCCTTTGTTTTATGGGCTGATAGAACGACGGTGAAAAGTGCAACTGGCCAAACCCCATTTTCCTTAGTATTTGGAGCAAAAGCGGTGATCCCAATAGAAATGGTGATACCAACGGCGAGATCCAACCTCCGGGATCCTGAGTAGAATCCTGAAGCCCTTTGCCAGGAATTGGATACTATTGATGAAACAAGAGATGCAGCAAAGCTAAGGATGGCAGCATATCAACAGAGGACATACAGAGCATACAACAAGCATATAAGGACTAGAAGGTTCCAGATTTGAGATTGGGTATTAAGAAAGGCTTTTCAGAATACTACTAATCCTGCTGATGGAAAGTTGGCTCCGAAATGGGAAGGACCCTATGAGATTGAATCAGAATATGGGAAAGGAGCATACCGACTTAAGAATATGGAGGGGGATATGCTACCAAGATCCTGGAATGCTATATGTTTTGGTCAAAAATTACCGAAGCAATTAAGTGATCAAATTAGTCAAGTGAGGTAGTGTGCTAAGAAAGTGTGTTGAAAATATGCTGGTTAAGTTGTTTGCAAAAACAGTTTTCAGGATACGGCTCAGGATATTGAGTTGTATCTACGATCAAACTATGAGCAAAAAGTGAAGGGGGTGACACGAGATGTACGAGAAAAGCCATTGATCAATCCAGATCGCCGGCATAAAACCTCAGGAGCTGACAATCGCAGCTGCCTTGTTCTTCTTATTGCTTTAAACGTCAGGATACAGTGCAGGATATTGATCAGATCGCTAAGTGTTACAATGCTTTTTGTGAAAGTGAAAGTTGCGAGAGAATAAAGTGTGAGAGAGCAGTGAGTGTTGTTGTGTCCTATTCGATCTGATTTATCTAATTATTTATAGCTAAGAATTATAAACAAAAACTCCTATAAACGAGGGATGCTTCCGAATATTCCATAGTTAACGTTATGGACCGAGTAAAGCGGCTTCAACGTCTTCCTTTGAACGACTTAGACCGAGTCTTCCGGGGAAAGGGTCCTCATGAACGTTACCAGCTTGGACTCGTACTCCTGCATATAATCCGTTAGTAATCCTCAGGATACCATCCAGGATGTTACCAATATCCTGAATCAGCATCCCGGACATGAACATATATCATACAAGCAAGATATAATTTAAGATATTATCCAGGATATGAGCTCATAATTTCACCCATAACAATTGTCCCCAAAAAATGTTACCGTCTAGTATCCTGGCACTAACGGTTATATTTTTTATGAATAACGAGGTAATTAAGAGATTGGACCTTGATGTGACAGCTTGTAACCGCTTAGTCTATAATTACACATTACCTCCCTATAACTTCTCATCCACATCCTCTTTTAACCTTTACCGAAGAGAAAAAAGGTAAACATTTCTCTCTCAATCCCATCTTTCTCCTTTATTCTGTTCAGTATTCCGGCACCATGAGACAAACAAAATCGAGCTCCGGTGACTCTGCTCCCACGTTCATCCACCAGAATCTTCTCCAAGAACCGGAGAAAGAGATATGTTCCTTCGATAGTGCCTACTTGTCGGCTCTCAAATCCTCCGGCATCTTCCCGAAAGGGACGGTGTTCCGGCCGTTTGACCGGGAAATCCGGTCGGACATGGTTTCCGACGAGTGGTTATTTTTAACGCCTGTCCCTTTACCTTAGGATTACAGTTTCCCTATCCAGATTTCATCATTGATTTCTTTAATACCATGAAAATATGTTTTAGCCAAACAATGCCGATGCTCTGGCGAGTCTTGTCCGTTCTTGATCAGATCAAGAGAAATCATATTCCTGAACTTTCCGTTCATGGCCTCCCTTTAGCATATCGACTTAGATGCCATGGTTCCTGTAGATTCTTGTTCTATTCTACCTCCGGTGATCCACTGATACTTCGTGCCACCAGGAATGAGGAGAAATGGCAATCCAAATTCTTCTTTGTAAAAAGAGACTCAATCCTTGGTGGAACGGAATATCCGGTGAAGTGGTTAAGAAAGGGTAGGATTTAGGGTTTAAGGATGATCCTGCCTTATATCCTGTTTCATATCTTGTACGAATTTTTTTTTATTTTCTTGTACACAACCGATTTCAGGAAGCTTGCACCTCCCCTAGCCGAGTCACAGAAGAGAATTGACGCTATCAGACTCCTCCCAGAGGCTGAAAGAAGTTTCAACCCATTTCCAGCATCTCCAAGTCCACTTTCCAGTGCAAACATGTCTGGTAAGGATCCTGCACGATATCCTACATACATGTTTTTATTTGACATATTTAGGAAAGAATTTCACTCCCTGTATGCAGACTCCAGCAAAGTTCCAGTCTTTCTAGACCTTGATGAGCTTGATAGCTACCCTACTCCAGTCGATGTCAAGAAAGAAACTCCTGCTATTACCAGCTCCAAGCCGCTCCCGGCTCCCAAGCCTACTCTGAGAACCCGTGCTTCCACCTCCAAGAAAAGGAAAGGTTCTGAGGTCAGCACTCCAGGTCCTGAGGGGTTCTCATACGAAGAACTCATATTCACTGATTCCTTAGAACCGATGACATCCTTTCTCAACTAGGTAATATACTGCGACTATATCCTGCACACATATCCTGATAGGATATCCTGACAGGATATCCTGGTTAATATATTTTGACTTATACCTGAATCTTGACGTACAGGGCCTCCAGCATCTGCTTCATCTTTACACCGATGCTTGCAGCACAAACAAGTTCCAGGAGGCCAGGATCAAACAACTTGAGACCACCGTCGCCGACCAAGTGGCCATTGCTGAAGTCAAGACCCAACATTATGAGGACAAATTGAAGAAGGTCACTCAGGATGTTGAGATAAAGCTGGCTCCCGTTTAAGTGGAGCATGAACAGGCCATGGTCTCTTTCCGGGAAGGGATCAAGAACTCAGCCATTGTCTCTCTGCTGCAAGCTCGCATTAAGATGGCTTATGAGGCCAAGGAGACAGGTCTTGAATGCCCAACCTGGCCAGTTGATTCCTGGGTGGCGAAGCTAAAGGAGCTTGGAGGCAAAGCTGTGCCGCTTCCTGCTGAGACCGGCGAATCCTCCAAGTCAGCAGAGCCGTTGGACAAGGCTGGAGAAAAGAAGGATGCTGGGACGGATGCTGGCGAGGATGCTGCTCAGGATGCTGAGGCTGAGAAGATGAAGAAGGCTGGAGAAGATGCCACTGTGTGAGGGCATTCAAGTGGGCGATGATGGATGTTGATGCCTAGGCCGGAGCCCACTTTTTTAAATTTGATGGTTGTGATCGTTTAAACAATTTACTTTTCCTGTCGTTGAACAATTTACATTTTCTGCACTAGAACAATATGATGGCCAAAGGTGGAGGGATCCTGAGTTTCAGGACGAAGCCCTTGGTCATCAACGTTAATATGCTTTACTTTTGAACAATATAACAGTTGGAGGTGGATGGGTCTCGGTTTGAGACAAAACCTTCAACTGTTAAGTAAATATGGTAAGTAACTAACCGTGCTTTTGGTGGATGGACCTTGGTTTGAGGTGAAACCAAAAGTACAACTTTTGGTATGTTAATAATATAACCTTCTTTTGGCTTTATTTCTGTTGTTATACCTTTACTGCATGAATTCTATTTATGAAAACAGTTTTGTTTGAACATTCTTAGGAACACATTGTAAGAGTATCCTGAGAGATATCCTGCTTAGGATACTAACACATAACTTATAAAACTCAAGTTATCCAAATAAAAAGGAGAGATCATACCAGAGATTCCTAAAGAGTTAATTCCAATCTTCAATTATAGGAATGTCCCCAATGCACACTTATAAGTTTGAATCTATCCTTTAAGTTGTATAATATATGTCCCCTGTGTTCAACATATTTGAAGACTTAGGAATGCAAACACAGTCGTACTTTAGCTTTACTGAATAAATCCTGAATATCCTGGGATAAATCCTTAATATCCTGGGATAAACCCTTAATATTCTGGGGATAAACCCTTAATATCATGGGGATAAACCCTTAATATCCTGGGGATAAACCCTGATTTTCATGCGCTACAGGCGAGAGTGTACAAACTCCAAGACTTAGAAAGGTGAAAACCTTTAAACCTTAGAGAGTATGAAAATACCCTTTCGTGAGAGAGGGTGATCAATCCTCATATACCTTTAGGATCCAGGATATAGCCAATAGTAACGAAATTGTCAGCCACTTTTACATGAACTGGTCTGGCTACCTTGAACTATCCCTAGATAACTTGCGCTCCAGGCGGGGTGTTTAAACCCAATTCGTAAGAAAGGTGAATACCTTTAAACCTTTGAAGGGATTAGAAGCCCTTATACGTGAGAGAGGGGGCCAATCCTCTAATCCTTCGAGATATCCTGAGCGTATATCCTGAGGCATATTCTGCAAAACAGTCTTAAACTAAGGTGAGTGTTAGCTTGGCTAACACCCCTCCGATGCTTAAGTCAGTATTGGGTTCAAGATAATAAACAAATTCAAATATATTTAAAAGAGGTAGAATACATACCATTCTAAGATAGAAATTAAATTCTATTCTTACTTGAAATAGAGCTTTAAGTGTATAGCATTCCAGGATCTTGGTAGCATATCCCCTTCCATACTCCTGAGTCGGTATGCTCCTTTTCCTGATTCTGATTCAACCTCATATGGTCCTTCCCACTTTGGAGCCAACTTCCCATCGGCAGGATTAGTGGTATTTTGAAAAGCCTTTCTTAATACCCAATCACCAACTTGAAATCTTCTAGTCCTTATATTCTTGTTATATGCTCTAGATATCCTTTGTTGATATGCTGCCATCCTTAGCCTTGCTGCATCTCTTGTTTCGTCTATAGTGTCCAAATCTTGGCACAAAGCTTCAGGATTCTGCTCAGGATCCCGAAGGATAAATCTTGCCGTAGGTATTACCATTTCTGTTGGGATCACGGCTTCTACTCCAAATACCAAGGAAAACGGGGTTTGGCCAGTTGCATTTTTTACCGTTGTTCTATCAGCCCACAAAACAAAGGGTAGTTCTTCTGCCCATCTTCCTTTCTTAGCTCCTAGTATCTTCTTCAAGTTGTTGACAATTATCTTGTTCGAGGATTCAGCTTGTCCATTTGCTTGAGGATTTACCGGAGTAGATGTGATCATTTTGATTCCCCAACTCTTGCAAAAGTCAGTAATCCTCTTGCTTATAAACTGGGATCCATTGTCACAAATGATTTCAGCTGGTACTCCAAACCTGGTCAGGATATTCCTCTTTATGAAGGATACTACTTCTTGGTCTCTAACTTGAACAAATGCTTCAGCTTCAACCCACTTAGAGAAATAATCAGTCATTGCCAGCATAAAGACTTTTCCTCCTGGAGCTTTTGGTAATTTCCCTACTATGTCCATCCCCCATTTCATGAATGGCCGAGGGGAAGCTATAGGATATAGTGGTTCAGCTGGTTGATGTAGTATGTGTTTTGGTCAAAAAATCTGATGAGGATAATGCAACCAAACTCTCTGTCACGGGGTATGATGCTTGAAATATCGAACAATGATTAGGATCACTTCGAGGTAAATTGCACAAACAACACAAGGATTTATACGGGGAAAAAGCCCTTGATCAAGAGTTGATCTCCGGCACAAAAAACCCCGGGTGATGGAAACTACCGATCACCAAGCTCAAATAAATCAATAAATGTTTACAACTTCGGATAATGACGAGCTAGGTACAAGGATCACTAGTATAAAATGTGTAAAAGTGAGTGAAAACTAATAAGTGTTCGTCGAGAGCTTCACGAATGCGATTATATGAGTGTGTGTGTAGCTGAAAAATGACTAAGTGTTCTAATTCTAGCTCGTCACCCCTATAAAAATAGAAGTTAACTACAATAACTAACTATCCGACTTTTGTGCCAAGCTCCCACGTTCTCCACAACGTCCATTTTTGGTCAATCGTGTGCGAAATACCCGTGGAATATTCCTTAGTACCGTTGCCAAGACCAAGTCAAGCTCGTAACTCCTGCGAAGTAATACAAAACACAAACAAACAATCGTCAGTACGAGGATCCTTAAAGTGATCCATGACCCTGATCCTGAAGCTCTTCTGAGGATCACTATCTGTCACAGAAGAAAGGATCATTAATTAGGATAACGAGTAAGGATCACTAATTGTTAGAAAATCCTCCCCTAACAATTGCCCCCAAAATATAAGGAGTAATATGTAAAATGAGCGAGTTATGTTTTCCTGATCTTATCCGCAACTAACTATCGTAAATATAGCCGTTATTGTTGAACTAGCCGTTGCAACCATGACGTCACAGAAGTGACAATCCTGCACGATCATGATTATAAATAGGAGATAGAGATAGGATCAAATGCATTTAAAATTTCAGAGAGACTCCCTTTAAATTCTTGGTCGAAGATCTATCAGGTATCTCTTCTCTTATCTCTTCCTCTTTTACTCTGTTTTTCTTACTTTGCCATCATCTCTTCAAGAATGATGCTCCGGTCTTCCCCTGCCAAGGATCACCAGAAGGATAGTCCCTTGAAGAGTCAAAAGATCATCAAAGACTCCACACATGAGAGGTGTTACTTTAACGATGCTCAAATAGACAAGATTCGTCATTGCTTTCCGGCGAGTGCCTTTTTCAAACCCTCTGATCCTACTATTCTGAGCGACTATGTTTCAAGAACATGGGTTGCCTTTCCAGTTACTCCATTCGCCATAGGATACACCTATCCTTTCCCAGAATTTACACAATCCTTCTTTTC